>PVIC010000002.1:131624-346312 GCA_004025085.1 Thryonomys swinderianus
TGTCTCTGCCTCCCGAGTGCTGGGATGACAGGCGTGAGCCACCACGCCCAGCATTATATGTGGTAACCGGGGATCGAACTCAGGTCCTTACAGCTTGTGAGGCAGGCGCCGGAACCACTGAGCCAACCCTCCGGCCCTATCACTGGATTTTTGACGATAGCCATGTTTTCTCCTCTAAAGTGGAATCTCAGAGCCATTTTAATTTGTCTTCCTCTGTTGGCCATCAGTGTTATGTCTCTTCGTGTATTTCTTGGCCGTTGGTACGTCTTCTTATGAGAAATGTCTGTTCATTTTACTTGCCCATGTTTGGTTGAGTCACTTATTTGGGGGAGAAGCGAATACTTTCTTGAGTCCTTTATATTTTCTCTCTCCCCTTCCTCTCTGAGGAATAATTGGAACTTTTCTCCCTCTCTAGGGTGTGTCCTCACTCTGTTGGTTGTCTCCTTTGCTATACAGAAGCTTTATCATTTGACCTGGCTCCATCTGTTGGATCTTGGTCCTGTTTCCTGTCCCGCCGGTCTTCTGTTCACCCGGTTCTTGCCTATCCCTATGGCATCAAGAGTTTCACCTGTTTGATCTTTTAGCAGATTGTTTCTGTGTAACATTTAGACCTCTGATCCCTTTTGACACTAGTTTAGTGCGTGGTGAGATGCAGCACAGACTCAGTGTTGTGCATGTGCACAGCAGCTTTTCCCAGTGTTGCTCATAACAGAGCCTGTGTCTCCTCCGGTGTGTGAGGCCCCTTTGTCACAGATGAAGTGGCTGAACGTGCTGGGTTGTTTCTGCAGCCTCTGGTCAGTTCCGCAGGTTCTCGCCTCTGTTTTCGTGCCAGTACGCTGCTGTTTTATCACAGTTGCTTTGAAATGTACCTTCAGGTCTGGGATTGTATGCTTCTGCTGTGCTCTTGTTACCCAGGATTTATTTTGCTATTCTTGGCCTTTTCTGGTTCCATATGAACTTCCAGATAGCTTCCGTGGGGTTTGGGGGGGAGGCTGTCGGTGTTTTGATTGAGAGTGTGTTATATCTGTGCATCAATTTGGGAAGTATGGCCATTTGGACTGTATTGAGCGAATGTACAATTTGAATAGCCCAGATACGTTTTATTTCAGATTTCTAAAGTTTTGGTTTGATCATGGTTTCTGAACACCTGAGCATTCAGAGTTCAGCCAAGTGGTGGTTCTGACCTTTCCCACAGTGATTTGTTAGAGGTGGGTTTTCCGTGAGGTCATTGAGCTTCTTTCAGGGCCACTCACTGTCCTGCACCTGACCTGGCGGCTGTCGCTTCCTGTTTCTCTTAGTCAAGGCTTCCCACCCCGTGAACGCCCAGTGCACCTGCTGAGGAAGGTAGTGGGCAGGGTGAGCTCACAGGAGACCCCAGGGACCAAGGTGCTGAAAGTGACTCCAGTTTCTGAATTTGTTGGAACATCTTCAGCGAGATGCCTACGTGTCTTTGTGTTTATATTCAGTATCAAAATTCCAAATTTATTATTGGAAGTTACCTTCAGCCCAAAGAAGCCAGAGGTGTTCCTGGAAAGTCCTACTCTCAAACGTGGCATGAAAACTGAGCTGGAGGAGGGTAGAACGCAAAGCTGAAAGGCTGAGGCAGGAGGCAAGGAGAGGTGGCAGAAGAACAGAAAGGAGCTTCTGGAAAGCCGGAGAAGTCCGTGCAGACCTGCGCCTCGTAGGCCACAGTAGAGAGGAACAGGTTGGACAAAGGCAGTGGCCACGCGACAGGCCGAGCCAGTGGGGCAGAGACATCGCACCCCTCCTGTGGGCTGAGTTTTTTCCACGAGGGTGTGAGCTGCGGTGCTGGACTGTGCGTTCAGTGTCCTGAGTGTGCGTGCAGGGCCCTGGCTGCATTCCAGCCTCTGCGTTTGGAAATGTGGCTTGAAGTCCCGTTCCTCCACAGGGGAAGCCAAGTACTCATGGAGCCCTGCAGTGAGGGCTGACTGCTGATGGATTAGGAGAGGAGTGGCCCCTCCCTCATAAGCCGTTTTGCTAAAAAAAAAAAGGCAGAAAAGAGTGAGTATATGGAAAGTAATGTTCAAATATCGTTACTTTCTCAAATTGTCAATTTTCTCAATTGTCATCTTTCTGAGTGTATTACATTGGCTGGGGAGAATGTTTCAGAGGCTGTGAGATGTGTCTTTTTGATGATGATGGTGATGATGATAATAAAGGTGATGGTGGTGCTGTGGTATGCTCTGGAGTGGGTGCTGGTTGCCAGTCTGAAGGAGGAGATTGCCACATGGCAAAAGCATGCTGAGAATGGGTCAGGTCCTGTTCAGAGCACCCTCTTTTTTACTCTTCAGGCCTCAGTGTCTCTTTGAGGAGTGAGAGATGTCTGGTGTGTAGCGTCTTCAGATCAGAATGGTATTAGCGGCACTGAGACTTTCTTTGGCAGCAGAATGGAAAGAATTTCAAGAAAAAATTATCTAAATATAAGCATGGATATGTTTGAAGCATCTTTTAAGGGAGATTTTCTCCCTGCGTCTCACACACAGTTACTTATACAATTGCCCCTTCTGGATGACAATTAAGAGAAATAATAAAATTTATTAAATGATATGCTGTTGAGAACTTGGCTTGTCATGTGGACATTCCCATATGCTTGAGATCTTTTGGGAAGAATCTTTCACATGTAGGAGAAGCTGTTGGCAGGAGGAATAAATGCTCAGAACTGTAGAAAGAATTTATAAAATACTGTCCTTTCTCCCTAAGTTACCAATATTTTAATTGTGATTGTTGTGTGCTATAATTACCATGCACCTGGTATTTTAAATAGTGTTTCCCTTCCTAGCTATCATAAAGCCCTGCAAATTACAGGATACAGTAACTGTAGAAATTTAGTTTCCTCTCAAAATAACACTAAACCCCAGCCTGCCATTATCAGCCGTTCAGTATTGAATATTCATCTGGGACCTGAAAATTCATACTTGAAGAAATGCAAATTTTATTCTTTTGATCTGTTTAATCTTTTATAGACTGGGGTCTGAAAAAGAGTACTCTTAAAATAATGGCATTAAATAGAAGAGCCCAGTAAGTTAGTTATAAGGCAATCGCTTGCATTTTAAAAAAATAATTACATCTTGAATATAATTATCTAGAACATAGGAAAACTTTGTGAGCCATAGGTGGATGAGAGCCCCAGTCAGACCCTGTGACAGAGATCTGAGATAAAATGTGCCTGTTCTTCTCAAACAGTTGAAATGTTTAGGTTTCCTTTCTGGTATTTTCATAAAGGGGTCACACTTGTGGGTTTTTTACTTTTGTTTCTGGATATGTAACCAGGGCTATAATTTTGCAAAGCAGGGTTAATCTGACTGAACACTTTTTCTTGAGTCGTCTGTAGCTGAATGATTTTTAAAGCCTACCCCCCACCCGTGAGGCCGTTAGGCAAAGCGACCAGACTGTCTTAAACTTCAGTGTCCTGCCCTTCAGCGGGAGCTGCAGTTTTCTGTTTTTGACTGCAGTCCTTTAACCAGAGCTATCTTGTCTGATGATAAAACCATAAGTGTATGAAGTGTGCACATTTTTCATCTCTTTATGACCTTATCTTTCACGCGCGGCTTCTGTGAAGGTACCCTAACTAGAGGCAGCACCTGGAAAACACATGTGATATCTACTCTCTGATAAGCAGTTGTGAACAAGAAAGTAGATCTGTCACTCCTGAACTGCTCATTGTTAGAAAGTACTTTGATGATTTAGCTGATTGTGAAATACATTAGAGGGCCGAGGAACAGCTCCAGGAGCACGCCTCGTCAAGACGTTCAATAGCTACTGTGTGCAGGAAGCCCTAGAAGAGGTTAATATTGATAGGAGCTGCATGGATTGAAGGAGCCAGTCAGCGAGGCCGGC
Organism: Thryonomys swinderianus; assembly: GCA_004025085.1. Classification (NCBI taxonomy): domain Eukaryota; kingdom Metazoa; phylum Chordata; class Mammalia; order Rodentia; family Thryonomyidae; genus Thryonomys; species Thryonomys swinderianus. The sequence goes on from PVIC010000002.1 coordinate 135,483, forward strand.
TGTTTGCTGGCGATGGTCTCAGAACGTGGCGGATCTTTAATTTCTAGGAGCGTCCAGCTTTCAGTGAAAAGGTATTTGTCTGCATTTTTAAAATTACTTTTGTTAGCATGGAGAGCCAGTGCTTCCACCGTTTCCTGACAATACCCAGTGTGGCATTTAACGATGCTGTCCATGCGCTGCGAAGACCATCTTCGCGTGCACTGAGGTCATTTGTGGCCTGCATTCTCCGGCTGGATCAGCCTCCACCCCCCTGTCGGGTTCTCCTTGATTCTGAAAAGCAGACTAAGGAAAATGGAAAGGCCCAGAAAATACCTGTGATGTTTTTTTAAGAGAACAACAAAAGAGTTTATTCTTGCAGTGGAAAACCATTAACTCAATAGCCATAATTTTAGAAATATTGTGGTTTTGCTATTGCACGGCATTTATTCCGTTGCATCATTTTGTGAATTGGCCTTTGGATAGAAGTAGTAGCTATCCCATTAAATATATTTGTGCCATGCTGCAGATACACTGAAATTTCATTTAAAAGTATGTGAATAAGGAACTTAGAAAGCAAACAATTGAGCAGAGAATGCAATCCTACCTCTCTCAGTCATTCTCTTCCGGTGTCTTTCCCTCTGCCTACCAGGAAAGCTTTCTCAGGAGGTCTTTACATACGTGCCATTCTCTTGCCCACCAGTGGTTCACCCTGTTTTTCCTAAGCTGCTGGTGCTGATTTCCAGTGTAAGAGAATCAGAAATGCATAGAGGTGAAGACAAAATAATTGTCAATAAAGTCCGTTCCACTCAAGGGAACAAGAAGCTGAAAATGGGTTATATCGAAATAAAGTTGTGTTTGCAAATCTTCTATAAGAATAAATATTTTGAATGGAAACCAGAAAGTCCTAGCTGTGAAGAAAAAAGCATAGTTCTTAAAAGTACTTCAGAGATTTCATATTTGATTAAACTCTTTTAATCATTTCATTTTTTATTAATAAAATGTTTGAAAATGAATTAGCTAAAAACATTACCATAGAAATGAGTTTTCTCAGATAAGGTAAGAGGATGAAGAGTACAAGAGTTGAACAATGTGGCATATTTTAGTTATTAAATAATATGCAGAGGACAATTAATTAGGAAATTAATGATACTTCCATACATTAACAGTGAAAAAATGAACCAAATCTAAGTTTCTAACTAGGCAGTGAACGATGCTTACCTCTGTGTGTGCTCAGTTTTCCTAAATGCCTGTTTTCCTAAAATAATTTTTGATGGGCCGGAGATTTAACTCAGTGGTTCCAGGGCCTGCCTCGCAAGCGCAAGGTCCTGAGTTTGATCCCCGGTAACCACATACAATGCTGGGTGTGGAGACTCACGCCCACCAGCCATCAATACCACATACCACAGTGCCAGGCGTGGTGGCTCACACCTGTCATCCCAGCACTCGGGAGGTAGAGACAGGAGGATTGCTGAGTTCCAGGCTTGCCTGGGCTACATAGTGAGCTCAGAGCCAGCCTGAACTACAAAGCGAGACCCTGTCCCCAAAAAATAAAATAAAATAAAAGTTTTGCACAGATTATATCCCAGAGCTGCACCTCACTGTGGAGCCCCGGTGAGGACCGGGGTGCTTCATGCTGTCCGAGGCCCTTCCCGGCCGGAGCTCTGCCCTCGCGCTGCCAGCCTTAGAGTCACGCTGAGTCTGAGCGTGAGCAAGCAGCTCAGGGCCGCTCCACGTGGTCAGCTTCTCAGGCCCTGGCCGGCAGTGTTCCCAGCCCCTCCTTGCCCCGCACAGCACGGGCCTGTGTGCCAGGTGCAGGATGGCACCGTCATGCCCGAGCCTGCAGATGGGACCTGGGCTTCTTCCTTCTCATGATTCTAGGAATGGGCTCACTGCAGATACTGACGCGTGCATGAAGTGCACTCTGTTGTGTTTTCCTCAGCCATGCATGCCATTTCCGGAATGTCCTTACATTTTAATCAGCTTTCTTTTCTTTTGCATTCTTTAAAAAAAAACGTTTAAATAATAGGCTTTAAAACTAAAGGCTTTGCCCGGTGTGGTGCTCACACCTGTCATCCCAGAACTCAGGAGGCAGAGGCAGGAGGGTTGCTGAGTTCCAGGCTTGCCTGGGCTACATAGTGAGCTCAGGGCCAGCCTGAACTACAAAGCGAGACCCTGTCTCAAAAAAAAAAAAAAAAAAAAAAGACTAAAGGCTTTAAGTTTAAATTATCCCTCCTGTCATGTACATTACATACTTACCCGGCTTCATAAATAGCTTAAAATAGGTGCAAAGTGAATTTCTTTGTTTTGAGCTGTTAACTGCATGGATGCTTTTATAGTGCTCCTTTAACCTAATAGTTGACAATCGTTATTTTCAGTAGTTCTCTTTCTCTGGGCTGCATAATGAAACAAATTCGAACAAATCCTTCAATGGGCCAGTGTAACCGATACCTAGTTTTGCTCCAGTTATGCGGACCTGTTAAAGATAAGGTCTGCGTTCTGATTTGGCAATTAAATCACACAAGTAAAATGTTTTGTCATTTGAAAATGTTAGTTCAGTCAAGCTCTTAATGTGTTGAATTATGCTATTTTCATTTTGAGTGATTTACTAAATTTCTGCGCAACGAAGGTCTCCTAGAGATCTGTAGACATTTTGACATTTTCTCTTCTTAGTAGAGACTGGCCGAGAATGATGGTGGATAGATTTGGCCGGTACCGAGTGCGGGCAGGACCTCCTGAGTCACAGTGTGTTAGGATGGACTGTTTCTCTTTGGCGTCTTGAGTCTTTGTCTGCAGGCAGCCCCTGGACTCTCGGGCTCTCCGGTCTCCCTGCCGCTTGAAGGTTCCATTGCCTCCTCCATGAAGTTTGTTTCTATCCTCCTTTCCTGCGGGATCGTCTGGGCAAACAGAACCTGGTTTTAATCTGAGAATTGTTTCCAACGTAAAGCCAGAGGACATCGCGCCCACAGGTTTCATTTTGGTCATGTTTCCAACGCGGCGGGCATGTGACTGGCTCAGGTGCCAGGAAGCACCTGTGCACAGAGCCCGGGCTTGGATTGCTCAGGCTTGTTGTCTGCGTGGGCCTCGCTCACCATGTGGTCCAGCCGTGTCCTTCTGGCCAGGCCATGGGTCCTTCTTCGTTTGATGCTGCCGGGGGTCGGGGTCATAGGAGAGGAGAGGCATCCTGGCTTCTGTTCTCGGGGCATAACAGTGCCAGGTGGTGCCTCTTTAGTACACTACGACAGAACATATTGTGTCATGTCATCAGAGTAGATGATCATATTGTCTTCTTCCCCAATATATTTTCCCAAACCTTTCATCCCAACTTTTCTCCTGCCATTATATTCCATCCAAACAGAATTTGCCTAATAAATGTGCAGCATAGAGTGATCATAGTCTCACCAGCTTGGTGGGCTCTGAGGCATGATCGGTGTGGTTACGGGGCCAGCGCTCTGCCTGGCCTGTTCCCAGGAGCCTGTGACCGTGTGTCGACACGTGTGTTTGTGTCGTGTGACCACAGCCCCCACGGTGCCCCTCCGGGCGTCTTGTGACCTTTAGCACGAAGCTCAGCACCTGTGGTTAATTGTGTGGGTTCTTCGTGGTCCATGTCGTTTCGTGCTGCTGCCTCTGACTTTCTGCGTCACGCTTCTTCCTTTGTAATAATTCCTGAGCCACCTTAACTAGTCTTCATCAGTGGTTCCTGCTCTGCGTGTGGGGCCGCCTCCTTGCCTAGATGATAGGGTTCTTAACCGAAGGTGCATTCAAAAAAATTTCACGTTTCTTATTTTATCTTCAAAAATAAGCATCATAAATGTTAATGATTAATTGAATTTTGCCTGAGCACCATATTTCCAACAATTAAAATAGTATAGTAAAAGGCAGGGAGGTGTATTCCTGTGTGCGATCAGAAGGATAATGTGGTTAATATTTGACTGTACGAGCTGACCTCTCCGAGCGGTTCTGCTCGGGCTTTTGCTTGTGCTCTCGGCTCGCGGCGGGGCGGTTCTTCGCAGCGCGGCCTCCTGCTTGCGCGGAGTGGGTTGCTCTGGGTTCCTGCTGTTGGTGTTCACGGTTCTGTTTTCCGCTGGAGAAGGGAGGGAAAGCGAGGCGCTCCGCATGGGGTGCCACCGGCAGTCAGGAGACGGCCGGCTCTTGGCTTGGTCAGCTGCTGCTGCTGGCGATCCCCAGACGTCTCCTGCGCTCGCTGAGCCGCGCAGTCCTTGGCCAGGACCTGCTGAACACGTGGCTGCTCTGGCCGGCGAAGCCCGGATTCTGGAGCCTTTGACACTGGGCCCGCCTGTGCCAGCCGGCTTTCACCGTGTGGCAAAGCCCCGGAGGGCTGCCTTGTGGCCCGCGGCCCTGGAGGCTCCAGCCAGGGCGGCTGCGAGTGGCTGCGGGAGGCAGTGCGCCCTGCTGGGAGGTGGGGCTGGGAAAGCTCTCCCCTGGGGCGCGCCCGGGTCCCAGCAGCCCCTTCAAGTGCTCACCTCGAATGACCAGAGACCCCCATGGGACCCCTCCTCAAGGCCGCCCCGCCGGGGGACAGCAGTGCGGGCCTGTGGGCCTTGTCCCGGGCACAGCGGCGGGACGTGGACGTGGCACGCTGGCCTCCTGGACAGGAAGTTGGCCTGACCCGGGACAGGCTTTCTGAGTCCCACTGAGCGCACATCGGTTTCTAGAGTCTCAGAGATGAGAAGTGCCTGGAGCGGCCGATGCGCTGTGGAAACTGCAGGCCGCGTTCCCCGCTCGGCCCCACGCGGGCCTGGCCGCCCGGGTGCCCTCCCCTGGCAGCGCGCTGGCCCCTGGCAGCCGGCGCGTCGGGGAGGCCATGTCTGCCCGGAGCAGCGGCGGCTCGGGAGGCCGGGGAGGCGGGGCGCTGGGGCGCTCGCAGCAGCCTGGAGTCGCGGGGGCGCGCTCTGCTCCGTGAAGGCCGCCGGGCCCTGCAGCTTGTTTGCCCGCCTCATCCCCGGCAGTGAGCGCGGAGGCTCAGGGTCTCAGCAGACGTCAAAGCGGGGTTTCGATGGCCTCACCTGTGTTTTTACAGAATCTACCGTTCTGATTGCCTTCTGCTTTTGGCGTGTGATGTTGATTTTCCATGTATACCAGTGGTAAGAATGTGGTTTTTAATCTTGCTACTTTTCCAAACAAGATTTTTAACTTAAATTTAAAAAGCAAGTTAGAAAAAGAGTCCATTTAAATAAAAAGTTGCACAAGTGCGGCTGAAGCAGTGACTGCCTGTCCATCGGGAGAAAGGAGCAGGCTAGGCGGGTCAGGGCGGGCCTGCGCTTCGGAGGGGGTCTTGTCTCACTCTGCCACCCCGCAGAACTCAGCAGGCAGTGGAGGAGAGGGGCACGGAGGGCACACGGTCAGACTCCGTGGCACAGCGCGGGCAGAGTGGAGACGGTCTGGGGGCTGGAGGGACGGGCGGATGGCGGAGGTCAGCGAGTTTTCCGGGGCTCGTTTTCGTAGGGAGGCCCCAGGGTGCAGCCGGTGCCCCCAGCACAAGGCGACACGCGGAGCTCGGGGCCCCTGGAGTCTGCGGCCCGGCGCCTCCTGCACAGCCGGCTTCATCCTGCCCCTGCCCAGGACAGCGGGCAGGTCACTGGCCGGGAGGCGGCCCAGAGCCTGCCCGGGATAGAAAGGCGGAAAGCCCGTCTGTACAGGCCCGGGTCAAGGCCACGAGCACAGAGCTCTCCGGCATCTGGGTCGGGGGTCGGGGGCGGCGGGGCCTGGGGCGGCCCGCACACCCAGAGGAGGAGAAGCAGGATGGAGACGCCTCCATACCCTCGCGCGCGGACCTGCCTCTGCAAGGCTCCCCAAGCTCCTCGGCGCCTGCCACGCTCCTCTCAGGGGCCGTGCGGACCCCTCCTCGGGAGACCTTCGCCCTCCTCGGCCCTTCTGCGTCCAGCTATTGGGCTGTTTCCCGGCAAGGACCCCAGACCAGGCCCGTCCCGGGCTAGGACGGTTCAGGGCGGAGCTCTCCCCCCACCCTTGCCTTTGACCAGTTCTTAAGTCATTTAACAAACAAGGCCACTCTTAGGACTGAATGTGCGATAGATGAGTTTAAGCCTCAGAACTGGGATCAGCATCAGATTATGTCCTGTGCACTGATAATGATTTCTTGAGAATTTTGTGTTCTCTAGGTTACACTGAAGTTTCAAACATTAAGTATTTTTTTTTCTGGAAAATCACGTAAGATACAACTGGCCTTAGAGATTTAGACAAGTGTGCGGGGAGTGGCTGTTGTGCATCCGGAGGGCGCCAGGCGGGCAGGCCCTCGGGAAGACATGCTGGCGGGTGAGCGTCCACGCAGTCGCCGGGGTCTCTGCTGTTTGCTTCCGGTTCCTCGCGCCCCGCGGCCCTGCTGTCTGCCGTCTGTCATCAGTCCTGGCTTCCTGTGACTCAGGTCTACACTGTGCTGAAATGAGAATTACAGTCGTTTAGAACAGCACGTGCTTTGTTACACTATCACTTAAAATGAAGCTGTTCGGAAATTAGACTTTGACCTTCGAAATGTGCTTGCATTGTGAATGATTGTTCTCCTTTGGTGTAACTCCCTCGGTGTCCAAGACACACGTTTTCCTTTGCATGTACACTAGCTGCACTCGCCCGGGCTCAGGGCGCCTTCCTGGCTTCCTGGCTCATGCGTACCGGGTCACAGCTGTCCCTGCCACGTCCCTGGAAACGCGCGTCCCGACACCCCGTCCCGGGAAGACACAGCAGCAAGGTTTAGGAGGACAGAGCTGGGGAAAGTCAAAATCTTCAAAGTAACCTAAACTCAACCACAGACAGAAACATGGTTTTCCCTAAATCTTCCATTATCTTCTCATCTATCTTCCTGTATGAAAATTATAATTTGGTGTACACCTCTAATCCCAGCGTTCTGGTAGGCTGAGGCAGGAGATCTGCAACCCAGGGTTAGCCATTTAGCCAAACCTCGCCTCTAAAATATTTAAAATGGGTTGGAAACATAGCTCAGTGCAAAGTCCCATGTGTTTGATCCCAAGAACTGAAAAAGACAAAATTATAATTTTGGAATAAATGAATTAAGTTTTTCTCTATGAAAAATACTATAAAATTTATAAATTGCTGTGTGATTTTCTTCTTATATTTGCTAATAACTCCAAAGGAAAACTTACGTGGGAATGCTCTTTATTGTTTAAAGTGGTTACTTTATTTATTAATTAATAACTGATTATGATTTTATTTATATTGAAACTACAATAACTGTTAGAATAATTAGCTTGGGACACTTACCTGCATGAAAATGTCTGTAACAAATCTTTTCTTTTTCAATTGATTTTATTGGTACATTTTATATAAACATTAGGCTCATGATCGACATTGAGGATTTGTACCTACACGTGACACATCTTAATTCTCATTTCTTCCCGTTCCCCTGCCCTCCCCACAACCCCTTGCCCCCTATATGCATAGGCTTTATTTCCTTTCTTTTTTTAATCATCAAATTTTTTTTCCTTCCCTTCTTAACACACGGTAGGGGCTTCCCTCTGTGAGGATTTGCGTGCCGCAGGCCCTTCTTAACGGCTGCTTCTCTTTTTCTGTGTGTTGCTGTTTTTCAGGCGATGATGAAGGAGCCCCGGAGGCAGCGGAGTCAGACGGGCGCCCGCAGCCTGAGAAGCCGGGGCCGCCCGGAGTGGACGCAGAGGGCTGGGACGGGCCAGGTAGGGCAGAGACCACAGCGCTGCGCCGTCAGGTGCTTTTATCAGATGCTTACGCCACCTGCCTTCAAATGTAATTCGCTTGGGAAACAGAATCTCTCTACTCTGATTTAAAAATGTGAATTTTTTTTTGGTTTCCTATTCAAATAAACATCACTATTTAAAGAAGATACTTATCCACTTGTTAGGACACTTAAAACCAAAGTTTCCACCTTTTTTTCTTTGATATTTATAAAATTTGTCAGTTCTATTTGTTTGTTTTTTTTTGCATTGAACAGCGATTCTTACAACTATGTCTGAGTTCACACTGGCCAGAATATGAAAGGTCGCAAATCAGCTAGAAACAGTAATGTTTAAAGAACTGCTTTTGGTCATGTTATAATTCATACATTGAACCTTAGTATATTTGTTTTTAGAAGTTTAAGAATTATCAAAGATGGTCTTTTGATTCAAGGTTCTGGCAAGATTTGTATTTCTATGAATAAAATTAAATTTGCGTTCAAAGAACCTGACATGTAATCACTGCCGGAAAAACAAACAAAGAAAAACTGATAAAAAATGTTCTAGGGCCGGAGGGTTAGCTCAATGGCTCCGGCGCCTGCCTTGCAAGCACAAGGACCTGAGTTCGATCCCCGGTAACCACATATAATGCTGGGCGTGGTGACTCACGCCCACCAACAATCAACACTGCAACAGTGCTGGACGTGGTGGCTCTCGCCTGTAATCCCAGCCCTCGGGAGGCAGAGACAGGAGGATTGCTGAGTTCGTGGCAGCTTGCCGGGGCACCATAGTGAGCTCAGGGCCAGCCTGAACTACAAAGTGAGACCCTGTCTCCAAAAAGCAAAAAAAAAAAGTTCTAAATCACAATATAGTTTTATATAATATAGGCTGTTTATAATAACTGTGTGGGGAATAAGCTAGTACTTGTAACTAAGTAACAATGTGATAGTGTATTTATGAATGAAAACCGTTGTCATGAGGCTTAAAATATAAGCAAGTTTTGAAATAGTTTCAGGCATAATTTCCAAAGCAATAACACTTTTCATTCACAAAGACCCTGTATTTAAATCACACTTTCACCCTTGCATGACTTTGCAAATCACCCTCTGCTGTGGCAGGAGGTGAGGGGGGCAGTGGCAATTTTCTGAAATCAGCAGCTGGAAAATCCAATGCAAACAAAAATGCACATACAGTAAACCTGACAATTATGATGTCACTTCTGATGTGATACACACAATGTTATTCTGCACATTAGGGCATGATGCTATTCAACATTTTGTGTCAATTGTATTATGTGCAAAATTCTATAATCTCCATTCTATAGTGGAGACTTCTGGTATTCTTACCTTATTGACTGATGATTCTCCCCTGTCAGTGTGGGGAAATTTCTCTTGATCAAAAAAAATGAGACACAAAGACTTTGGAGAAGAGTCTTGGTTTAGATGTGATAGTGATATCACTTAAAGAGTGTCTGAATTATTCATTTATGGATTTTGGTGCATAGAAAGTATGTACATGTTTAGAAGCATCTGCACATTTAAACATTAGTCTGGAGAAGGCTGTTGGCAGAACGCTGCGTCCTGCAGTCCCTTGCTGTGTCCTGGGCTCCTGTTTCCCAGATGTGGGAGGAAGAAGGAACCTTGGAGGTGAGGAGTCACCAAATCCAACGCCGCCTCTCCAGGAAGGCTCTGCAGAAATCAGGTCCACCTGCTGGCTTAAAACAACGCAGAGGCGGGCCGGAGGTTAGCTCAGTGGTTCTGGCACCTGCCTCGCAAGAGCAAGGACCTGAGTTTGATCCCCGGTAACCACATATAATGTTGGGCGTGGAGACACGCCCACCAACAATCAACACTACATACCACAATGCCGGATGTGGTGGCTCACGCCTGTCATCCCAGCACTCGGGAAGCAGAGACAGGAGGATTGCTGAGTTCGCAGCAGCTTGCCTGGGCACCATAGTGAGTTCAGGGCCAGCCTGAACTACAAAGCGAGACTCTGTCTCCAAAAAGCAAAAAAAAAAAAAACAACGCAGAGGGAACGAGGCAACAGGTCACATCATGGCAGCGCTGAGTGGAGCTTTCGGTTTCCAGGTCATTTCTGCTGGGTCTGGTGCACGTGCTTGCCCCCCGCTCTGCTCCTGAGAGGGTTTGTCAGAGCTGTGGGGGGACACACCTAATCGGGAGAAAGTCCTCCCTCCATGTGTTATGGAACTGTAACACATGTTTCTCCTTAGGTATTCAGGGGAAAAGAAAGAAAGAAAACAGAAAGGGGTTTTATTATTTACCCTCCTGAGTTAACAGGTATAACTCGTAGCAAATGATATTTGTTGAATATTTATTACTTTTCAAGGTAGAATATTCATTCATTTCCTTCACTCAGAAGACCCTGAGAAAGGTGGAAGATATGTTCATATATTTGCTGCAGTATGAGTAGTATTTATTTCAGGATTGTTACCTGAATTTCTGTTATTTGCAAAACCTCACTGGCATTTTGCGAGTGCCTGAGAATGACAATAACCTGCTGGCTTTTGGTGACAGTCCCCGCATGGTACAGGGTGAGTCTGGGGTCCCAGGGCCTGCCAGCCCCGCCCATGAGGGGAGATTACAGCAACCTGCTGTATCTTCTTTATAAAACAGAGAATGTAATATTACCAACTTTTAGAAAAGTGAATCAAATCATGCACATGCAATCTAGTAACGATGACTATGGCTTTGGAGTTAATGTCTCTTGAGGAAGAAGTTATTTACCACATATTTAGGTTTAATTTAGCCAGGATAGATTGTAAAGAACACTGAATTCATTGTTGTATTACCTTTATCACAGAACTTCACCTAAAATAGATTTCAAAGAAAAAATAATTTGCTGAGTTTTTTTTTTTTTTTTTTTTTTTTTTTGAGACAGGGTCTCGCTTTGTAGTTCAGGCTGGTCCTGAGCTCACTATGTAGCCCAGGCAAGTCTCGAACTCAGCAATCCTCCTATCTCTGCCTCCCCAGTGCTGGGATTACAGGTGTGAACCACCACGCTCGGCCATTTGCTGAGAATTTTTAATGCCCAGTAGTATGCCTCATATTATAAAGGACAAACTTTGGTAGTACTAAATTTCAACTATTTGATTTAATCACAAAGTACTGGTTGAAACATGAGATCAGAGCCAGGTGTGATTTCAAGGTCTTCTGACTGTGAGGCCCTGTTGTCCAGTATGAGAATCACCCTAAGAATGACAGTTTCTCTAAAAATAGAACAGAATCTAAAGATGAGGAAATTATCTAAAGAATTTCAACCAGAGTTGACATCACTGAAGATGGATCAGGATTTGTGTTATTTTTAAAGACTTTGATTGAAGGCAACTCCACGACTGTCCTTGATGGCTCATTTCAATAATGAAGCAACTGTCTGAAGTGTTCTATTTTTATCATATGCAAGTTCCTCAGTCTAAAGAGCCTTTTCTCTTGTTTGTTATTTAGTGAAAAGGTGCGTTCAGAAGCCTTAATTGTGCATGCTGTTGTTAACTCCTAGTGATTAGGTAAAGCCAAAGCAGTCTTTAGGAAAATTAACTTCCATTTGTAAATATTTCCGTGGTAAAATTCCATAATGCCCAGCCGTCTGCAGTTATTATTTAAATCCTCTTTTGAGTCCTGTGCCCTTTGACTGGAGAAAGGGGCGAAAGCAAGCTTGTGAGGTTTGCCCAGTGGAGAAGTCACTCCCTCAGGATTTCTCATCTCACATCTAATTGTATGTATCTTCATTAAGTTTTCCTTCTACAAAAATTCCCTGGCAGTGCCTTCCCCCGAATCTAGTCCTGAGGGTACACATGGTTCAGTTCTGCCTTTTGATCTAGACTTGTCCTGGGTCGTCTTGGGGCATTGTCTTCCTCTTTTAAGCAACTCGCTCTTGGTTATCACCTTCGTAAAGTTCACCTTTTGTCAGCCCCACAAGCCCTTCTGCTTATGAAAATTTTAAAACAAGTGTTGAATTACTATTTTTCCTGCAGTTATGACCATGGAAAGTTCTCGAGGCTCCTTCTAGAGTCCTTTTTTAGGTTCTTGCTGTCTTGAAAAAAGAATTGGTCAAGACAAATGGAAAAGGTACTGAGGTTTTATATTTACTAAATATATAGATAGAAAAGCAGTGTGGTATATTGTGCTGTGCCGTGAGGTCTGATTACAAGTAGGAAAACAATTCCAGGCTGCAGCTTGGAGCCATGCAGAGCTGACAGGGTGGAGAGCCCAGTGGAGGCGTCTCGTGTGCCGGCGTCAGATCTGGGGCATCCAATCAGAAGCCGGCTTGATTACTTGTGGGAGGAACTGAAGATCGCACTCTCTGCTGGTCCCAGGAGCAGCGCTTGTGATGTCGTCCGCGCAGGTGCCGCGTCTCTGTTCAGGCCACAGCCACTTGCACAGGAGTTGGGCAGATCCAGTCTGCTGCCTCAGAGTCAGATCCATATGCACTCACCACCACTTACAGCCTATGACTTCTGTCGTGTTTAATAGCCACGCTCAATTTCTTTAGCTTTAAAATGGGCGTAATCGTAACAGTATCGGAAGTACTATTATGAGGGTGGAATCTGAAAGAGGTGGTGTGCACCGTGTCCAGCACAGGGGTTGGGAGAATACAGGCCCTTCGCCATGACCCTGGGACCACACCTCGTTAAACGCTGTTCAATCTCACACGCGCAGTGGTTGGAATGCTGATGTTGATCTTACTCTGAAAATAGTGTTTATGAGAAGCTCTTAGAGCCGTATGTGGGACCGCAGCATGGGAGGCTGCCGGGGGTACTCGGAGATGAGAGGCGAGAGCTCAGCGGAATAAACCCGTCCGCACTGTACAAAATAAGTTCCTTAAACGTCATGGCTCACACGTCTCGGGTGCCGCTCTGTGGGTCCCACTGAGGAGCCTGGCTACTTCCTCCCTCGGGAAGAGCAAACGATCGGTCTGCCTGGAGTAGGACTGAGCGCCTTTGATCTTCCCTGTGGACTAAGGGCAGCTAGAAACAGATTTCAGTATGTGACTCAAATGTGTAAATAGACACATTTCCCCACAAAGAGCTTGTATCTCTGTGCACATCCAAGGACAGAAATTTTGAGCCATCAGTTTCTTTGACATAAACTTATCAAGATATGTTTATGGTGTTATTTAAATAGTTTGATATGTGTATGTTAAGCTTGGCTTATTTCAATAGAATGCAGTAAAACATTAAACCCTATACTGATGCTTCAGTGAATTAATGGAACAAAATTAGGAACCATTAAAATTATGTGTAGCGGAACTTGCAGCTGCCTGAACCATGTGATCTGGAGGTCTGTTCCTGGCGAGTCCCGGGGGGTGGTACAGGGAGGAGCAGAAACACGCACTCTGCCTCCTGTCACCGACCCGATGTGTGTCTTGAGCAAGCTACGGATGCTCTGCGGCCTTTGTGTTTATGAAACGGGGCTGATAAAAGTAGGATTTTACATTCAACGTGTAGAGCTCAGAGCTTCACAAATACCCCACAAGATCTTCTCGGAATTGCTTTTAGTATCTCTTCAGCCATTGCTATGTCTTCTGTATGGCTCCTCTTTGAACATACTACAGGGAATTAATTTTCCAACATACTTTTATTACATAAAAATCTCCAGGAGATTATGTTTACTATGTTCTGTTCTACCCCATTGAACGCATGACTGATGTTAGATAACACGGACCTGTTGCATGTGGACCAGTGTGGCTGGAACTCTCTGAAGAGCTTGCCTCTCACTGAGTTTTGGGGTCCAAGGGGTAGAGGGGACTCTGCTTTGTGCTGCAATTGAACAGGGAGGACAGGAAGCACTTTGCATAAAGTGGAGCAGAGACCAGAAGACCCCCGTGACGGAGAAGCACACGCTGAATGACACAGTTCTTTTTTTTTTTTTTTTTTTTTACCCCTCTTTACTAGTCCGAAGAAGGGTTTGAAGATTACAGTGCTGATTTCGTTTCCTTTTTGATTGGGAAAATGTGGTAGATAGAAGATCTGGGAAATGCCATTTGAAGTAAATTAACAGACACCTATGAAACATAGTTAAGCATAGATACAGTCTGACAGTAAGAAGAATATTGTGAGAAGCGAGGGAATCGTAGAATGACTGTGTATTACTCTGACAGTGAATTGGTATTATCTCTGCTATCAGATAATGCAGTTATCATTAATTTTCACATTTGCATTTCAATCTTTGGAAGGAAATGACTCTTGCCGGATGAAGATAAGAGCTCTGTACCACTGTAATGAACCATCATTTTATCCCAGGCTTTGTGTCCGTTTGAAAATGAGGCTGGAGGAGTAGTTGTCTGCGTGCATGTGTGTGTACGTGCGTTCACATGTGTATATTTGTGTATGTGTATGCATGTGTGTGTATGTATGTGTATATGTGAGGCAAGATCAGGGAAATATTATGACAAAGTGTCAAAAATTTCTACAGACCTTTGAGCTCTTAATGAAACAAGAGGGGGCAGAAATAAATCTTCTGTAGTGTAGTTAAGTGGATATTGGATTAAAAGATGAAAGCCTTGCTCTTTGTAGAACAGAATGCTGTATGAACATAGCGAAAAAGTTCTCTTGATCTCATTCCCTTATCCAGTTTGCACTGTCTTAAGGAATTAGGGCATGCATAAACTCCACAAAAAGTAGATTGGATCACTGTTTGGAAAGACACTTAACTTTTTCAAAGTATAATGAACTGTATAAACATATCATTTAATCATTATACTTTATAGTTCTTCAGCTATAAGAACTGCATAAGAATGGGAATTAAGGATATTTAGATAATGACTTCTTTTAGGCTTTGCAAACACCTAATTTGTTTATAGAAGTTTAATTGAGAAATTCTGGGTAAAGGGTAATGAATTCAAGATTAATATTCTGTGGGCCTTTCCTTGCAATGACCTTTTCCTCAAATATACTTCTGCAAAATAAATATGATTCCAAATTTTGTAACTGTATCGTGGTCCTTGGAGTCGGCCACAACATACTCTTGTCATAATCCTGCCCTCCACCCCAAGGGAGAATTTGCAATTCAGGTGTTTACATAGAAGCTCCAGGAACTAAACAGTGATCTTCATCTTCTCTCTAAAACTCACCCTTTGAGGCTGTTGGGGTTGAGCTCTGCCCTCCCCAGACAAACCCGGCGGAGTCCTGACCTTCTGGCACATCATAGTGTGGTATGATTTGAAAGTAGAGTTGTTGAAGATCTACCTGGTTAAGCTGAAGTCACCCAGAGTGGAGGAATCAGATCCAATCTGACCTGTTCTGACTGTGGCCCTTTAAGATGAGAAACTGTGGCTACAAACACACATCCAAGGAGAACATCTTGCGGTGGTGACGATGGAGGCCAGGCCAACTCTTCCAGAGACCAAAGAGACCCAAGGTTGCCACAGAGCCCCCAGAAGCTGAAAGAGTGGCCTGGTACCCATTTGTCCCCTGCTGACACCTTGACATCTGGCCTCCGGACTGTCAGGCAGTGGGTTTCTGTTAGTGAAGCCACTGGCTTTGGCCCGTGCTCACGGTGGCTTTGGCAAACTGATGTAGGGTCAGGAGGACCTCACATGGGCACTGCTAAAGGTTCATGGGGGGATGTTTGGTGTAAATTTCAAATTATTTGAATAATATCTAAATCAGTGAAATACGTCTTCAAAAGAGTTACGTTGTCACTATCGGAATGATGTGAAACCTTTGAAAGACCTGATAAAGGAATATCATTCAAAATTTTAGGTCTGGGCAAACGACTTGAATGAGCTTAGGCAGAAAATTCTAGAGAGGCCCGAGGACTCAAACTTGGATGGCCACATGTCCACGTGCATACCCACGTGCGTGCTCATGTGTGTGCATGTATACACACGTGCACACAGACGAGTTATCTTCCAACTTGGGGGCGGCAGACTAGCATCCGGGATGGTGCTTCTGACTGGCTCGTGCGGGCAGCGCTCAGAGCCGCCGACAGGCCTGGCGGAAGGAACTGGGCGGATCACTCGGAAGGACGCTGAGCAGGCTGCAGGCTCTGAGCGGAGGAGCACAGTGCTGCGCAGACTTTCCGCCGCAGCCCGGCCCGGCCGCTCTCTCTGAGCGTCCCAGGAGGCCCGAGCCGGGAGGAAGGCAGCGGAAAGCGGCACGCGGCTCCCGCTCTTGTCCGCTGTGGCTGCGACTGTACTCGAGTGTCCTCGGTAAATATTTGAACTTCTCCAAACTCTCAGCTCTTTGATAAATCCTTTCATTACCATTGACCTCTGATTCCTCCCTGAAAATTTTCCAAATGTCGAATTTTAGAATACACTTCCAGAGATATTTGTTCCTACATGAAATTATTTAGCATGTGCTACCCATTCGTTTTTCCTAATTATTGGAATTTGTTTTATTTCCTGTCCCTGTGGGTGGCATCAGGAACTACATTCTGTCATTACAGCCTCCCATTTCAACCTTCTGTCTCGGTAACTTGGGCTTACCGGTTCACGAGTTTTGTGAGGTTTATCATGTCAGTGTGACGTGTGTAGTTCCATAGTGATACACTCATCCGACCGTGGCAGTGATATGCCGCCCCGCGCAGTTCTGCTCCCTCCTGTCCACGCAGGGAGCTGCGGAGTGGTGCTGCATGAACCTCGGAAGCACACTTGGGTGGCCACCGCCCTCCTGGAGCGGGCGCTCATTCCTGCATAAATACACTTAACGTGGCAGTGCCAGGACCACCCCTTCGTCCCGCGCAGGCAGAGCCGCCCTGATTCCTCTGTGTAAACGATCTGAGTGTTTATTGAAGAACCAGGATAAAGAGGTGGCTTAGACCTAACAGCACCTTGGTGCACAGAGGAAGCTTGAGTGGGTGTTCTGGTCACTGGGGTGCAGAGAGGAGGGCCATGCCTGGAGGGAGCTGGAAGTGGGGGTCCCCGAACACGGACCTCCTTGAAGGTATTTGTCATGGGTGGAAAAATGTTTGATTTTCAGAGTGAGTTCTCCGGACCACACAACCCTTGGCCCCGAGGACAGGGACTCCGGGAGAGGGTGCCCCATCCCTGCAAGCCGCGGCCTGTCCGCACGGCACGCAGGAGCAGCGAGCGGGGAGCTGCCTGGCCTGGGTCGCTCAGGCGCTGCCTGGTGGAAGCGGGCGCGGGGCGGGGCTCGGACCGTGGTGCAACTCGCGGGGGCTCTGGGGCTCTGGGGGGAGAGCAAGGAAGCTCCGGGGAGGGCCCGGCCATTCTGCTCACCAGACTTTTACAAAAATTTCATCAGCCATAATAGAAAACTGCAAAATGCTGTGTTTCATTCATTCATCATTCATTCATTCATTCGAGACAGGGTCTCGCTTTGTAGCTCAGGCTGGCCCTGAGCTCACTAGATACCCCAGGCAAGCCTCGAACTCAGCAGTCCTCCTGCCTGTGCCTCCCGAGTGCTGGGATTATAGGCGTGAGCCACCACGACTGGCAATTAATTTTTAAAATTTAATACCTTGTCACATGCAAGGAAGTGCTGAAAAGAGCATGTTGGCTGCTGACTGAGTTTCTGAGTGTGTGCACAAACTACCGCAGACTGTTTTGAGTTTTCATGGCAGAGTCGCCTCCTCCCGGACCCGCCCTACTGAGGGCCGAACCCCGGAGCTGCGGCTACACACAGCCTTTTCATTTGGAGACAGGGTCTTTTATGTTTCCCAGGCCAGCCTTACTCCTGGGATCGTCCTGCCTCAGGCTCCCGAGTGCTGGGATAACAGGTGTGTGCGACCACGCCCAGCCGGATTCTCCTCGTGAAGCGGACGCATAAAGTCAGCCTGCTCCTGTGTAAAACCTTGCTGACTGAACACATCCTGTTTCCTCTTCTTCCCACTGTGTTTTTCACGTTAAGAAGGCGCACCATGAACATTTTACGGGTCATTTTAAGCAAAAAGAACACAACTTAGTTTTAATATTAGTGGAAACATGTCATTTCTCCCAGAATTATGTGGGCTATATGCTAAAAACATGAAAGTGATTAAATACCTGATTGACAATATCGTTTTCAGTATATATTTTTAATACAAGCATTATTTAATTTTGATATTTTTCCTATATTTTCTGTGCAAAAAATAAAGAAGAGCAGGAAGCATTTTTTCATTGATAGTCTTTGTTCTTTCTTCCAACCCATTTTCGTATACATTCGATGTTTCCTAAGAATGTCCCTACGTTCCTCAGCCCGGGGCAGTTTTCATTGCCCTGAAAACTGAATAAAAGGTAATTATAGTCATGTGATGAAAACTAAGAGCAGCTTGTAGGACAGTCAGTGGAATATTTTAAAATTGTGCCCACCACCTCTAATACTGTTCTAATAGTTGGTAAAACTATTATTAGGCAGGGCCCTTCCGGGGCCTTTGCACAAGGCGCAGGCGCGGGCTCCCGAGGGCTGCGCGTTGCGCTTGCGCGCAGGGGTCGCGGCCCGAGGACCCGGGGCCTGTGGTCGGAGCCGCCGCCCTGAGCTCAGCGCGCCCGCGCGGCCTGCGGACCTGGAGCTTCGGACCGGACGACGCGGGAGCCCAGCGGGCCGCAGCCAGCCGAGGCGGAGGCGGGAGGCTGAGCGCGGGAAGGTAGGCGAGGGCGAGGCCCGGCCGCCCTGGCCCGAGGCTCCGGTGGGCGAGGTGCGCAGACGCGGCTCCCTCGGGGCGGCACCGCGGCGAGGTGAGGTGAGGGCGAGGTGAGGCCTCTGAGCCAGGGCTGTGGCCCGGCCCAGGGCAGCAGCTGCGCAGGGCGGGTGTGCAAGGGGGCGACCCTCGTGTGTGCGCGCCGGGTGAGCAAGGGAGGCGGTCCCCTGTGTGTGTGCCGGGCGTGCCAGGGGGCGGCCCCCGGGTGCCTCAGTGCACACGTGCTGGGTGTGCAAGGGAGGCGGTCCCCTGTGTGTGTGCCGGGCGTGCCAGGGGGCGGCCCCCGGGTGCCTCAGTGCACACGTGCTGGGTGTGCAAGGGAGGCGGTCCCCTGTGTGTGTGCCGGGCATGCCAGGGGGCGGCCCCCGTGCGTACGCCGAGCTTGCAAGGGAGGCGGCCTCAGTGCACGAGTGCTGGGTGTGCAGGGGGGCAGCCCCATGTGTGTGTGCTGGGTGTGCAAGGGGGTGATCCCTGTGTGTGTGCCGGGTGTGTAAGGGGCGACCCCGTGTGCATGCGCATGCGCGTGCGCGTGCTCCTTCCCGCCAGTCAGGCCAGGTTTCGCACGGCTGTGGGGATAAAACGAACCTTTTCTGCTCTCTGACGGAAAAAGGGTTCACGCCTTAAAAAAACAGAATCATTTTGTTATTAAATTTAGTGATTATATTTACGTCTAAGTTAAACTAAAAAGCATGTCACTTTAAAAAGCACACAGTCCTAGAAAATGCACATTTTTCCACATTTTTGATGTAATGGTGTGTATTACAGGAAAAATGCTTTGATAATAAAGAACCAGTAGATATTTTTGAAAAGTTGAAATTATTAATTTATGTAAAATCATAATTACAATTATGTGGAAAAATTAATTTCCTATAAAATAGGGCTTTCTGTCTAGAAAATGGAGGCAAATTATTTTAGGAACTCATATAGCTTAAGGCTAACATTTCATGCCAATAATTCATTATTAATATATAGTGGAACATTTTAGCGAATTTTTAAAAATTAAGATGAGGTAGTTAATTTGGCATCTCAGATTTTACACATTCTTTAATTTTAAAGGTAAACATGAAAAACAGGTCAGGTGTTTTAATAAAATAAAGACAGCATCATATTTAACTATGAGAAAAAGTGAATGAAATATTTTAACCATAACTTAAAAGCACCTGAGATTAATAGCATTCCTAATTCCCTTTGGGATGCTAATCGGTCTGTGTAACCCCAGACGTGTCTTTCCAGCAATAACTCATTCAGACAAAACTGGGAAGAACAGAGTTAGGAAGTCAGAATATTGAGAGCGTTTCGTTTTCAGTGTGATTCTTTCAAAATGATCAAAATAAAAACTACACGGAGTTAACACTGGAGCAGTAGAATTGTGGAGTGGGCCTGGCTCCTGCCCCTGTGGCTTCCTGTCCTTTCGTCCTGTGACCCCTGACATTCACCAGGAGTTTCCTGTGTGTCACTGACTGTCACAGGCACGGGGGCCATAAAAACATTCTCTCGCACTTCTGCTCCTGACGACCCTGGGGTATTGTTCCTGTCCTGACCAGGAGGAAATTGAGGCCCCGGAGCACCAAGCAACTTGCCCAAGGTCACAGCCCTTAACGTGGAGCTCAGATTAAATAGCCTGGCTCTGGAGATCAGACTTAGTATGTCCACTTCCTTCCTGTCTTTTTTATGCAAAGAGCCATTTTGATAGTGCTTCCATCATTTGATATTACATTTTGCTATCCCCCCTCCAAACTGGGGTTCTGTCCTCTTCCTTCACCAAAAACATAAGCAAGGAGAAATGTGTTTCATGTTTCTTTGTAACTTTTTGTTGAGTTTATTAACATGAGTTTTTTTTGAAATCTAAGCTTTCCTTATGTTATGGTTGAGATCTAAAATAAGCCCTAAAGTTCTCCTGTATGTGGCAGGTGATTGGAAAATGGGGGGACCATGCTTATCTGTGGATTCATTTGGGGGTGAATCCATACTGAATGTGATGCTGGAAGTGGGGCCCATCCAAGAGTGGGCTTGGGGGGCGCAGCAGGAAGGCTCTTCTCCTGGCCCCTCCTCCCCCTTTCTGCTTCCTGGCCTCCAGCAGGTGAGCCGCTGTCCTCTGCCCAGCCCCCAGCATGCCACTGCTCCCTTGGGGCTGGCTGACCATGGAATCAACCCACTGAAACCGCGAACTCAAAAACTTTGCTCCCTTAAATTGTGTCTGGTATTTTGTCCTGGTCATAAGAAGGTGGTTAAGACGCCTCTCTAGAGCATAACATGTTTACTGTGTTTCGTTCATCATGCATCCGTCTCCAGAATGGAAAACATATATCCACATTCACGGAGATCACTGGCTCTGGTCGCTGGCGTTTGTTTTACCTTGGAGGAAGCTGAGCTTTAACAGAAGTTAGGAGTGAGCTGAGGGGACCCAGCCAGGGCCCTGATTCTGCTGTGACGGTGCGTGCGGGGCACTGTCTCCAGCCTGGCCGCCCCAGGAGGCGCTGTCGCTCTTTCTCTGCTTCCGTCCTCAAGCCCGGCGCACTCAGAGTGCCGAGGCCTGGACGGCGAGTGCAGCCTCGTCTCACACTGAGAGTGAGGGCAGGGCTGGGAGAGGGCACCGAGGTCCCCGCTCTCAGGACGGAGTGGGCGTGATGGCGGCCGGGCTGGGGTGAAGGTGGGCCCTTAGCTCCGCTGTGAGCGAGGACAAGTCAGTGTTTCCGCCGCAGCTTTCTCGGTCACATGGCAGAGGTCAGAGGCGGAGCCCGGCGCGTGGCGGCCACGCGGCTTCCCGCCCACGGCGCTGTCCTTGGTGTTCTGACCCTTCCCCGCCTCAGGTCTCTGCGACCTGGTTTCCATTCAGTTTCCCATAAGCGCTGAGTGGCCAGAGAGATAGGAAGTCAGTTTGTATCTCTTTTGTTCGGAAAATTATGGTCTTTTTTAGGATTCACCTTTCTTGATTAGAGTAAGACACAATTCAGTATTTCAGATGAATTTGAGGTACTAAAATATTTTAAATCAAAAAATAATTTAGGCATTTGCTACTTATGCTCAGTTTCGTGGCACAATGAACACGGGTGACTTAAAATATGAAATAGAAAGTGATAGAAAAAGGCAGATAAAAGAAAACATGGACAGGAAAATAATAGGACAGAAGATAATACAGTTATGTAGATAGCAAGGCCAGAGGGTCCATAAGACTTGCTCAAAATGAGCTGAAGATAGAACTTGAAGCTTCTTTCTAGCTGGTCTACAGTATTTCTTAAAATGATATGTGATGTTCCAAGCAAAAAGGAATTCTCTTTTTATTAGATTTGTAGCAGGATTACAATAATAGTGATAGACTAAAAATTTGGAATTTATGGAGGTTAGTATTAACTGAGGACAAATTATTCATTTACCTCTTGGTGGTCAAACTAGAAAATAAATCTATCAAATCAATTTATTTCATTTCTCATATTTAAATGAGTTAAAAAAATTCAAGTTTACCCCATTGGTCTTGGGGTTCCTTTGACAAGGAAATGTAGAGGAAATTTTTGATTCTTTAAAAAGTTAGGGTTTTTTTTTTCAAAAAAAAAAATAGGTTTGCTCCACGTTGCCGATGACAGTCGTGGCCACACCTCCTGGCTTGAACACTGGCGCCTGCGAAGGACCAAGCCGGGCAGCCCCTTGGAGGGAGCTGGCCAGGGCCGGGCGAGAGCCTGTGGCCGGAGAAGGGCGTGTGCCCGAGGGCGCCATGCCAAGCGCTGCCTCTCCCGGCATCCTCCCCGCTCGAAGTCTCCGAGGGCCCCAGGCGTCCTCTGGCTTCTGTGTCCCCGGGGCAGCACTGGCCTTCCAGGCCCTCCACGGGCAGGACGTCCTCGGGCAGGACAGGCCACTCCGTGAGCCCTGCTCTCCACCGGCCTGGCAGCTCTCAGGCTCACCGCCCGTCTAGGCCTAGCTACTTTACTTTCCAAAAGTGAAACACGAAAATATAAAACACCAGCAACTCCTCCCTCTTCCATCTCCAGAAACGAAAAAACAAAAGCAAACAAAACAAACAGCAAGACACTTGGTACTTTCTGTTTGGGGTGCTTTCACAGGCAGAAATTCCTTTTACTATAAAGCCATATATAGATTTATCATTATTTTAATAGAATTTAACTGATGAGACAAAGGACTGGAAAAAGTTAGCAGTGATCGCTGGTGATATGATACTGAGTATACACCTTTTCTAAACAGAGCCAGGGCGCGAGGCATTTTCTGCAGATATCAATTTGTAAGAAAATTATTTCATGAGAGGCGAAAAGGGAGAGAGAAAACCATCCACCCAGATGTGGGAGAACGCGGCTCCTGAGGGAGCAGCCAGGAAGACAACTCAGTGTAGAGATGCAGATTAGGGCTGGGAAGACGAGGCTGTGAAAGGGATTTAATGGTGGGTGGATTATAGAAATCCATGTAACAATGTTAAATAATTACAGTTCCAGCCGAGATCAAAGCGGTGCTGATTGAACGCCCTCGAGCTGTTACCATGAAGTGTCTTGAAGGGAAAAATCCTGCCTTGTAGGTTGGTCAGCGGGCAGATGCTGTCTGCGTTCTGTCCAGCTGGCCTAGTCAATACAGACGGACGGACGGAGGAGCTGGTCAGGATGGCTGCCCAGGCGCCTGTCCCACACTGCCTTGGGGCCGTGTGCCAGTTATTTACTGCTAAGAAAGTGCGTCTAAGGTTAGCTCATCCTTCTGAGTGGCCAAAAGGTACTCAGCCCCTTGGGCCGTGGTGTCAGTGGGAAATTCCACAGCGGATTTACTTTCCATTCTTGATTTTGCCCTTTGAGGAAATGTTCACTTTCACTGCCTGGATACATTTATCTTCAAAAGGCCCAAGAAGTATCTTGATTACTAAGAAGAAAATGTGAAAACACATGTATGTATATGTGTTTATAGATTTTATAATGTTCCTAACACATAATAAACTATGGAATCATAAAATACTTGAAACTAGTTTTAAAATGAGACAACCATTTAAATTAGCCCAGAATGAAAGTGTTCAGAACAAAGTTAATGTAAAAAACTATATTCCCATCTAGAATGATTTCTCCCTGTGTCTGTCTCTGTCTCTGTATGTCTCTCTCTTTTTTATAGTAAGAAACAGCAGGTTGGTTTTCCAGCTTAAGATTACAATTTTTAACTTACAAAAAGTGAAATTATTATCTTTAAGTCACCCTAAAAGTGCAAAGCCAACAAGTACAAAAATTAGATTTGTATAAATTACGTTCTCATATTTTATATTACGCATTTAAAAATGTACAGGTTTTGAATTGTAGAGTTGAAGAGCCAACCATGCAGAGAATCTTTAGAGACAGCTCCAGAGCCAGAAGTGTCCCTGCAGGGCCGGGGAGATGTCTCCACCAGGTGCTTGGCGGATTTGAGTCGTCAGGCGTTTGGGGCCGGGCTGGGAGACGTTCATGTGAGGAGACAAAATACTGACCCAAGTATTTGATAGCAAATATCCAGCCATTTTGTAAGCGTTGATAACATTGTAAAGAGCACATGCTTTTGGATAGATAAAATGTGCTTGTATTAGAAGAATTCAGTGTATTTTCCCCAGTTTGATGAATTAGCCTAGCTACTCAGGTAGGGGTGTTTTTAAAATGCCTTCTTCCTGGAGTCTGCTTTTGTGCAGGAGGTCGCTGGAGTCGGAGACGGGCCCGAGTTCATCGGGGTGATGAGCAGCAGAGGGCGATGGTCCCGTGGGTAGAGATTTGTGATACTACATTTACTTTTTAATATTTTAACATGAATGGATTCCTCTACCAAACTAATTTGTATTTCTAAAAGACTACGTATGTGTTAGCTGATCTTTTATAATCTACAGGAAACATATTTCATCTGTAAAACATTTTAAAACCATATTAGTTGTGGCAAAGATGATAAATTATGGAAATAATTTTTTTTTTTTTTTTGAGACAGGGTCTTGCTTTGTTGTTTGGGCTGGCCCTGAGCTCACTATGTAGCCCAGGCAAGCTTCGAACTCAGCAATCCTCCTGTCTCTGCCTCCCGAGTGCTGGAATGACAGGTGTGAGCCACCACGCCCGGCTATGGAACTAATTTTAATGAATATATATTGAATAGTGTCTGTATAGTTTAAAACAATAAACAAGGTGAATTAAGACAATTTGTACAAGCTACCAGCTAGTTATGAGTCAGTTTTATAGTTTCCCACATAGTCTTATGGTTCAGATATCCAGTATTCTACAGCGAATCTCACATATTTAACAAAGATTTGGTTATTTTATTCCCATTTCTTTTCATTCTACTTTGGGTTTACATGTACATTAAACACATTTTTCCGCTCTTGCTTGTATAATCCTTCTATGCCATAGAGGATTATAAGATACAGAGAGGCCCGTGGTGTGCTGCCGAAGCTGTGGGCCGCGTGTCTGTTCACATCGCCCTCATCTGGCCCACGCAGGAGGCATGTCGGGAGGGGCGCCAGCGACTGGCCCGTCCTGACGCTGAGGACGTGGTGGTTCTGGGGGCCGAGCCGCAGGCACTGTCCCAGCTGAGGCCCGAGGAGGGAGTCTGCCGTCATCACCAGGGGGAACCCTCGGGGGTGTTGGCGAAGCCGAGGTGCATCTGGCTCACCGTGAGGACAGCCCGGACAGCGACCTGGGATTTTGCCGTGTGTGTCCACATTCCAGTGTCCTTCGGGAGCGCTGTGCTTGTTGTGGGACTGAAGCATGAGCTGAGTCTCCTCCCGGGGGCGCTGCAGACAGGGTGGACAGGGGCTCCTGGACCAGAAGGGGGCGTTTGCCTGGGCTGGCTCCGCCCACACTCCCCCACCTTGGCTCCAAGAGGTGGAGTCAGATTGCAGTGAGGCCCCTGGGCCTGCTCCCTCCTGTCCCTGAGGCCTGTTTCCCACATCAGATGGGGCGGAGGGTGCCGAGCCCGGCAGGGCCTGACGGGACCCAGATGGGGGCTGCTCACAGGCGCGCGGCACGCGGACGGGCTCGGTCACCAGGCTTACCGTTCTTGTTTGCACTGTCCCACAGACTGGGTTGTAACTGGCTTTTTGAAAATGTTAAAGATTTAAGATCCAGGCATTTAGCTCAAGTGGTACCACACCTGCCTTGGAAGTACAAGGGCCCAAGTTCGATCCCCGGTACCATCAAAAAAAAATGTTAATGAGTTAACCAATATTTGTTGAATTTCTATATGTAATGTGAATCTTGCTACACAGCTTTGAAATCATTCATCACTATGAAATATTTCCAAACTTTTTTGTGTTGGGAACTGGGTGTGAGGAGTGAGTTGAAGGCCTTTGCATTGAACTAAATCCCTGCTTTTTCTCTTAATTAATTCCTACTTTGAGACAGGGGCTTGGCTAAGTCACCAGATGGCCCAGGCTGGACTTGAACCTGTGATCGCCTTGCCCAGCCTCCCAGAGCCCTGAGATCACAGGTGTGCGCCATGTGCCTGGCTTTGAAGCACACTGAGACCAGGGCTTGTTTTAATTGTTCTGAGCGGAGCAGGCTGAGTGTCGGGTAAGTCAAGGGTGACTGGCTTCGTGGAAGAGGAGGGTGCGCTCGCTCCATGTGGTTGGCTTCGGGGCTGTAGACGCACTCGCTGGCGTCGCCACCGCCCTGGAAACCTTGAAGGAAGCTTGTCCCAGTGCCCTGGCTCCACCCCCAGGTGCCCGGAGCCCTCTGCTGCCCTCTGCGGCCCCCACAGGGAGTCACCTTCTGCGACCCAGCAGGCGCCTCTGCCCAGGCATCCATCCGCTGCACACCACGCGCTTTCTCTGCATCCACACCTTCGCTGTCCGTGGCCGCTCAGGAGCGCCCTGCTGGTGCGGAGCCCTCTGGATTCCCATCCGGCCTCGCCGAGGGCCTCGCAGCCCTGGCTTCCTGTCCACCCTCTCAGTGCACAGGCTGTCCTCTCCGCTGCCCTCTGACCCATGGCCCTGGCTTAGCATCTCCCGGCACGAGCACGGGGAGTGGCGCCTAGTCCCCTGAGGCGAGTGCCCGGGCAGCCTCCTCCCGTGACCGAACCCCTGCAGGCGCTGTGCCGGACACCGAGAACTGGGCAAGTCACCTCCAGAGCCCTCGCCCCTGGGCCACATGCCGTCTGTCCCATGCACGCTGCAGTGCCGTGAAGGCTTCTCGGAGGTGATTCCGGCTCAGACTGGCATCTCAGGGACGGGAGGCCCACGGGGCAGGGGGCAGGCGGCCCGTCCCCAGCGGGCATCTGGGGTCACAGCCCCTTGGTCTCAGCATGGCACAGGAGGCGTTTCCCATCCCATCTGCCCTGAGTCTGGGCAGCTTCGGGCGAGGCCGCTTCGGGCCCCCTGTGCCCTCTGCCTCTCGGAGCACTCGTGTTTCCTAACTGCCTGAAGAGTCCTCTTGGGCTCCAGCTCCCTCCCTCTGAGGCGTCCGTCCCGTCTCTCGGTCCCCTGCTCCTTGTGTCCCAGTCTCCACGTGGCATCTTCTGCTTCTGCCTGGCCAGCACCTCCTTACCTGCCCATCTCTGCCCGCTCATTATTTTCTGTTCCTGGCGCGTGTGGGACACTTCCACCATGCACGCACACGGTGCAGGCCAGACTGGTCGGCCTCAGGGATGAGAGGTTCCCTCAGACCCCGCTGTGCTCTCCTCCATGTGTCTGAGTCACGCTGTTACCGTGATCCACACACAGACGTCTGTACAGCAGCACAGCGTGGTAGTTAATCTTGGAAGCAGCTTCCATGTCCATTAAACGGATGAATGACAAAAAGTGTGGAGTTTGCGCACAGTGGGGCACCAGCATGCCACGAAGGGCCGTTTCATGGCCTCCCGCTGCGAAGGCGTGAGCATGACCCGTGACCTCACGTGCCTGAATTTCCTCATCTGCGAACAAGAACAGTAGTGCCTGGATCCACAGAGAGGAGACAGCTGCGGTTCGCTTGAGCTCCCTCCAGCCAGCCTCGCGCAGCCCGCTGAGCCCCTGCTCGGCCACGGCTGCCCACGGGCCGTGCATTTTAGCCATCCACTCCGCGTCACAAAGCCACACAGCTCATCCGAGGGCTAAATGGGCTCATTTCACACACAGTGTTGGCTCAGGCTGGGTCCGGAGCAGATCGGCGTATAACTATTATCATCACAAACACTTCCGTCATGGCAGTCTGTCTGTCCCTGAAGGGTTATGTCATGACGAGGAAGATGCTGTGCCTGGACCCCGAGTGGGAGCTCAGTCACCTACAGGGAGTGCCCTGAAGAAGCAGACAGGTGACCTCTGCTGGCTTCTCTCTGTCTCTATGTCTCTCTGTCTGTCTGTCTGTCTCTCAGTCTTCATCCTCTTAGTTCTACTTCTTCTGGAGAAGTGGAGGACCCCTGGGCTTGAGACCTGGATGCGGGCCCTCCACTCTTTCCTTCTGCTGTCTTGCCAGGAGAACTTCGATAAGTCAACTCGTATCACTGCACTGTGCTGTGGTGTTTTAACCATTAAATACACCGAGTATCTGCCTGCCTCCTGGGGCTGCTGGGACCGCGCCATGCCGAATTGTGCACACAGGATTGTTTCTGGGAGTATTAAGCATAATGGAGATGGTAGCTGAACAGAGATGCAAAGAATTTGAGTGTATATTTTGTGGGTTAATACTGATTACTTTTTGTTATAGATCCTACTTTTAATTTTATAAGTGTTCAATATTTTATATGATGTCCTCAGAATTAACTAATTTTAAATTATAGAAAATTCCATCACATATTAATAATGGCTTGGGTGTTTTTTTCAAATTCATTACTCTCACTCATAAGGTACAGCTCGTACTGGTTTTATTGCTTATTATATACTTGAAATGTTTCTTTTACAGATAACTTTAGAAACAGTTTTGATTATCTCCAGAACATTTCTTCTTTTCTTAAGTTTATTCTGTTTGTGACTTCTGCAAGGCCTTAAAGGTGCTCTCTCACTTGGTATTTTCCTTCCCTGAATTCTATGGGCAGCTGTGAGTATGGTTGATTCCACCTTTGGGTCATGTTTCAGTGGGTGACAGGTACATGTAACTGGTACATTCTTATTGCACACCTGTCAGATTTGGGGCCCAGGGAGGAGCAGCATGGGACACTCACAGCTGAAGTTGTTCCTAGTGTGGGTTGGGAAAGGCAGAAACATGCAGTGGACCTTTGACTTCCAAACACAACTGTCCCTGAGGGCTGGTTATAACTCAGGTTGGCCAGTGAAGGCTCAGGCTCCTTTGTATAGTCCTCCTTGTCTCCTGGGTATGCACAGATCTCAGGGTCCTCAGAGAGGCATGGGGGCCAGAATTCCTCAGTGAACCCTGCACAGGAAAGGTGCTGTCATATTCCTTCCAGAACCCTCTAAAGGTTTAGTTCTGTATTTGAGACCGTTGGGAAGCACAAGTGGGCGATATTCAGGTTGTAACGCAAGACTTTGGTCATAAATGAGAATTAAAATTCTGGCCATAACCCAAGCTTTCCTGTGTCAGGCTGATTATAGCTCGAGGTCTGCTGTGCCTCATCTGGGTTTATTGTGGCTGATGCTTGCTGAGGAGAAGAGTCAAAATCCCAGGGAACACCATGGGACGCACGTCCTGTCTAGCCGAGAGTGGTGGCCCCGTTCCACATGACACATCTGCTCCGTGGGCCTCGCAGAATGACAGCCTTCCAGGGCTGGTGATCAGCGTGCAGGTTGGGGCTGGCAAAGCACAGGTGGGCTTCGCCAGAGACCATGAGTCGGTGCTGGGGGGTGGGAGGTGGGGTGTGCGTGCAGAGCCTTTCCATGGACCCTGAGTGGACACTCACCCGGCCAGTGCTTCATTTTAAATTCCCCATTAACATCAGCTCCTTTCCATTTATGCTCAGAATTTCAGTTCTGACTAGAGCAGAGACTCTGCTTAATTATAACTTTATCAGAACCATTTATTAAATTCGATGCACCTGCATAGCCTCTTTATCATAAAAATAATTTAGATTAAACTGCCAAGGTTTGACCTTCTCACAGAATTATTTGGATTATTACCCAAGACCCCAATTTTCTAGGCCAGTGTTTCACAAAATGTGGTCACCGGATTACTTGAGCACCTTCCCAGCTAAGCGAAATCATAAGATCCATGAAATTTTATGCACAGTGATCTTTGAAAACCTAAATAAACACCTTGAAAAATAAGTGGGAGGACAATGAAGCTGAACAGCCTCCCACTTACTTGGGCAACTCTCCTAAGAGACAAAAGCGCCCGTTAGTCAGCACCCCGTGTGCGTTTGAAAAGTCAGCGTGGCGTTCAGGGTGGAGCCTCAGCATGTTCTTGTTTGCTTGATGCTGCTGAGTGAGAATCTGAAAACTCCGGGGGAACTGGAGGGAGGGAGCTGGCAGCACAGCTTTCGCCCAAGGGGTATCCCTGGCGGTGTGTTAGGGGACACCCTCCACTGGGGACCCTGGGGAGGCGTGCCACCTCACACCCTCATGAGCAGAGGCCACTTAGTTTCTGACCTGACAGACCTTTTAGATATGAAATACAAATGAGCAGCACCTTCTGCACACTGCCTCTGTTTTGTACTTAGCGACCGTCTGTGCCCTCCACCTGCAGCACGCTGCCCTCTCTAGCCTGCCATCTTTCAAGGTAGGAGTCCGGTCTTCTGGGAGCCTCTTCTCTTCTGGAGGCCCCTGTGAGAACAGAGACTCCTACAGTTCATTTGGCAGTTCATCAAACCTCACATAGTGGGCCTTGACCTCCTGTCGTTGTAGACTGGTGTCTGCAGTCTCACTGGAAAGGTCCCCCGTGCCCGCTCTTTCGCCTGATGCCCCTTCGCTCTGCTGCGTAGTTGGTATTCGTGGCTTGAAGTCTGCTCAGCTCTGATGGGTTAGGGAGAAAGCGGACAAACAGCGGCACCACAGAGGGCTGACGCGAGCCTGCAGTGTGCAGGTCCCTGAGAGCTGGTGATGTCTTAGCGATCTTTCCGATCAGGATGGTAGCCCTGCAGAGCACAGAGTGAAAGGATGTACCCTGACTTCCGCGGCCTTGAGAAACACGCTGAAACTTAGGAAAAGGACTTTGGATTAGTGCGTCTGTATCCATACACATGCAATGTGTGATGTACACTCGTACGTCTGTAAACACACGAGCTTTCAGTAGCAGGGGAGAATATAATTGACTTATTCCTTAGTTTTGCAGCTTAGCTTGGAAAGGTTCCAAAGCACTTATGCAGGGCTCTGTTGCCTTAAACAGGCTACCCCGCCATATGCCAGGTTCACTACTGTGGACTTCAGCCGTAATTGATTTATATTAGGTTATGATGATGTACTTGATAGTCCAGTGAGGAAGTGACAGCTAGGTTCTTGACTCCTGGGTGCTCCTGGGTAAGATCTAAGACTTTTGTTTTCAGGGTTTGGTTTCCGTCTTCCTATTTGCTCTCTTTCTGTTTTCCTATCTCAGGCTTCTGTGTAGGGGAGATATGCCATGCTCATGCACTAAGAGTCATCTTGCTTTCAGTTTGCTGAGAATGGACACACTGACGGTCTGAGGACATCAGTCCAGCACTCAGCTACAGTGAAGCTTGCAATTACCTGCATGGCCGGGTCAAGAAGGGCATAAACCCGCTGTGAATAAAGTAGCGGCCACAGCTGTTCAAGGCATTATTAACATTTTTGAGCTAAGATCCTAATGAGAAGCAAGATTAGGAAAGATTTGCCGTTTTCCTCCCTTTGTTTCCTATCTTGTCCTAAGGTCATTGATAAATATAAAAATACCAAGAAACAGCCACTATAAAAAAAATAATCCTTCAATGTTAAAACAGTATGGGGGGGGGCTGTGAGAAACATGCCTTTATCTTCTTACCATCTAATTTTATGGTCAGCCATTAACTATCATCCATTAGTTCAGATGCAATTACAAAACAGTTTGCAAATCTAATAGGTAAGTAACTAAAATCAAGGCAATTAAAGTCATCTTGTGATTGGCTGAGTATCGAAGCAATCATAGAGTGTCATTTTTAAACTTCCTGTCTTGAATGGACACCATACCTCTCAACTCAGGCCGTACAAACAAACAAACACACGAAAAAAACCAATTTTTGTTTCCTTTCTTTTACTTTTTTTAAATCGCTTTTGGGCCACAGCTTCATAGGCCTTCACCCCTCAGCAGACCCCGCCCCCCAGCAAAGTTTCTCAAAAGCCGTGGGATTCAGTGGTCTGACCAATTCGGTCAAAATAAAGAATATCCATATAAGCAAACAGTGTGGATTTAACACAAAGTTCCTGATTTATTGAAAAACATTGGCTAAAAGTACTTCATTTCTTTTATGGCGGCAATAAAGAAATTTTACAGTTAGTAACATATAACTTAGAGGAGTGACAAATTTGGTACTTAAAAAATATTTAGGTTAAAAACAATCCTGCCACTTCTACTAAGTCATTTTTAGAGCATAATCATTTTAATTCTTCCCTCTCTCTAATTTTATAACCAGGAGACAACCTCCCCGGGGAAAATCCCTCACCCTGGGCAAAGCAGCTCTCTGCTTCTCGTGGGTGTGGCCTCCTCTCATGGTAGCTGGAAGTTACGTTTGACCTAGAAATTAGGAGGTGCTCCAGCACTTGCCCCTGGTGCCCTGTGCGCATCAGGAAGCGCCATCTGTCCTGAGGGGTGGGGTCCACCTTCCTCAGCCCCCTTGGACTGCTCCCAAGCTCGAGGGTTTCTGATGTGCACCTGATGTGCTGAGCGGTGTTGTGTCCAGTTACAAGGCTGCGGCCAAAGAAAATGTGCAAGCGTTTGAAGATTCAGGCTGAGGAGCCCTGGCCTGGGTGTAAGGGGATCCGGGCGCGTGGTTCCACATTTCACTGAGAATCCGAGGGTCACTTTTAACATCACCTCTGATGTGAGAATCCAAGGGTCACTTTTAACATCACCTCTGATGTTAAAGAAATTTCCTTGCATGCAGGTTTGCATGCAAGGAAGCAGTGGAAACAGGATCCTTCAGCTACTGGTAGCTGTTAACAGCAGAATTCCTGCCAGTTCGCTTTTGGATTTGCAGGACCATTTCTTGTCTTTCAAAATAACATTCAACTTCCCCATGTAATTTCGGAATTCATGTTAGAAAGTCAGGAGTTTCCCAGAATGAGCCTTGAGAGGCCAGATGGAAAATGGTGGTACTCACAGTGCGGCTGGAGTCATCAATCTGTACGCGACTTTGTAAAACAGCGGAGGCAGCGCTGTGTCCAGAACTTCGTGGAGCAGTGTTGGTAACCGGGCTGTTTGTGGAAGATTTAGGTGTGTATCTAAGAGTCACAGTATTTGTCATGCATGTTTATTCTTGATAATGCCCTGTGCTGTTGTGCAAGACAAACGTGACTTCTATTTGCTCTTAAATGTTTCTCCTCCAGAGAGAGCCAGTCTCCTATCACCACCCTGCGTCCTGTGGACAGTTCTCTCTCCGGCCCCTCTGCTCTGGACGTGATGGCCCTGAGGGCTTCTCGGGCTTCCCTGACCCGGCGCGAGCTCTGTGGGACACAGCCTTGTCCATGAAACTTTGTAGATTATTATGAGCGATTAGCATAGCAGATGGCTCAGAACAGGCTGTTGATATTTACGGAATGGATAAAGAACTTACCCTACTGCATTGCTTATTTTGTATATGAGATCTCCCTTTTTAAAATTAGCACGCAGAAATAGCGATTTGGATGTTGGGTGAACAGTGGGGGCTTGGGGGTCTGAGGGGAGGGTGTGCTCATAGCGAGCATTCTAGGCTCTCAGATATGAGTCCGCAGAACGCACAGACCAGTCAAGAACTGGACACTGTGGAAAACATGTGGAAAGGCTGCGTGTGGCCCCGACTTGTCCTGACCACTCTTTGGGGGTGCAGTTTCCACGCAGGGAAGCACGCCGTTCCGTCGTAGTGAAGCTGAAGGAGGGACACGCGGTAATGAAGTTCTTTCAGGACTCTGTACGTGGACTCTTGCCACATTTTTCAAGAACTTGGGAAGTGGGCTCACCTGTTTCTGATGTCAACCGCACCGGAACCGTTTCCAGCAGCCGATTTCATCCTGGTAACATCACATATGCAGGGAGTTCACGGCCGTCCACGTTGGCTTCGCTGCCGGAGCAGAGCCCTGGGAGTGGCAGGGAGTGCTGTCGTGGAGAATGCCCCGCAGGTCCCGTAAACTTTCTCTGAGACACGACTATGAGTGGTGATCTTGAAGGAGATAAAATGGCAGTGTTTCCATGCGTTTGTATTAGGTAATGGATCTTCCATTCCACCCTGTGGAAACTTTGATCTAAATAATTTACATGTCTTTCTCAAGATTCTGTGACTAGTTAGTGGCAAGTCTAGGCCTGGAGACTTGGTCTCTGACTAATTTTAAATTTCTCTCGCCCTCATCCCTCTACTCTTCCCGTCTTTCTAATTCTCAGTAATTGGATTAAGGGATAGTTCATTCTTTCCGTAAGGCACAGTGAATTTACCTTAGTGAAGAAAAAATGGGTTCTTTCAAACAGCAGCATGGACATCTGATCCAGATGGGCAGACAGTGGGTGCTTGCCGGGCCTGCTTCCGGCCTCTGCGCTGGGTGGGCTCCATTGTGAGTGCCCAGGCCGGGGCAGAGGCCCGCCCACCTCAGCTGGGACCCCAGCCTGGCTGACCCTTCAGGCAGCGTGGTTTTGGGGAATCACTTTAGCATGTCCGTTCTAATTTTCCTTGTTTGTGACGTCATATATTGACTAAGTCTGATTAGAGGACTGATGGATAATGTCTGTTGAACTCTTTATAAATTATATTGTGAAAATACCATGTAGATATTTTTTAAAAATCCAAGTTTCCGGGCCGGAGATTTAGCTCAGTGGTTCCGGCGCCTGCCTCACAAGCGCAAGGTCCTGAGTTCAATCCTAGTAACCACATACAATGCTGGACATGGTGACTCACGCCCACCAGCCATCAATACCACATACCACAGTGCCGGGCATGGTGGCTCACGCCTGTCATCCCAGCACTCAGGAGGCAGAGACAGGAGGATTGCTGAGTTCCAGGCTTGCCTGGGCTCCATAGTGAGCTCAGGGCCGGCCTGAACTACAATGCGAGACCCTGTCTCAAAAAAAAAAAAAAAAAAAAAAAAAAAAACACGTTTCCACTCAGCCAGCTTTCTAAGAATGGAATGTGTCAGAAGAAACGCCTGTCTTCCCAGGATGGCTGGGACGGCCCTTCTGGTGCAGGACCAGGGCCCGCCGTGCCACACTGGGTCCTACCCCTATGCACTTATGCTGTGCATAAGGGCTGGGCAAAGCTCGCACTCCCCTATAGTCGCAGGATTTTTTATGAACATGTAAAACTGAGTTTATAACTCCAAGGTGAGTCTTAGAAATTGGCTGGTGCCCTAGAGACAAACATAGCTGGAAATTGCCTGGTCGCTTCTGGCAGCTCTGAGTGGGGCCTGGGAACCCCTGCCTGCTGAGCCCCACCCCATTCTGATGACTACCCCTGGGGTGCCAGAGACTCTGCTTGGAGGAGTCCTGGTCAGAGTTGGGGCTCCTCATCCTCCACAGAAGCCCTGGGGAAGTCGCTCTTTAGGCTCTACTAAGATGGCCCCTCAGTTGGGCTCCACCGCTTTTCTGGTGCTAGGATTTACATTTTCAGAGGTCCCCAAAGCCTCCTGCACTTGGAAGGGGATTGGACTCCGTGTACACTGGCTGTCTGGCTGTCAGGGAGTGGGCCTGCTCCCTGGGGGCCCGGCCGAGAGGGCCCATCGGCTCCCAGCGCCCCCCCCCCCCCCCCCCCCCCCCCCGCTGCTGCCTGAGCGCCGCACTGTCCGCAGAGCCCTGCCCCGGACTCTCTGCGCGCTGCCCTCCCCCAGGGCCGGCGGGCCGTGGACCGAGCCCTCCACGAACTGGGACTCAAAATACACTGTGCATGGCAGGGGTTTTGTCCTAACAACAAGGAAAATGATTGAGAACTGGTGGTTGTTCATAATCATGCGACAATAGCTTAAAAAAGTGTAGAAATACTTTGAGCCTTTTCAGTGTTGTTCTCTTAAACTGTGCACTGTGTTCTTAGCTGACCTGCTAGTGGAGGAGGCTTACCCTTAGGCTAATTTTACTTTGAGCCAGTTTTCAGGTCCTTACATTTTAAAGTTCAGACTGGTCTAGGGAAGCTCATGCCCTTGTGAGAAAACTAATAGCAGACACAGGCAGGCATTACACTGTGCTTCATTGCCCTCTTGTAGATATTTACATTTTCTTTCAAAACTGTTTTTAATATATTCACCAACAAGGCTTTTTCACGTGTTCATTTGTTTTTTACTGACAGGTCCTTGAGGGCAGGTAAAAAAAGAGGTACATGCTGTTCTCATTTGGCTGCTGATTCCGTGCCTTATCCATGGAGGTTAGTGGCCACCAAGTTACATTCCCCCGAGTTCCTGAGCCAGCACAGGCCGTGAGAGCCCGAGCCGTGTCCCGACGGCCAGAGCCCTTGCTGGCGCTGGAGGGGCGGCAGTCAGGAGCGAGCCGCTCCGAGCAAGGAGGAACTTGTTGGGAGAACTTGGTGCCTGTCTTTCTTCTTGCAGCTTACTGATGCCAGTGCTACTGGGCATCAAAGAATGTGTCAGGGTTCGGGAAGCAGAAGCCACTGGAAATCTGTTTGGGAGAAGAGCGGTTTCAGGTTTCCGCAGCTCGGCGTTATGCTGTGGAACAGGCGGCAGGTCTTCTTGCGCTCCACCTGCGGCTAGTGCTCGGCCGGGCAGCGACAGGCACAGGACCCCGACTCTTCTGCGTGCTCGCACCGTGCGTGGGTCAGTCCCATTCTGCCTCCAGGCTCTTTGGGCGGAGGCTCAGAGCCTTTGGTGAGTCAGAGCCCGGGTGGGCTCGTCTGTGGCCTTGGTGGGCTCCCCGGCCGTGGCAGGGAGGGGTGCCGGTGCCTGTGTTCCCGCGGCTTTCCTCTCGGTGGCTGCTCTCTGCTTCACCGTTCTGGTGCCAGTCTTCAGCCCTGACCTGTGGTCTGCAGGGAGGGGCCACGGGTCGTGATGCCGGTGCCTGGGCCCGTCTGGTCTGGAGGGAGAAGCTCAGTCTAGGAGCCTGGGCACCTCCGCTGCCAGGCTCTGTCGTCTGCTGCCTCTTTCCTGCATGTGTCGCCAGCGCCAGGGCAGCTGTGCCGTGCGATTCCGCCCCTAGGAAAGCTCTGTCTGAGCCACCTCCGGCGTCACCAGGACCACGCAGGCCCCGCGGTGTGGGGGTCATGGAGAGGGGAGCACAGGTCACAGCTCCCACCCACTCTTTTAAACCTCTACTGTCACGTAGACGTTTTACTTACATCTTCAGTCAACAAGTATTTGCTGAGTTTTTATGGGGGGTAGAGTGCTGGGCTAGAATGTAATTGAAGGGAAAATGGCATATTCTGCAGAAAATGGAAAAAATTTCTTTGCAACAAGGAGGAGTATTTTCATAGGTAGTAACTCCAGGGGATACAGGTTTCCTGGTTAATGAATATAGCGCTGAGGGATTGCGTTTCACAGAATGTCAGTTCACAAAATAAATGGTAAAAACGTCAGAGGAGGTGTGCTCTCCTTGGACTGGGAGAATATGTTGCAACTGTCCCATTGGTGTAAAAATAGTTTTGAAAGTTTGGCTGTATTATTTAATTCTTTCCCTTCCCTTCCCTTCCCTCCCCGTCTCTTTTGCCCTTCCATCGTTTTAGTTTGCTCCTGTATGAGTCCCCTTGAGCTGCCATAATGAACCACCTTGGACGGAGTGGCTTAGAAACAGGCGCTGGCTTCTGCAGGTGGGAAGCCGGAGCCTGGGCTGCGGTGCAGAAGCCTGCACGGCCCGTGGTGCTGGCGTGGTAGGGGGCGCAGACTCTGTGTTCTGCTCCTCATCCTCCTCTTCCTCCTCTCCTCCTCGTCCTCCTCTTCCTCCTCTCCTCCTCGTCCTCCTCTTCCTCCTCCTCCTCCTCCTCTGCTGCAGTAAATGAGTACACAGTGAACACTTTCTTCGCGAAGAGTTGGTACATGGACATCACACATCTAAATCTCCCTCTTCCTATCTCCCTGTTCGACTATCTCGATCCGCTCCCCTTTTGCAACATATCTCTCCTTTTCCATTCCCTGTCTTCTATTTTGTGCTTTAAGTTATTTCTGTTTGGGAATTTCTCACCGAGAGAAGCCTTGCTGTAGTTCAGCGTGGAGTCTGATTTATTTCACTTCATGGCATGGTCTCCGGTGTCCCTGTCTTCCAATAGAGGCCTCGCGCTGACCTTCACGGTGCGGGGTGTGAGTGCCGCTGTCTCCACCGTCGCTAGAGACGTGCAGGCTGCCTCCGAGACTCGGCGCGAACGTGGGCGTGCCCAGAGCCCCGCGCTTCCACGTCTTCGACCCTTTCCGGAGACACCCAGAAGGGGAAGAGCTGGGTCAGGTCGAATTGCAATTTCCGTTTCTCCCTCTCCCCACGCCCCGTCCCGGGTGGCGTCAGGACCCTATGTGGGGCCAAACACTCACCGAGGCGCAGTTCCTGCCAGAAAGCTCCTCCGTCCACACGGTTACGGTACAGGCACTGACACACGGGGCGCTGTGGGACGGCCCGGCATGGTGAGGGCGGCCTCTCGCTGAGTGAGCCTCGCGTGGTTGCCAGGCAACCGCACCGCAGCCCCTCAGTTGAGATCGACGCTGTCCCAGCACCAGGAGCATCATTTCAACGGTGGTAGCCACACAGCAGTGCTGGGACTCACATGCCCAGACTGGAAACAGCACTGTGAGGGCCAGGGTTCAGCTTGGTGGCACCTCACCCTCCTGGCAAGTGCAAGGTCCGGAGTTTGGTCCTCAGTGTGGGCCTGTGTCCACTCCCGTCGCCCTCTCCGTACCATGGCCCTCTGGGGGCCACAGGTCTCCAGCACCCGCCCGGCTCATGGAGGGCCGAGGGCTTCTGTCCCCTTCCGAGCGGGAAGGGCTCAGCTTCGCCAGGCCATGCACGTGTTCCTTCTGTGCTCGGCCTGTGCTGGTCAGCGTGTGCAATTCAGACGTTAATTCTCTGTGAATTACTACTTCCATAATTATTTCACGACTCTCTTTATTCTTAGTAATGACTTGCATCGTAATTCTGTTTAGGTTGATACAGTACTTTTCTTGTTTACTTTCTCTATTCTTTTACCCTTTTACTTTCTTATTTTAGAGGCGCCTCACAAATAATAACATGTAGGCAGTTTTACTTGTAAGATTCTTTGCCCACTACCCGAATGTCTCTTTTGTTACTCTCACTGTGGTTCTGATCTTCTTCTGTAAACATTGTATGCATTGATTTTTCATCCTCTTTACGTAAACATTTTTTGACAAATTCATAAAAATTCCTTTTTTCCCTCCTACTAATACAGAAGATACAAATTATTTACTTCTAGTTTTTTTTTTTTTTTTTGAGAGAGGGTCTCGCTTTGTAGTTCAGGCTGGTCCTGAGCTCACTGTGGTTCCCAGGCAAGCCTCGAACTCAGCAGTCCCCCTGCCTCTGCCTCCCAAGTGCTGGGATTATAAGCATGAGCCACCACGCCCAGCTATTTACTTCTACTTTTTTGTAGTTTCCTTTAAATGCTCATCCTGTTGAGTCCTACAACAGCAAAGATTGCCAAAAATCAATACCTAGTCTTCTTCCAAACAACGCAGACACCTTGAAGACTTCTCTTCCCCTGGCACCACGGGGATTTCATACTGGTTTGTGTTCTGGTTTTCAGAAATCTGTAACCCTCATGGCCCCGGGAGGTGTCGCGGGCGTGTCCTGAGCTCACTGCGGTGGCCGCGGTGGCCGCGTGGCGTCTCTGCTGCGGGGCTTCCTGCGCCTGGAGCCGCCACCCTCCCTCCCCCGCGTGGCGAGCCCCCTCCCGCAGCGCTCTCGGCGGAAACAGCCCCACGAGCCCGAGAAGAACAGATTTGGTTCTTACTGTTGAGTAACCAAGTGGCTGTTTTAAAATCATTGTTGTCAGTTCATTTGTCACAGATATTAAAAGACATCATGCCGTTATTTTCTGGTTTCTCTTTTTCATAATTTTAATTAATTAATTAATTTGGGTTCAGGGATCGGGCTCAAGACCTTGCTCTGGCCGGGCAGGTGTGGCGCCACTGAGCTAAATCCCTGGCCCTGTTTTCTGGTTTCACGGCAGTTCTTACCTGTCCTTTCTGCTAGTTTAATTCAAAGTGTTCTCTTTGACTTCTGTGTTTTGAGGTGGCCCATGTTCTGCCTCAGTGTGCTTTATTTTTATTTTTTCTATCATTTCCCAATATGGTGAGTCATTTCTCTCCTCAATATTAGAAACCATTTAGCCATTCTCTGTCCAAATGCTTCCATTTTTCTCTCTTTGCTTTTCACCTGGAACTCAGATGAACTCATTTTGCTTCCACCTACCTAGTTATCTGTCTGTCTATCACCTGTCTGTCTATTATTTTTTACTAGGTTCTGCCTTCTGTAGTCTAGCCAATGATTTAATTTTACTTTGAAGCATATTCATTTCTAGGAATTCATTTCTTTTGATTCTGAATTTTATTCTAATAATATTTTATCCTATTCTTAGGAACTCTGATTATTTCTTTTATATCACTAATTATTTTAAATACACTTATTTTGTCACCTTTCCAACTAATTACTATTCATCTTCTCAGCCGTGAACAGAGGTCACTGCACCTCCCTGCTGAGCACCGGGAGCATTTACTGTGCCCGGCGAGGCACCCTGGCCAGGGCCCGGCTCGCGGCGGCTCCTCCTGAAGCCCCGGGTTTTATTGCTGCTCTAGCGTATCTGTGCGTCCATCTTACATCTCCCGGCTGTGCACTGGAGGTTGTGTTAGAGGCTCTGTCCGTGGAGATGCGCACGGCTTGGGAAAGTGTCTTCCCAGAGCACTCTGTGTCTGCGTCTGGCCCTTGCCCAGGGACATTGCCCACCCGGGCTGCAGGGGCCACGTGTTGTGTTCTCAGAGGAGCCTGGGCATTCCACGCATAGCGCGCAACCCCGAGGAGCTGGGCCGCTCACGTACACTGTGTAGGAGGTTTGCGTTTCCATCCCAAGAGCCGTGGTAGGAGGCACGCGGCTCCGGACTCCGGGCGAGTGGGAACAGCCCTGGGAGCCGGGCGCAGCCTCCCTGCCCCTGTGGACAGCGCTGGCGTCAGTCCAGCAGTTACTGCTCCTATTTTCAGTATGTATTTATTCGTTTAGAATGAGGATCAAAACTCAGATGTGGGTTTAGAAAGCTCGCGCGGCAGCCGTGTGGAGGCAGAGCATGAGTGTGGCAGCGCGAATTTGGAGCTGACGGCGCTCAGGACGGGGCAGGGCGCAGGGCCTGAGCGGGCTGCGGGCAGACAGAGGGGAGGCGCAGGGCCGTGAAGGGTGCTGCGGGCACAGGCGGCGGCCCTGGGAGAGCAGAGCCGGCAAAGCGGTGTCCGAGGCGGGCCGGGCGGGAGGGTCCCAGTGTGGCCCGCAGCGGCCCGGGGAGGGGTGTGAGCGTGGCGCTGTCGGCCAGGTGCTCCCTACGGTCTGTGTGGCCACGGTGGCCTGAGATGGTGCTGGCGTGAGTCTGTGGCACACAGCTGTACCCTGGGGCCAAGGACCCACAGGAACCGCTGGTGGGTGAGGCCTGCTCTTCCGTCTGTGGAGGAGCGGAGCCCTCTGCTTGTCATCTTCCTTCTGCCTTCTGGAACTGAGAAGGGCAATCGGGGGAGTCGGGCGGACCTTGCTCGGTGAGCGCCTTCCAGGTGCCCGCACCAGGCGTCTGGCTGTGGCGTGGAGACCTGGCCCGCACTCTTTGGGACAGGCGCCGCCGGGCTCTCTGGCCTTTGCCCTGCGCAGGAGCCCTCTCGGGAGACGCTGTGTGTGCGATGACCCCCCGCACTGCTCTCACAGAGGAACGCGGACGCTCTTCCTCCTCCGGGAACGGCAGAGCGGAGGTGATTTTCCCCCGGAAGATCCCCGCTAGCTGTTCTTCAGCCATTTGGCTGTATTTCGAGTAAAAAGAAGCACAGTTTACAACTTAAAAGTGAAGTCAGGATCTTTTGCTGTCAACGCCAACCTGCACGGGGAGAAAAGCCCTTGGTGCCGACAGCAGCGGAGGACTGTGTCCCGTGGAGACCCCGCCCACGGCAGCGCTCCTGAGGCCTCACGTGAGCAGCGGGGGCTACGCGTGCCTTGGGCGAGAGACCTAGTTTGTCAGACGGGGAGAGAGTTGCGTTCGCCGCTCCGTCTTTGTGAAGAAGGCACCGGGGGACATAAACCATCAGGAGCCCCTCCGCCGGGCGGTCAGGGTGGGCGCACTCACAGCGTTCACTGTTCGACTGTGTGGCGTTAGGGAACTTGCGTGGCTGCCTGGCTGACGCCCTGTCGGCTAGCCTGGCCAGGGCCTGCCTTGGGCTTCGCCTTGTCTTTGTCTTGCACACGGATGAACTCACCTTCCGTGTAAGAATGTCCCCGCTCTGTGCCCTGTTGCCGCGAGCTTTCTCCTGCCTGTCGTCACCTGTGGAGCGCGAGCCGTGAGCTCCCGGGCGAGTCAGGAAATGCTTCCCTTGAAGGGAACAGAAGCTGCCGTGTGGAGAACAGCCGTCCCGCGGCGCGGAGGACCGTGGTGCACTCTGGACAAACGAGCGTGGGGACCGCGTTTACCCACCTGCCCCGGGACAGCTTCGGGCGAGCAGTGGGAAGTTTTTAAATGGCACAGTAAAGGATATATGTCTGGACATCTTTACCATGTCCACATCACCAAGACCCTGTGTCCAGGCCTCTGTGTGACCGTGCCACTGAGTGCCCTGTGTGCCTTTTCTCATGTAGCGTCCTGCCCAGTCCCGTGAAATCTGTCAGTTTGAGTGTGTGTTACGTGTGGCCTGTACACACAGTGTATGAGAGACTTCACATTTGTAGGGTGCCGTGAGTGTTACAGCCAAGCCGAGATGGGCATGCACACATCTGCCCGGCCCGGTCCCCGTGAGGTGGGACGGATGTCAGGACCCGTGCACCCCGCCGTCCCCAGGGCCTCCTGGAGCCTGTGTCTGTGTTGGAATTCTCCAGTAGTATTCGTGTCGGCTGCTGGAGAGCTGACCCCAGATGACCCTGGCTTCTGCACGGAGGCAGTTCCTCTTTCTGTCAATGTCTCTGAAGCCCAGTCAGCCATGAGGGCAGCTGGCAACCCGGGGCTTCCGGCTTCCTTCTGTTTGCTCTGCTGCCTTCCTGAAGCCCCAGCTCAGGGCCACGTGGCTGCTGCCCACCCCTCAGCCTGCTCCGTCCGGCAGTGGAGGCCAGGGCCCTGCGCCTCCGGTCCCGCTGGGGACAGACAGCTCCCTGTGGCCCAGAGCCCATGGGCCCCGTGGCATGCACCGCGGGCCTCTGCACAGCACCCTGAGCTACAAGAGCAGGCTGGGCAGTGGGCAGCCTTCGGGCGCTGGGTGCACAGAGGGAAACTGCGGGCGGGAGACTAGGAAGAGGCAGGGATGAGGGGCGTGGACTCATGGTGCCCGCCATATCTAGAAGCATAGGCTCAGAGAGGGCACAGAGGGCCGCACGCCCTGCCGGTCTCCCTGTCCTGTCCGTGGAGCCGATGTGGGTGAACTTTATTCCCCCTGGAAGGCTCCACGCCCTCCTTGCCAGGGCCTGTGTGCCACTCGCGGTTTGCTGCAGCGGCGCCTGTAGCACCCATAAAGCCTCTGGTTCTGCCGTGAGTCCCCGGTGGTGTCGGACCTTGGACCTGGGATCCTTCCCAGGGGCGCTGCACGGGAGGCCACGCGAGGCCATGGGCGGGACCGGGGTGGGCTCAAGGCCCAGGCCAGTGTCTCTCCTCGCAGTGCTGGGGGTGGACAGACATTTTGTGGTTAATGTTCTCTATTGAGAAGAAATTGACTAATGATGGAATAATAGTAAACTTTTATTATTAATCAGGGTAAGAAAAAGTAATATGTCTACCTTAAAGTTCACGTTGCTCTATCGCATTTAGGATCTCCTTTGCAGTTCTGGCTGGCCCTGAGCTCACTATGTAGCCCAGGCAAGCCTTGAACTCAGCAATCCTCCTGCCTCTGCCTCCCAGGTGCTGGGATGACAGGCATGAGCCATCACGCCTGTGCTGTGTGGTACTGATTGCTGGTGGGCATGAGTCACTGCACCCGGCATTGTGGTATGTGGTTACCAGGGATCAAACTCAGTACCTTGCGCTTGCCAGGCAGACGCCAGAACCACTGAGCTAAATACCCAGCCCCTCTATCACAGTTTTATAGTTAGGTTTTCAGCCGAAACCAAGCACCAAAAGATTTTTACAAAGGAAGCCAACAACTAATCACCTTTCCTGGTTTTGTGTGATTCCTAGAAGTGGAAGATCAGAGAAAATGACCACTTGGTGGGATCAAAGATTTGTCAAATGTCTCTTCTTTTGCAATTTGCGTTTAATTTTGCTTTGACAGAAATGGCATTGTCGTGTGTATAGACTCCAGCAGCAGCTTCTCCTGCTCGTAGGCACACGGTAGAGTCATTGCTATGTAAACAGCAGGTGACCAGCATGAAGACAGTGTGCAGAGCAGTGGCCAGTGCTGACCACTCGGCCCTTGGGATGAGGCCACCCCAGCATGAGATTTTCACACGCATGTGCTTGGTTCTGCGTGTTTCAGTTCAGTGCATCCCACGGAGCAAATTCGGATAATAGCACAGCATTTCCTTCTGTGTTTCCAAGTCAGGCGCGTGAGGATGTGTGCCTGCATTCTTCTGCTGAGACCCTGAGCTGAGAGTCTGGCTGAGCACATCGCTGAGGAAACGGCACTGGCTGGACACACAGATCAAAATCACACTGACGGTGTAACGTAAGATGCTGGGCACC
Source organism: Thryonomys swinderianus (assembly GCA_004025085.1). Taxonomy (NCBI): domain Eukaryota; kingdom Metazoa; phylum Chordata; class Mammalia; order Rodentia; family Thryonomyidae; genus Thryonomys; species Thryonomys swinderianus. The sequence goes on from PVIC010000002.1 coordinate 179,471, forward strand.
AAATATGTCACTTTAAATGACTGAAGAAAGACACTTTACTGTGTCTAACTAACCAACATTAGGAGTTGAAAAAACCCTATTTTAAGGGATTTATTCAACATTTTCCTGTGAGTGTAAAGCCATATAGTGTGGAAAGGTCATTTTTACATCAGAGATATGTAGATCTTAGGATCCTTATATTTGATCTCGTGCGCAGGCCTTGTGTTTTCCAAAGTGTTTGCTGTTTGTTTCTCTGCCATGCCCGGGTCATGTGTCGTGTGTGGCTGGCACGGCTATGTGGTGGGCGGTGCCAACCTAGTGAAGTCCTGACCGCCGCTGTGCCCACAGACCTGCCCCGCTCTGACTGTGTGCGGTGCCGCCCGGCGCCCGAGCCTCGCCTGTAGCCTTGCTTCCCTTCACCTCCTGGCCAAAGAACTGCATCATTTCATAGTGAGAAGAGCACATTAAAAAAGCACAACAATAATAATAATAATAAATGTTAATCAAAAAACTGCATGTGTCTTTCTGATTGTGCCAGTGTTGTGGTATTCAATTATGCAATTTTCATTGGCATATTAATCATCTTTTCAACAAACAAGCCGCGTTAATTAAAGCAGACCGTGGATAAAGACGTGTTGCCGGATCATCACTGCGTTTATCACAGAGCACAGGCTGGCCGCTAAGTACACGCTGGACTGTGAGGTGAATTTCAATGCTGGCGTCATCTTTTTTGTTGTTGTTGGAGGTTGAATGCAACTCATCTAACCATAATAACAACAAACTTCAGGCTTCACAAGAGAAAGATGAATTTGTTTGTAGTTAATGGTGAAGAAAGATAGAATAGCAGTGTGCTCCCTGTGTGCAGTCAGGCTGTTTAGAGCCAAATAATTTTTGAAGATTTCCATTTTTACCCTTAAGTCTTCGTGCCAGAAGAACAGAATTGAGTAGAGAATTTGTTTCTATCTACTCTGTAAAGAAAAAATACTGGTTAGTTAAGTGTGAGCTAGTGGTTAAGGTTGTAAAAATCAAGGGTTTTGTAAAAAGAATGGATCATGATACATTGTATTTAAACACATGGAACTTACGTCCTTGAACTGTGATTGAAGATATCTGTTGGAATTACAGTACGACGCATCTCAGTTCCTGAATTCAGCCTGACCTGCAACTGTCTGCGACTCTTACTAGACTTCTTCACAATCCTCCCTTATAAATACTTATTATATTTGTTCCCATCCTCCCAACCCTGCAGACACCAACAATAATCATTATGGAAGAATCAACTTAATAAGTACTGTTAAAGAAAATTGAATGTATCTGTTCTCTTCCTGTGAACCTGGAAGCTCTACATTAAACAGTAATTTAATTCATATTAAAAGATTAGTTTCCACAAATGCAACTTTTATGCTTTTAAAACATACAGCACACCCATATGCTAATTATGCTAATTACATACAATTACACATGTATTTCTCCAGACTAAAGAGTTTGGTTAATATTCTAATGATGCTGTCTGCCCAATTCCCATATTGTCTCTAACTCTGAGGAAAATAGCACTGAACTTTCTGAAATATGACAACTTCCAAAAATACATATTTTGTGCAAAGTGCTTATACATTTGTTTTACTTCTTTCCTTTTTTTTTTTTTTTTTTTTTTTTGAGATAGGGTCTTGCTTTGTAGTTCAGGCTGGCCCTGAGGTCACTATGTAGCCCAGGCAAGCCACAAACTCAGCAATCCTCCTGTCTCTGCCTCCCGAGTGCTGGGGTTACAGGTGTGAGCCACCACGCCCGGCTCTGTGGTGTTTGGTACTGATTGCTTGTGGGTGTGAATCACCATGCCTGGTATTGTTGTATGTGGGTACCGGGATCGAACCAGGGACCTTGCGCTTGCTAGCCAGGTGCTGGAACCACTGAGCTAAATCTCCAGCCCTTGTTTTACTTCTTAATTAAGAATAATAACATCTATCTTACTTTCTGAAAAATAGCACAAAGAAAATGGCCCTGCACTGAACAGCCAACAAAGTATCTGTCAAGTGTCTCAATGGGCAGGAAGATTTCAGTCCCATCAGAGTGAAGAAGTATTCTGGATTTTATTGTTTGCCTGCAGCTCAAAGTGTAATTGATTTAACAGAGTTGTTGAAGTAGTAAGTACAGCAGTACATGGGAAACTCCTGCCACCTGGTCGGCCTTCATTGAGATGATACTGCTTAGCCACGCCTGCAATTAGACGAATAGCTTCTGTTCTCAGATTAGTATGAATAAATACAGGTGAGAATCTTTTAGACTTTACATCTTTGGAATATACGCCACCAGGAAGTGAGCTATGCTCACGGATCATGTCAGTGCCCCAAGCTGTCTTCACTGGGCATGCTCAGTGAACTGCCTTCCTGATCATACGCAGGGTGTCCTGTGTATTGTTAGTTTTCCTGATCTGCCATCGCCCAGACGCCTGCCATCATCTGCCTTTCCCAAAGCAGCGTCTATGAAGAAGGTAGAACAAAAGATAAATGTGTTTAAATACATACTGCTTTGGAACTAGTATAAATCTAATTATCTCAAGACTTCTACTGAAAAATTAAAAGTTGATTCTTAAGGAAACACAGCATGATTCCAAAACCTTGAGTTAATAGATAGGCCTCGCGCGATTCTGAACCTCTAATCTGTTTGACACCTGCACAATTAACTCAGCAGCTGATTGTACACAAGGAAAAGTGGTCTTGAAGGTGCTGATCCCTGCTAGAGGCTCCGATGGTGAGGAGGAAGCGGCAGTGGCCTTGGGACGGCTCTGCTGCGGTCAGGAAGGTAATGACGTCCCGCTCTGCTCACTCTGGACTCGGAGACAATCACAGCCGATCTCGCATCACTGCGCAGCGCACCCTGGGGACTCGAAGAAGCCGCGCCTGTGGGAGCACCTGGGGTGTCCTGCCCCTCAGGCCGGCTGGTCGCCCCTCCGCCAGCTGTCTCTCACTCCCTGCAGAGAGATGGCTCCCCGGCAAAGCTGGCCTCTTTCTCTTGTTTGAGGGAAAAGGCAAATGTCCACAAAAACCTTACAATGGAATATCAGAACTGTATTTATGGACACACGTTTGGGTTTCATGTACTATTCGCGTATCAGGAGCGTACTCACACTGAGGCTTCGAGGAGGGTTTGCGGACTCCCAGCCCGTCCTTTGCTCCTGGATGTGCGGGTCCAGGGTGGTGTGCTGACCCTGCCTCACCGCCGTGCGCCTCGGCCCTTGCAGTCTCTTATCCACTGTGGCCCAGGGGAGCTGTGTCCTTCTCCCTTATGACAGTCCAGTGTCTTAGAAGGAACTCACTATGTCGTGCTCATCGACACCAGCGAAAATGAGAGCCTATCCCAGCGAACCTGTGTTCACTGCAGCTGAGAGGTGGGCGGATGCACCGGGAAGTGCAGATTGCCACGTAGTTTGTAGGGTTTTTCTTTTTTGTTTGATTGTTTGCTGATTTCTGACTTGAAGCTATCCATGGGCAGCTTTTATTTTACTCATTTCCAGTTTAAGGAAATCTCTGCTCCCACTCACGCCAGAGGCCGCGCCAGGGCAGAAAAGCTGGTTCTTCCAGCGTGTGTGAGGTTTCCGGTGGTTCTGCCCAGGGGAGGGGAGATGCATTATCGCTCTCTGCCGCACAGGGGCCGCGAACTCCCAGTGGTTCCTGCTCCGGAGAGACTTCTGCCACCAGAAATAAGGTCCCACAGAAGCTCCTATCAGGGCCTGTCCTTTGGGGTCATTTCGCTATGTTTGCTTAACTCTTTTACTTTAAGACATGTTGGGCTTATTGAAAAGTAGCAAAAATAATACAGAAAGTTCCTGTGCACACTGACCCTGCTTCTTGTACTGGTACCATCTTGAATTACCATATTTTTTTTTTCAATAGAGTACTACTGTGCCATAAAGAAAGACAGGCTTGAGCCTTTTTTGGAAAACAGATGCATCTTGAAGCCGTGATGTTAAATCAGACACAGTGAATATCATTGAATATCATGAGTGCTCTTACATGAGGAACCCACAGCATAAATAAAAACAAGAGATAAAGCATAGGACGTGGGAGACGGATCTTTTACAGAATGGGGAGGAGTTCAGAAGTGGGGGAAGGGTGGCTCCGTGGCGCAGCGGACCGCGCTTTGGACTCCTAGAGGAAGGGGTGGGGGGGAGAGGAGAACGCGAGAGGGCGAAGGCGCGTGCGCGCACCGCTGGGGTGCTGGCTGGGAGCTGAGCGCAAACCCTGCGTCTCTGCTTCTGCGCCGCGTGTTAGTCAGAGGATGGTAAAGGCACTCTCAATTCTAAGGTAAGTTTGACAAATGGTAATAATAATAATACATCCCTAGACACAGAACACACGGAATCTCCGCCAGGAGGAGAGGCTTAGATAAGCAGGTCGGTCCTATCTGTAGAGCTTTCGGAGGAGTCTGCACGTGGTTACTGTTGAGTTGATTTTCTCCTTGGACGTGTGTTTACGGAGCGCCTTCCACAGTGCCGGGTGCTCCTGTTTCCGCCCAGGAAGGAAGGGAGATTTCGGGGGGCTGGGGAGCCCGGTGCCCAGAGCGCCCGTGCAGCTCGCAGTCTGGCCGGCAGCTCCCTCTGTGCCCTCTCGTGTCCTGACCGTGGCCTCCAGGCGCTGGCGTCTCCGCACAGGGCGTCTGCGCCCAGGAGCGGCAGGAGGAGGGCGGCGCAGGCCGCGCAGCTCCGGCTGCGGGTAGCTGGGCAGAGTTGACAGGAAAGGCCCGGCGCGACTCACCGGCCAAGTGCGGGAGCCAGGGTGGCAGCCCTCAGGGACCCCGGGGGGAGGGCGGGAGGAGGCCAGAGGTGCCGGGGGGCCGGTGCCCGCTCCGGCCGGCAGCTGCTCTGCGGACAGACGTTGGCCGGGACGAGGGGAGAGTGGAACAGCTTACAGCGCTGGGCCGAGGGGGGTCTGGCCGGGGAGCCAGGGAGCCGAGGGGTTCCAGTCCAGGAGCAGTGTGTACGCCCCGGCGTGGGAAGGAGACCTCGCTGCCTTCCGGGCCCTCTGGCTCCAGCCTCAGTCGCCCCCGCCTCGGCCGCCCCGCGCGCCGGTCTCCCCTCCGGCTCAGTGTCAGGGATCCGCGTGGGGCTGGAGGGCAGAGTCGCCTGGACCGACCGACCCTGTCCCAGGCTCTTCTTGGTGCAGGGAGGCTCGGGAGGAAATGAGCCCCTCACCGCGGCTCCTGGCGTGGCGAGGGAGGAGACAGCTGGCTCTGTGCCAGGCCCGCGCCTCATGCGGCCCCGCGCCTCGCCACTCCGTGCCCCGCCTTCTGTGCCCCGTGGACGGCTCTGCCGCGGAGCGTTTCCATGCTGCCCCTCTCTGCCAGCCACTCCGTTTCCAGCGAAGCTCGCTGGTTCCGGAGGGAGCCAGGGTGTGTGGGAACCGGCTGTGCTAGGAGCGAGAGGAAGAGCTTCCTGGAAGAGACCCGGCGGGCACCCGGGCACGGGTGCTGGAGACAGGCTGGGACCTCGGGCAGGTTCCCACAGCGTGAGAGGACGCGGCTCTCGGGGACGTTTCTGCAGCTGGGCGGAGACTGTAACCGCACGCAAGTCCAAGGCGTCAGGCAGTCTTGGATGTTTGCGTTTTCGTGAAATGCCTTTGTTTCCATTATTGCAGAAAGGAATATACCCAGTGCTGTGCCTGTGACCCTAACATCCCAGATTCCACTTTCCGTAAACCGCGATCTGGGCGTTATTGTCTGAATTTTAAGACATCGGTTACACTGTGTTATTAATTTTGATAATTTAGTGATATCTCCTTATATCCCCGTTTATGAACCTAATAAGTAGCACATAATATAGCCCACAGAAGACACTCTACATAACAGCACAAGTACTATACGCCCTTAGCAATTATTGATAGAATGTTTTATTAAACATGATACAGAAGTATCCTGCTCACGTTTCAGAATAAACATGGATTGCTTGAATGTCAGTGTAAAGCAAACACTTAGAAATTATTCTAAATACTGTGTGTGGCATTTTTATATTTACAGCTGAATGAAGTGTCATTTCTGGCCTGTGTCCACATTGTATATGACATCACTTTTTTTTCTAAGAATAATAACATTGCTCATTGGTAAAGGATTTGGACAGCTATTCAAAGTAAACAACTAAATTGAGAGGTTTTTTTTTTTCCTGAACACAATAAAAAGCAAAAGATATAATTTTAGGTCTTAATAAGGGATAGTATTGAGGGAATAGTGGTGAGATAAAGGGTAGTAACTTAATTTCTAAATATTAAGGAAATATTAGAATAAAATATAACGCCAACATATAAACCTATCTTAAAGTTATTTTAATCTTGTAAAACACTGAATTCTACAGATGATCTTGAATCAATCAATAAATATTCCTGTTTGCTGTAAAATATTCATTTAAAATCAAATTTAGAAACCTTGATTTGCACAAAAATTAAGGTGAAGATGGATGTAGCTACTGCTTTTCAAAGCTATACAAGGTGACAAAATTACAAGAATATAATATTAAAGATTTAATAAAAAATAAAGTAAATTTACTTCTAGAATGATATTTTAAAAATTCAGAGCAGGGAATTCATTGACAAATGGCCACAGACAGCCATGGCCTTTGCTGTGATTATAGGTTCTAATTTGTGGCGCCCAAACGTGGAGGTCTCTCTTTTCTTTTTTCTCTACCAAAAGTATTCTGATGAGTGCAGCATTTGGGTTGCGGAGTTTAAGCAATATGAATTACCATTCCTCAAAAGAACTGCTAATTGAACCAAACATTTCTAGCAATGACATGATTTCTATAAGCTCTATGTTTCATTAATATTTTTTAAAGTATAAAATAAGTGATTCTGTATTGGAAGTGGACAAAAGATACAGACTGTTTGGATGTGTTTTAAAAGGTCGATCCACTTAGATGTGAGTTGTAGTACAGTGTATCCGCTTCACTGCTGTTGTTAGCCGGCTAAATCTCCCATCTGTCCCTCACCCTGATGCGTATGAACTTCATGCATGTTTGCCTGTGTTCTCAGAGTTCTTATACATGAGGCTTACAGTCACACAATTTTATCATGAAAAGTGTGATCGCTTTAACTCTTCTAATTGCTTTGTTTCAAATATAATCTATTTCTAATCTCTTCAAGGAAAGAATCATACTGTTGCTATTTCATACTTTATATTTACTATTTCTTAAATTTGTTTCTAGTGATCATGTTTATTAGCTCTATTAGAAAATGTCTTAATTGAATTCTCTTTAGTTTATATCAAGAGTTTATCATATCTAAGTGAACTTTACTACAAAGGATCTTTGTCTTATATCTTTTTAAGATTTTCAAGTGTTGTTAAATGGTCAAAGTTAAGACCGTAAAGTTTTCATTGAAAAGGACACTAATATGTATTCCTTCCTTGCTTTCTGGTTCATCTCAAGACCTGTGATCATATTCTAGTGCACTAGACCAAAATCTAGTGCATGTAAAACAACTCTGCTCTGTGCCTACATTAAGAATGCAAAGAACAGCACAGGAAAAACTGGGTAAAAGCTGATCTTGGGAGTAAGAGAGGACATGGTTAGCTGTCCCGCTAGAGAGGAAGATGGCTTCTCCAGAACAGAGTTCTATACCAAAGAAGAATGATGTATTCACTTAGAAAATCGTTTTGCAGACAAGGTTTTTCCCTAGTACTTGAATTACAGAGAGCTTCAATTTATAATAGAGTTAATTGTACCCAGTTTGAAACCATGAAAAAAAAATGAGTTTGCCTCAGAAAAAGTATAAATTATAAAAACCAGGTGGAATAAATCTGTAGAAACTAAAAATATATTTATGCTAATGATATTGAAGATTATAGCCCAGAACTTGCTAATTGATATTTGTGAGAAGATCACATGGGCAGGAAAAAAGTCCTCACTTATGGGGAAAGTAGTGACTATCCCTAAAAAAGACAGAAAGAAGAAGAAGAAGAAAAAAAAAGACGATACTGGTAATTATAGAGCAGTCAGCTTAACTTTGATACTAAGGTAGATATGGGACCAAATCATCAAACAATCAATTTGCAATCATCTAGAAGAGCCAAAGTTAGTGGGCAGCAACCAACATGGTTTTGTGAAAAGCAAATTGTGCCAGGCCAATTTAATTTCCTTCTATGATAGAGTGACAGGCCATGTAGATAAGGGCAAAGCAATAGATGCAATCTAGCCGGCTCCAGGAGTGCCTCTGAGCCCTCTCCACATGACGTCCTCAGCCACGGTGCCAGATAAGGTCTGGGCCAAGCCGCGGGAGTGCGTGCTCCTGTGTGATGCCCGCTCCACGGGCGACTCCCAGCTGCCCCTCTTCCACTGGGCATGTCACCAGGCAGCTTGGGGTCTGGGGAGACGGTGTGTTCTGCTTGGTGAAGATGACGTGGGCTGGCAGAGAGAGCGCTGAGAAGTCCAGCTCTGTCATGCCATGGAGAGAGGCTGACCTCTGGGGGAACGTGTCGAGGCACGGGGCTCCGTGGGCGAATGGCGCATGGCAGTTGGGCAGGGAATGGCACAACGGTGGGGTTCACAGATTCACATTCAGTGCGAGTTGTTCAGGGTGTGTGGTGTGTCTGGAAGTACTGACGTTCTGATGGGCTCCCGGGGGGCAGCTTATCCTCTAGAAGGCTGTAGACCCCCACTCCACGGTAACAAGTAGGAAGAAGTAGAAGAGAACTTTTCTATTTAAGCAGGAATGAATGGTGATTTATATGTAAAGTAAAATACCTGAATTGACCATCACTTTTCTTGAACTACACCATAGATTTGAGAACATTTAGTTACAGATACTGTGATTGCTAGCAATAAAAAAAAGTCCCCAACTTGTAGATAAGAAGAAATTTCCAAACAATTTTGACATTTTGGGAAAGTCATCTGTGGAAAAAAGCAAGATAAAGGCCATGGGAATGAGACAGATAAAAGTCAGGAGGAAAGACCGGCCTGGCTCTGCTCAGCGGGAACAGGCTGCGAGTCTCAGGGAACCTCCTTGGCTCTCTGGGCGCAGGGGCAGATGACGATGATGTTAATGAACGACCGGGAGCGTGCTGTGAGGCTGAGCTTGTGCCAGCTTTTTTGTAGAGCGGGACTCATAAAATCTAACCGTAGTAGCACTCAGTTCCGCTGCATCATGACAAGCGCACTTTAAGGAAGGTACCGTTTGTTCACTTTATGATGCCGCACTGAAAGCTCTGTGGCCGTCTGAGTGGAAAAGGTACAGTAGAGAGAGGGAGGTGTTTTCAGAGGGCCGACGTTAGTAAGGATGTAGGGAGCAGTTAGAATTGATGGGACGATCAACTTGATGTCTTGGTTCACCCCCCGTGGACTGGGGGGCTCACGGGTCACCTGGGCAGTGCTGAGCGCACTCCTGCTCTGTGGCACCCTTGAACCCTCGCTTTCATGAGAGGCATTCCTCTGTGGAGCCGGTCGGAGCCATCCTTCTTTTAAAACTGTTTGTATTCTGTGGAGTCTCAAATAAGCAGGGCTTTCTTGGAGATAACTCCCCTCGGATGGAGTCCAAGGGAGTGTTTCTCCAGCATTTTTCCTCCCAACGCCCTCAGAGCACTGCCAAGAGCGCTGGCCGTCCCATCCGCCTAATTGCATCCAGGAAGACAGCAGGGGATATTATCATCTCGTCTTTATTTAGTCTAGAGGAACACAAGATTGCTGGGTGAATATGGTTGACGGAGAGTTGATAAGCAGCAGGGAGAGCAGAGGAGAGAGGCAGAGGCTGGAAGATAGACACAGGTTGCCATCGCTGTTAGTGAGCCCTGCAAACTTGGGCTGCGTTTCTCTGGCATAATTTAGGAACTTCCTACTGAGGTGGAGGAAGATTGCACTTCCTAAGTGTAAGAAACTCTGCCAAGAGAAATAGCAGAAATGATGGCGCTGGAACTTCAAGAGCTTTCTGAAATTGGGTAGCACTAACCAACACCGGGCCAGAGTGGTTCTTAGTTTGACTGTAGTAATGTGTTTCAGTTCCTGGCCTGAGTGACGGCTCTGCAAGTCGGCGTGGCAGGTGTTGATGCGTCTGCTGAGATGGGGTGTGCGGGGAGCAGCTGGGGCTCATGGGATCGGGGTGTGGACTCCCCACATAAGTGTACATTGCAACTTTTCCTAACTCTGTATCGCAGTGATTTAGAAGGGCAGCTGATCTTCCACTGCTTATGTTAGCAACCTGGTTAATCTAAATCTTGATTTTTGTGGGTTCTCGGGGAAGACAAAAATTAAGACAGAACAAGTTTATAGCATGCAACTGTATTTCACATAAGGCATTGTGGGCATAGTATTTTCTTATTGGTTACTCAGATGACATGATTATGCCTTCTAAAAAGAAAAAAATTAGAATGGTATTATTATTTACCAATTCTTATTTTGAAAGCAATATATTTAACTGTACACAAAAATGCTATCCAATTCATGTGCAGGAGCCCAAGAAGAAAGCCCAGGGAAAAGTGTGCGAGTCTAGGGTTGCAGGGGTCCAGGTGTGAACCCTAACTCATAGGCATCATTTGGGCTCTTTGAGCCTCAGATATCTGAGATGGGAAATGAAAACAACCATTTGCAAGGTGGGCGGCTTACATATTTAAGTAAAAACAAACGTTTCCTAACTGCAGTGTGCGCCTAGTAGATACTCTGTAACGGTTAACACTTTCAATTCCAGGACACCTCTTCGTCCCGTGAGAACTCCCAGCGCAAGAAGTGAAAGGCCGCAACTTTGGGTCTAGTGGATTTGGCTGTAAAGAAACAAAATAAGCACCTGTAGTTTATTTCTCCATTCACTCACCACGTTAATGAAAACTCACAACAGTGCTTCTTTTAGATCTTTGTTTTACAGTGGGAAATACCTCTTAAAGCAGCAGATGTGTGTCAGACATGTTTCATAGTCTAACGACAAGCTATTGAAGTCAGTAAGTCAGATTGCAATATTTGACTTTTAGTACATCTAGAGTTATTAAGGCTACCTTGTCTCACTAAAGAAGCAAGTTCTGGTATTCCTGAGATGCTGCTATTTTTAAGAAAATTGTTGATGGCTAGCCACATATTGGGTGAGTCTGGTCAGTGCGGTGTGGACAGCTGGTCTACACACAAAAGGCAATCAAGTGTCACACCAGAAATCTATTTTATATCTATTGTATAGAGATATTTCAAAGTTTCTAATTCTAATAGCAGTAAAATATGATATAAAATGTACTAAAATATTTTAGTTTGACAGAATATTTTATGAAGAGAGAACATGTTTAAGGGAATAATATTTTTTTTAAAGTAGGAATAAATCTATTTCTAAATCATACACAATGAAGAAGCAAAAACTGTGCTTTCTCCAAAGTCAAGTGTAAAGAAGCACTGTAAATATCATGAATAAATGTCACCTCCTCACAGCATTAATAAATGGAGAAATAAAGCATGTCTCTTATCTTTTTTGGCATAATTTAAAATAGTTTATTATTTTGGAGCAGCAAGCAGTGAGCACTTGTTAGATACCATCATTTGGTCACAGATTTGTAAATATATCAATTCTGTGCTGAGCGAAGGATTATCCTCAGCCCACTCCACGGAAAATAATCACAGATGTTTTCACGAATGTCCAGAACGTGGGACTCTCACCAGGTTTCCATCTGTACTCACACATGCAGAGCTCACTGTGGTAAGTTACTTCCCAAATGCTTGAGAATACTTGACTCTAAATTTTTCTCCATGAGGAGGTAGCACATTGTAGTTCAGGTTTTTAGGAGAAAAAAAATTAAAATTTTAAAAATTGCTTTCCATTTTAAGTTTTTACTTTTTAGCATCCGAACCTCACTCGGATACTCTCCGTTGGGACTATTCTGTCCTATGTGTTGAGAATCTTGTCCTCTCATTTCTGCCGTCAGAATGGGAACCACATTTAGAAATACCATTGAATACAATTTCACACACTATTTTAGTACCTAGAAGAAAGATGATACAACATTCACTTGCTTATGTTTTGTAAATATTGAGGCATAGAGTTAAATGTAAACATGTACATTAGCAAAGTTGAAAGAGATTTCTGGCAGCAGCCCAGGAAGAGGTGATTTTAGGGCAGTGGGGTACGTTTGTGTTTCACCGAGGCCAAGTTTAAAGTGCATTCAGGCAAATGTCTGTCATTAATAAGATAGCTTTATAATTTGAACCCAAAGGTCCCACGTAGAATTATCTAAGAGGAAAACTTATCCAGCAGAGGTGGCACCACATCCAGGCGAGGAGGATGAGAGCTGAAGTGGGCATGGTGCCACCCCTCTCACAACCCTTGGGCACTGTCTGAGTCCTCCCTCCGAAGAGGAGGAAGCCGGCGTGTGGAGGAAGTGAGGATGTGCTCTCACATCAGGGAACGCGCGCGGGGTCTGGTGACTAGTTGGCCGCCGGCGCTCACCGGCCCTGGGGCTCTGGGCTAGTCCTTGCCCCTGGAAGCTGCCCTGTCCCAGGTCTGAGGCAGCCCTGCCCACCTGAGAGGGCTGCAGGTGAGGCCCACCTGCGGGGACCGAAGTGAGAGCCTCCAAAGGCCTCGCAAGCGCCTTGTGCTCCTGAGGGCCGTGAAGTAAGAGGGACGCCCACGTAATGCTGGGCAGAGGGTGCAGGATGGCCTGCCCACATCACACCTGGCTCCCTGGGGCCTTCTGCCAGCCCCAGGGCACCACCCTTACCCGCCGTGGGTCAGGACAGATTCCTGAAACCATCCCACAGGGGTTAGACTGATGGCCGACTCTCAGGAGTAGTGAAAATGAAGGGTTTCCTTAGATAGAAACAAAGTCTAAAGAAAATTTACTGGAGAAGAAAATTCTTTGTCAAGGAAGGAAAGAGAAGGAGTTTCCAGGCTGTGAAGGGTGCCAAGGAACGGAAAGGTCTGCACAGAGGCTGCAGGGTTCCAGATGCTTCCGAGACAGCTGGAGCCCACCGCCTCCTGCCCGGGGCCGCGTCAGTCACAGGGCGTCAGAGAGCCTGGCTCGCACCTCGCCGTGCGCAGCCCGCGCCCCATCTGTCGAGGACAGAGGTCCAGCGGGGGCCGCGCAGCCCAGTCCTCCCAGTCACACGCTTCCCGGGCCGTGCCACTAATTCCTGCTGCAGACTTATCTGCTCTGTCTGTCCGGCAGAGCCCTCCTGATAAGGCAGCAGACCCCGGTCCAGCTCCCGGCCTGTCCGCGCCTGCCCGGCTCATAAATCAGTCTGCGGGCTGGCTTCTTGGAAGAAGGGTCGTTTTGCTAAGTCAAAGGTATTTCTCTCATTGTAGCAATTAATACTTTCATAAGAGCCAGGGCCAGGACGCCGGAGTTTGGGGGTCCCGCACCCCCCTTGCTGGACAAGGTAAGGTAATCCCGTACACAGGGCCGTTGTGAGCCCGCCGCCTCTGCCGCCGGAGACCACATGCCCCTCTTCTCTCCTAATCTGTAACCGACTTAAAGGAGCCTTATCTCGGGGCTCTTCGGCTTCATTTCATGCTTGATTTACTTTAATTTGTCTGATAGGGCACAAGGATTTGGAGACGGCCCATCTTTCTGCAGAAAACGTTCAGATTTTTTTTTCCCCTGGCATTGTTGTGTTTGGGGTTTGGGATTCTTTTTTTTTTTTTTGAAAAAATATTTTTGTCCACGTGGAAGGAATCTCGCTCCTGTGCAGCAGGCTGCTGGAGTGTGTTTCGATTGACGCTACCCCAGCAGAAAAGAGTTTGTGAAGTGGGGTGATTGTGCCTAGGCCCATTTACATTGAAATCACATGACGTGTTAGATCAGGGCTCCTGAAGAGAGCGGTGCGGCGGAGCGCTGGGCCCCAGATCCTTTGAAAGCCTATATATAGCAGCAACAATTGATAGGAGATTTGACAGGAGCTTTATAAATATGTAAATCGGCCTTATCTGATTGGGTTTGTGGCGACACATCTGTACCTCAAAGGAGGCAGAGCTGTGAGAACTACCGGGAAAACAGTCGTTTGCATTCGGAGGGAGGCAAGAAATAGAAATGTATCCAGGGCTGACAGCAGCAGGTCTGCGGCCGGCTCCGCGCACCTGGCGGGGCCGTCAGCCTCCCCAGGCCCCGCCGCGGGGCCGCGCGCTCTCCACCCGTGCACAGATCGAGTTGTGCACCTTTCACCCCTCTTGTTATTTCTTCAAATTGTTCCCGCGATACGATGCCAGGGGGAATTGCGCTTACGTTGTTTGCATTTTAAAAAACGTACTTGCAGTGACCCAAGGGAGGGAAAATAAAGTCTTTGGTACATTGATCCCTTGATTAGTTATTTCCTAAATGAAAATGGAAATACTATTAAAGCAGTAATAATGTTCCATCTTAATAGTTGAGGAGTCAATAAATGGCTCCCATGTGCTTCATTAAGGATCTTAATGAAGCCATTTTTGATGGCTGAACTTTACATTATCCTTTTTTTCTGATCTCTTCTCACATTTTTTATGTATTTTTTTAAGCTAGGAGTCACTGAGGGAAGAGAAGTAGCGAGTATGAACTGTTTCACAGATTGTCATTTTATTAAAATATGACTGCTACTGCTAGAAAAACTAATTGCACATTTTTGGGTAAATTCTTACAGAAAGACGAGCCAGAAGGATCAGAAGGGTATACCAGAAGGATGCACATGCATCTGATCTACTGCTGAGAGTCCAGGCCGTCCTGCCTCCTTATGTTTTGTGGCTGCATATAGACACCAGCCACGCACACGCGCGCATGCGCGTGCGCACACACACACACACACACACACACACACACACACACACACATGACAGTGATCCCACCACTTTGTATCTGACCTACAGGAGGGCTTACCCTTCCACCACCACCGGAGCTAAGGTCCTAGCCCCGCTGAAGAAGCGCCCCCACTTCAGGGGCTCTCTGTGGAGACCGGCCAAGGGCAGGAGCACCTGGAGAGCAGCCTGGCGGTCAGCGCCCCTCTTAGCGCTGGGCAGCAGGACTGTCGGGCTGCCCTGAGCCGAGGCGACCGCACTGCTTCAGTTGCCCAGTGGCTTCGTGGGAACCTTCTCCGTAGGAGATTTGCCGTCGGGAAACAACGGGAAACACCTGTCAGTCAAGGGCGAGGGAGGGACCCCAGTTAGAACCAGGGAAGGTGTCTGGCTGCCAGGATTTCGGCAGCTGGCAGGAGCTTTCCGCTCAAGTGAGTAGTCAGGAAATCACTGGGGGGACCTCGGTGACTATCAAGTGCTCAGATTGGTTGGTTATTGTGCTCCTTGGGGTGTGGCCAGCAGTGGGGTGACCAGGTGGGAGCTGGGACCCTGACCGGGCAGCAGGCCTGAGTTTCGGGTGCGGTTTCCCCAGCCTCAGGGGTCCCTGTTCCTCACATGGCCGCAGCAGGGCCTCCGAGGACAGACCACGGAAGGACGAGGGTGTCCCTGCTGCAGAGCATCTGCCCGTTTCTCAGGCTGGGCCGTCGGGTCCTGCCGGGCAGTGCCTGCGGTTGGTGACCCCTGCTCAGGCCTGGCGTGGCAAGGACACTCGACCCTTGGACACCACGTAGTCTTCTGAGGAGCAGCAGTGGTCCTGTGGCCTGGCCAGCCAGGTGGGAGGCCTGGCGGGGCCTCTGGGGCGCTCTCCCGCCCTGACCCACAGCCGGCCCCCACCCCAGCGCAGACGGTCCTACAGGAGAGAAAGGCCTGGTACGTGTGAGCTCCCCGTCTGTGGACTCACTCCTGTTCCAGCCGTGGGGACACAGAAAGACAGTGGACGCCTGCGGCTGCGCCGGAGCCGGTGTGGGCCCTGTGCACCGCGGGAGAGCTGGGCCGGACAGGGACAGCGACATCACAGAGGCAGGTTCATCTCGACTGAGACCTCCATCGGTTGTGCGCAGGACCCTGTGGGGATCTTGAACTCTTACTTTGCTGGCCCATGGACTTCCGGGAATTGTAGTGGGCCAGTTCTTCCTTATTTTTGTCAACATGTCCAATCTAATATATTGCTACTGATTAGGGTTGGGGAAAAATTCCTCCTCATGAAATGATGCCTTGACATTTTAGTTGCTGCTATGGCATGTTCCTTTTTTTTTTTTTTTTTGATAGTAGTGGAGATTAAACCCAGGAGCTCTGCACTTCTAATTTTATTTTTATCCTTTGAAATAGTCTCACTGAGCTGCAGACTTGCCAAGTAGGGCTGCAACTTGACATCCTCCTGCCTCAGCCTCCCAGAGTTGTGCGATTACAGGGATACTGTATACGCTTGATTGTATGAATCACTGGGATAGTAAAAATTAAAGCAAGAATCCAAAACCACTAAGCTACATACACCTCAAAATAAACCTTGTATACAAATCCCTTTCACATATATAGTCTTGAAACAACCTTAGAGTTTGTTGAGTCTTAGATTACATTTCCAGGCTGTTTTGTAAAGAATCATTGACATGGGGAGATGGATGTTGAAACTAGGTGGCCCTAGGCTCAAATCTCAGCCTTGACCCTTGTTACCTAGTTGACCTTTGGCCTCAGTTTTCCTTTTTTTATGAAATGGCAATATGAAGTAGCCCGCACCAACTTCTTGTTAGGACTAGATGCTGGATTCTTTCATAGATGGTCAGCACCATACCTGACACATAGAAAACATTCTATAACTAGAGCGTACAGTTGGAGTAATGCAAAAGAAAACCCTAATTTTTGCATTTTATAACATTAGGCATTCGTTTCCATATAAGATCAATAGCCAGTCATGTGTTATAAATTTATTCATTATGCTCAATTTTAGCAGTCTTTGATTAATCTGAGACACCAAAGATTTTTTAATTTATGTTAAAGAGTAGATATTTTCAAAAAGAACTGCTGAAAGAAAAATGTTATTACAATTTTCAATAATTTAACATGCATGATCGCTATAAATATCAGAGAAGTATGTTTTCTATAAATTAATTGGTTAAGTAATCATAGCTTCGATACAAGATGATAAAGCCCAAAAGAAATATCGTGTGTTCTAAAATGGCTGTGAGTTGATTTTTCCATGAAAATTTTTATAGAGAAGCCAGGACCCAAAGACCTTTATATTAGCTGATATATCATATGGCCAAAGAACCTACATGTATACATGTGTGTGTGTCATGATTCTTTTTTAAATTGAATTCTTTATTGGTACAATTTATATACATCTCATAATCACACATAACATTGGGGAATGTGTACCAATATATGACACAATCAATTCTCATTTTTACACATATCCCCACTCACCCACACCTCCCCACCCCCTGTATACATGCTCTTTTATTTTCTTTCAGAATCATATTTATTCCTTCCCCTCATTACATTCCCACACCAAATTTCCTATGGAAATTTCTCATTCTACAAAAACTGTCATACTTTCTAGAGCTCATTTGCATTTAGAGGTGCTCATATCAAAGAGAAGATCCGGTATTTGCCTATCTGTGATCTATTGGACACACTAATGAGTCATGATTTTTTTTTAAATTAACAGCACAGGTTTTCCTGATTGAATCTGTCTCTGTGGCCCTGTGGACTGCTGACTCCACACCATCGGCGCCCCCTGGTCACGTGGCAGGTGACTTGGCCACGGCAGGTTTCGGGCCCGTCGTGCCATGTGCTGGCCGCACAGTGCAGGCCCCACGTACAGAGCGCTGGGAACAGGAGGGCAGCGCTGGCACTGAGGGGCAGCCGCAGAAAAGCTGGATTTGCTAAATTACCTTTTCCTTAGGTTGGACATAATCTTCCAGACTAGATATTTCTCAAGCCCTTTATGAATTCCAGCTTCTGTCTTGCATTATATTTATGGTTTCACTAAAATCCTCAGGTAGCGAAATACCTGCACTCATGAATCATTTGCAGATAATAGTGGTTCAGACACTCTCTGTCCAAAGTGATAATGGGTATCTGATCCCGTGCGATGCCTGTTTTTAAGGTCTGTATAAAGTTTACGGGAGACGGAAACTCGCTGTCTGTGATCTCTGCTCCTGTGGCCCCTGTGGTCAGGCCCCCGGGAGGGCGTGGAGGGCAGGCTGGGAGCCGGTGTGCTGCTCGGCCGCTGTCGCCTGGGTCCACACAGGAGCCCTGCTGACTCCGCGCCTCAGCTCCCAAGGCAGACTGGCTCTGTGTGGGTCCGCGCTGGGTCGGGACCTCTCTCAGGCATCTGGGCCAGGACTTGGGAAACTGCATCTCAGAGAGGCACCCACTGGTTTGTACATGGAAGTGTTTTACATGGAGCTGCTACTCTATTTTATGGGTGCCCAGATGACCGAGTTGAGGTCCTGTCAGGGTGGATAGATGCTTCCCCTCAGGGCGCTGCTCCTTGTCACACCGCTCGACCTGGCGTGTGCGAGTTCAGCTTGGGAAAGGGTTAAGAACGCAGACTTGAGGATTATACCCACAGAGGTGCGAAGTGGGCTTTTCAGTTTTTAAATCGGAAAGTCAGAGAGGCCTTAAAGCACAAATCTGCCCTCTGGCAGAGGCGTGAGTGAAGGCTGTGCTCCCAGCTGTGGGGTCCCGCGCGTCCCCTGGTGTGCGGCCCGGGGCGCGGAGTACCGATGTGCAATGTACGCGTGGGGCCCCGGCGCCCAGGGCCTGGCCGCGCTTGTGGCCGGGAGTCTCAGCACGCGCAGCGCCTGCTCCTCCCGCCGCGGCACAGGTCACTTACTGCTCTTTCTGCCTGATGCGGTCTCCTCCCTTGTCCACGTCCCGGCTCAGATCAGACTCTTGCTCCCCAGAGAGGCTCCTTGAGGTCCTGATAGTCCCCAGCCCCAGGATATGCGTCCTACCGCAGCCCGTCCCATATAGCACCTGTCACAATCACAGTTTTTCTCAGTCTGTCAGTAGCTGATTAGCTACTTTTTCGCCAGCAAGACACCTTGTGTACTTTTCGCTTGCTCAGTGTGTATAGCCGTAGACCCCGAGCTTCCTGGGGACCCGCGCATTCAGGCTCTCGGCGAGTGTTACCGCACGAGTGGGGGAAGGTGACCCTCCGGTGTGCCCTGCGCTGAGGCAAGGCGGCACTGCTGTGGTGCTGACGTGGTCGAATGCTGGCACTCAGGGAGCCCATGCCAGGAGAAGGGAGCGTCAGAGCAGGGAGGAAGCTGCTCGTACAGTTCCCTCAACGCTGGCTAATTGTAAGAGTAAGTTATGGAAATTGCTGAAGTGTTGGCAAATGTAAGTCTCAGTATGAAACAGGAAGACGTGCAAAGATAATGCGTCTGAGGAAATTGAGCCCTTTGTCGCGGAGAAGTTTCGTGGCTCACCCTGATCCTGCTTCCTGGGGTCACTGGGCTCTGCATGCTCACGTGATGGTCAGGTGGGAGGCCCTGTGTTTCCCTGAGTTTGTGGGCTCCAATCCGTTCTTCACATCTGTCCTGTGACTTGGGAACCAAAGATCTATATCCCATTTTATGCCATTTTTAAATTTCTTTTGTTTTAGACTCTCAGGGAAGATCCCCACTTCTGGCTTGCATTTTTTTTTTTTTTTGAGACAGGGTCTCGCTTTGTAGTTCAGGCTGGCCCTGAGCTCACTATGGAGCCCAGGCAAGCCTCAAACTCAGCAATCCTCCTGCCTCTACCTCCTGAGTGTTGGGATGACAGGCGTGAGCCACCAGGCCCGGCACTGTGGTCTGTGGTATTGATGGCTGGTGGGTGTGAGTCACCACACCCCGTATTGTTGTATGTGGTTACCTGGGATCTTGCACTTTCTGGGCAGGTGCTGGAACCACTGAGCTAAATCTCCAGCCCCTGTGTTGCATTCTTGAATTATTTAGAAAATGGTTGTAAAAAGAATCAGAGCCTGGTCTGATATAAATCAAAACACTATTTTTTCAGCGTTATTGGGTTACAGTTGACATATAAAAGTTGTGCCTTTGAGTTGGACACCGCGAGTTGCGATAGCCACGTGCCCTGGGAAATGGTCACCACAGGGAAGCTGTCAACATACCCGTTGTCACCCTGTAGGTGACATCTTTGTGTGTTGTGAGGACACGTCGCTCATGGCTTGTGCTTCCTTTAGAATTAGCCCGTGTTTACTTTATCACCATAACACGGCTTACAACAAAATAATTGGCGAGCTGTTTTTCCCTGAAGATTTTGGAACTGAGCTGATTCTATCGACGTGTTCAGTCGCAGGCATTCTGAGTATGATAGCATCATTCCCATTGCATAGACAGCTCCTCCGTAGCCGCCTGGGGATTTGGAAAACTAAGTGCCGTTTCCGGAGAGAGCAGACCTGCTTCTCTCTCTTCTGTCTGAGTTCACACACCTGGCCTGCGCACCTGTGGACCCTGAGTGTGTCCGGGCAGGAGCAGGGGCTGAGATGTCCTCATCTCAGTTATTCTTCATCGTCCCAGCTCGGATGGCTAGCAACGCGTCCTTCCTTGTACAGTGTATTTATTCAAATTAAAGTTTAATTTCACTTGTAGATTTGATAAAATGCCTACTCCCTGTTGATTTAGTCTTCTCAAATGTCCAAACATTTTTATAGTTTTACACATCTCTCATGCATGAAAAATTGAGAATGTGTGTTGATTTGCTAGAAATGAGTCTTGCGCTGAAATTGTGAAGATTCTTTGTGTTATTACAACCACGGAACTGCTCTAGGCAGAAAAGAGAAGCAGCAAGAGACAGCCTGCAGGGAGTGTGTGCGGCGGCGGCGGCGAGCTGTGCAGCTGTCATGGAGGGGAGCGTGGAGAGCCCTCCCGGCCCTGCTCTGTTCCCCTCCCTGCCCTGCAGCACGGGTCTTGGCGCGTTGGTGTGCGATTGACAAAGACCAAGATTTTGCAGGAAGTTAGACAGCACCTTGTGACGTAACTGATCGATCGTACACTGAGAAAAAATAGCGAGTGGAGAAGGTGTCTTGAAACTTGCTAGTTAAGGGGAGCTCTACTTGGGGTTTGAGGACAAGGGTAATAAATGCAGCTAGCATTTGTAAAGTGGCTACAAGTTGACATACAATGTTCTGCAAAGAAAAACGGCAAATATAAATTAATTCATGATTCTCATGTAGTGAGACATGTCTAATAGCATCTCCATTTTATAAATGAAGAAAAGAAGGCTCTAGAGGCTTAACCACGTGTCTGATGTCACGAGAGTAATACATTTTCGGGCCATATCACCATATGAATCTACAGAGTGTATGTGGAATTTTGTCATTAGGCTATTGTAAGAATTAAATAAGATAATATTCCTTGCTCAAAACCTGGAAAGCAGTAATAGTTCAAGAAGACTGATGTATTATTATTTATACTTTTGAGTTGAAAGTATGGTTTCAAATTATTAAAATAATGATGAGAAATTAACCTGTGTTAAGTAAAGGAAATGTGAGATAATCCTAGCCTTTCTTGCCAAAGATTACAATCCTAGAGAGTTCTAGGCACTTTCAAAGAGGGACTGTTCTGATCCTCTGTTTCCACACACATGTCTGTTACACGACTGAGACTGGAAAAGGTACAGTTAACAATTAGTGAGCACAAGGGCACGATGCAGATTTTTTTTTTTTGGTACCAGGGATTGAACTCAGGCCCTTGTGCATCCAAGGTTGGCGCGGCACCACTTGAGCTGAATCCCCAGCCCAATGCAGATGTTTTGACTGTGATAATTGGGATGCAGCACTCGCACCCTTGATAAAAGAAAAGTTGGTCTAGGTGCAGGACATTACTTCGGATGCTTTGGGCGTTGGTGCCGTTGGGGCTGTTCCTCAGAATTTGTTCATATCCAGAATGATGTTGCCTACGTGCAGTACAGTAACCATAGATATACACAAAGTATAATTGGAATATGTGGTAAAAGTTTAAATTTTTAAGCACATTACAGTAAAAGGCGCATTCTTACCAATCCCCGTCAGGGCCTTCCTCCTCACTTCAGAGGCCCTTAGCCATCCTCTTGCCATCCTCCGAAGCAGCTCGGGGTCCCCTCCCTGCGCGTCCCGAGGGTAGGGTAGAAACCCAGTGAGTTCCAGCCAAGGAAAAGCGGCCCCTGAGAACAGGACGCACCTGCACTCCGGCCGCTCCCCGCAGGCCCAGTCCCTGGACAGGAAGACCTGCTGCTTAGCTCCGGGGTGTTGACTTTGTCATGACAGCAGGATGAGACACACCCAGGGGAGGACTCCGCAGCTGCACTGTACAGTGGCAGGAACGAGGGGGTAAGAGTGTTGGGGGAGTATTTTATGGAGGATTGATAGCACAGTGTCTTTTACGCTTTCTCTTTTTTTTTTTTTTTTTTTTAAGACAGGGTCTCGCTTTGTAGTTCAGGCTGGCCCTGAGCTCACTATGTAGCCCAGGCGAGCCTCGAACTCAGCAATCCTCCCGTCTCTGCCTCCTGAGTACTGGGATTACAGGCGTGAGCCACCACGCCCCGCACTGTGGTGTGCGGTATCGATGGCTGGTGGGCGTGAGTCACCACGCCCAGCATTGTATGTGCTTACCAGGGATTGAACTCAGGACCTTGCGCTTGCGAGGTAGGTGCCTCTTTTAATAAATTATTTTTTTAAAATTACACCCTTTGTTTTTGTTTTTTTTTACTAGAGTGAGGAATACTTATTAAAGGAGAAACATCTCTTTCCTGACAGGGACAGGAGGGTCACTGGAAAGAGCCCCACATCCTCTGTTTTGATTGCGTCTCTCACAGCTATGACATACCTGTTACTTAAATGGCTGTTGGAAAAATAACTTTTACTAGCCTAATATTCTTATTTCTCTTCTTTTGCTAGTTACATTACTTTGTTTTATAACTATTTTGATGAACTGTTTTCTTAGGAACACAAGTGCCTTGCTGTTAGGAAAGTGAACGTATCAAAGGGAAAGGAACTACTCACTGTCGTGATAAGTAAAATGTTAAGTACATACATGATAAGACATCGTGAAAGGGGGAAGTTCAAAATAAAATCAAGTCTATCTTCATAAGGAAAAAGCAGAAAAGAAAATGTGTGGAGAAGGTGCTGTCACAGCAGGACCAGGGTCCCGCAGGTCTGCGGGGTGGAGGGAGCCCCGGGCAGGAGGAAGGCAGGAGGCCTCTTCGGGACGAGGACCGTGACGGGGCTCTGGCGCGCGGCTGGCTGATGAGGATGTGCGTCCTCCTGTGGAGAAGGGATCCAGATTGGGCCAGCAGTGTGAGCAAAGATTCATGGGCAGTTTTGGGGAGTGGGGGCGCGTGGGGGGCTCCGTGTCTTGAGACACGCTGACCGTGGGCAAGTGCGGCACACCGCCGCGGAGGTGGAGTGCGGCCCAAGCTCTCCCGACGCTCAGGGTCAAGGGGATCCGTGCACCTGGGTCTCAGAAACCCGGTGTGGCCCACAGGGCCGGACTCAGGATGGCAGACAGAGCACGCGCCTCACAGTGCTCACAGCTCGGACTCTGACGTGTCAGAGAAGAGGTGCACACGTGCGCACACACGTGCACATGCACACACACACACTGGACTGGGCACCAGGAGAGCGGCTCTCAGTGAGCCCCGAGCGGCAGCAGTCTCTAGCACAGAGCGAGTCAGCAGCCTGGACTAGTAAAGCAGGAGCTAAGACGTGGCGCGTTCGGGGGAGAAGACAGTGTAAAGGGTTAGAGCACCTCGGTGGGCTCCTGGCGGGGACTCAGGCGCCACAGCGTGCAACTAATGACGCCAAGCAATTTTATAAACAGAAAATAAATTGCACTTAATCCATTGAATTGGTAGGGAATTGCAGAAAATTATGAAAACTAAACATATTGGGAGAAGAGTAAAAATGTGTGGACCTTTGAAGGAAACAGCAGAAAAATAGTGGGGAAGAATTTTCTTCCTATGAACAACAAAACCTTTTTTTGTAAGAAGAGCGATTAGACCACTATGTTTATGCCATTAGTTTAAGAAAGGACCCATGAAAGTGTGGTACAAGGTCTGTTCAGAAATCTACTCTGCAAATATAAATATTTAGTGTAGGATAAGTAGACATGAAAGGAGTCAACTAGAAGAAGCTATTTAATAAATGTTATTTGGGTGATTGGCTTGCCATTTGGGAATCAATAAAATTGTACAAGAGCTCAAGTTGTTGATCATGTGAGCCTCCACAGGGAGCAGTAGGTTAGGGTACCTTTCACAAGCACACATTTTGGATGGTTTTTTAGGGTTATATTCAGGCATTATTTGTATAAAATACAAAACAAAAGCACAAAACAATGAGAGCAAAGCCTTTGACTTATCCCATAGCTTCATGCTCGATATTTCCTACTGGGAACATTAGTGCATCTCTGAAATTGGAGTAAATGCTTTGTGCTTTCTAAGTCAGCGGAGTTCAGCCTCTCCACTGCTGTGCTGAGAGGGTGTAGAAAGTGTGTTTATTCGTGGACTTCCGGTACTGGTACTCGCCCTAAAGTTGTAACTTTCCTCTCCTGTCCTTGTCTCTGTGTATTTGGGTGTTGAAAGCTTTTGCATAAAAGTCTGGCTCAGTCCCAGAGCCAAACTGTCCTTTTTCCCCTGAAGCTGTGTTTCCTTCCTCTCCAGCTTGGTAGCTGCCATGCACGGGGCACTCGGGCAGTTTCAGGAGTAGAAACACACTAGCACGTTTGGATGGAGCTGCATGCACGGGCCAGCTCCGCCTCCAGCCCGGCTTCTGATCTGAGCAAATTCCTTGGTGTCTGGGCAGCACCTGGGGTTGAACCAGGGCTCACACATGTGATGCTGTCTGTAAGCAACGTCCCTGGCCCTTTCCGCTGTTTTCATTTCACATAAGGTTCTGCTAAGTTGCCTGGGCAGGCCTGGGAGTGGTCAGCCTCCTACCTCACCTCAGAAGAAGCTGGGAGGGACATCAGGTGCAGACTTTCATCTGTAAACTCGGCTCATGCTGACCTGTCCTGTGGAGTTTAATCACGTGGAAACAGTCCAGAACGTTGCACATAATGAGTGCCCAGTACCAGCCCTTGCAAGGACTGTGGTCCTGGTAGGGACCATTAGGAATGCTCATGGAAGAGGACCATCTGCTTGCAGTCTTTCAGCCACTGGCAAAGATGTTTGTGTCTTTTGTGTCCAAATGGTGTGACCCTTGACCTTTGTCCTCTCCCTGGAGGGGGAAGATGAGCTTTCTCTTCCTGAGCCTCTTTTGGGAAATGCAGGGGCGGATCCAGGGCCCCGGGGTGACCAGCCACCCCACCCGTGCACTTGTCCCACTGCCCTGCGCTGTGCTGCCTCCCCCTGTGGCTGCCCCCACCCCGGTCCCACGTCCTGGATCCGCATTGCTGTGGCCGGCCAGCAACGACGCCACGGTTATGCCTTTTAGACACCAAGAATCACAGCCCCACAGCTTTGGAGCAAATCCTCAGCAAGAGTAATTTCTTCTCTGCTCTGCTGCATCCGGCAATTATGGCTCTACCCGTGTCCCTGCGGGTCCTGCTGCTGGCGGGAGGACAGTCCGCGGCGCAGGCCTGGGAGGCCCCAGACAGCCGACAGTGCCTGCCGCAGGCACCTCGGAGCCTGTGCCTTGGCCGGCGCCGGGCGTGGGGTACATCCGGCCTTGACAGCGGCCTGAGGCTTGGGGCCGTGGCCAGAGCACCAGGATAGCCGGGCTGCGGCACCACCGAGGGGTGCGGTCCAGCTGCCCCGGCCAGACGGGCTCCCGGAGCTCAGCGTCTCCTTGGTTCCCTGCGTCAGCTCAGAGCGGACTCGTCAGCTAAGTCAGAGCGTCCTGCGGGGACGCACAGCCTCCTGCCACCTCTTTGCTAGGCATTTGACTCAGCTGGGCCCGTAATGCCCAGGAAAGTGCTTACCCCGCGTAACTAAAGGTGGAAGGGAGACGTAAGCATGCAAGCGGCAGAATTGCCAAGATTCAACCCCTTCTTGGTGGCTGAGGGGCACGAGAGTCCTTCTTGGTGGCCGAGGGGCAGAGGTCCCTCTGAGCACGCACTGTACAGCGTGCGGGGACTGTGGCTCCCACGGGCACCGCCGAATCCCCCACTCAGCCGGCGTCCGCAGAGCGGAGGCGTGGGGGACGCTGGGCGGTCCACGCCGCATCTTCTGTGTTGCTCCCCTGCTTTGTTGGGGCCCGGCCACCAGACACGCTCTCGGGTTGTCTCTGTCTGTGCGTTGCTCTGGTTCTCTCTCTCTCTCTCTCTCTCTCTCTCTCTCTCTCTCTCTGTCTCTCTCTCACACACACACACACACACACATGTGCGCAGGTACATGCACATACACATCCACTGCCCAGTGTTAGCACCGAGCGCGTCCCTGCCAGTAACAGGAGCAGGGGACCCTTTCTGGCACGGTGGACGAAGCCAGGAAAGAGTGTAAAGCTCTGGCGAGGAGCAGGATTTTCTCCCGTGTCAGCCTGTGATGGTATCTGTGATCAGAGGACACGCGCTGCTCAGCCACGGCCTCTGTACTTCAGAACTGGCCGTGGCCGGGAGGGTGACGCTGCCCTCTGCAGTTGCCTGGAGACGGCATGGCGTCAGCGCTTTCATGGCTGCGAGGGAGAAGGAGCCACACAGAGCCCGACTCGGTGCAGGGAGGGAAGGTCCATGTGCGTTTGAAACAAGGGCCTCACCAGGAGATAATGGCCCAGCTGTGGGTTATAAAGGATGCACTTTGTTCCTTTCATCTTGCTGATGGCACAAGGGGAAAAAAAAGTTCATCTCCAGCTTATCAGAATCCTGTGACATTTCTTCTTCCACCAGAAAATTCTCAGTCACAGACTTTTTCAGCTACCGACACCAAATTTACCCAACTCTGAAACTCCACAGAGCCGTGGAAACCTGTTTGAGACCCCTGCTCTTTTGTGATCTTTACTTAAACTGAAACACACGCGCAGAGGCCACCTCGAAGTGTATATTTTCTTTTTCTTTTCTTTTTTTTTTTTTAAACAGGGTCTCGCTTTGTAGTTCAGGCTGGCCCTGAGCTTACTATGTAGCCCAGGTAAGCCTTGAACTCAGCAATCCTCCTGCCTCTGCCTCCCAAGTGCTGGGATGACAGGCGTGAGCCACCACACCCGGCACTGTATGTGGTTACCAGGGATCAAACTCAGGACCTTGCGCTTGCAAGGCAGGCGCCGGAACCACTGAGCTAACCCTCCGGCACTCATTAGTATATTTTCTGATATCACTGGGACATTTACTTCTAAACTCTCAGTTTCCTTTCTGCTGTAGGCTTTGAACATTTTCTTGAAAATGAACACATTGGAAACATGTAAAACTATCTAAATGTGAGAGGACCATTCTGTGCCAGTCACCTGACAATTGTGTCAGGGATATTAATGGAAATAATATGAGGATTTGGTTGTTTGAAAGGAGGGATTTCTTTTCCCTCCGTGACGCGTGTTCCCAGTGTAGAAACTGGAGCTTCATCTGCCGTGTGACCTGAACTCGGGCCTGAAGAATGTGTGGCATCTGTGGAGGAATCAGAACGCCGCCCTCCTAGAATGCTAAAGCTAATCCAACTCCTGCATTTTCCAGCTTCCTGGCTATAAAGACAGGTATTCAGTGCTTGCTGGGTGCCAGGCTCCCAACATCTGTGCTGCTGGCAGAGAGACGGGCTGCCCCACCCTGTGGGGCCTAAGGAAGTGGGTGGGGGGAAACATAGGTAGCTGCAGTCTGAGTCCCCCCAGCCAGCCAGAGACACAGGGGTGGGGCCCTGCGTCTCGGGGGACAGTGGGGAGAGCCGGAGGCTGGTCCGGCAGAGGTCTGGAAGGGTCCTGTTGGTGCAGGTGGGCCAGACAGTCTGTTTTCCTAGCAGATCAGGTCACGAAGGACGCGTGGGCCGTCAGCAGTGTGATTATAATACTGAGTCCATTTCACTGTAGAGAGCCCTGAGCTGCACTGTGATGTTTTCATGCAGGTGAGTAATACGTGGCCTTCGTCCACGCTGGCTGCTGACCCTCAGCTCCACCCCCCCACGTGGGGGCGAACACTGAGGCATCAGGCCCAGCTGCCCTGGGCGGTGTCTTGAGCTCTCTTCTGAGGGCTCAGCGGTGTTGATCGGGCCACAGCAGGAAAAGGAGTGGAAAGCATCATATGTGCCGAAACGAGAAAATTTGTCGTCACCTTTCTGGGCTTTGTTTCCGCCCCAGCGGGATGGAGGAGTGAGTAGCTGAGAAAGTTAGTTTGTCACCCAGGTAGGGGCAGAGGATTTCGGCGAGATGTTTAGAGCGCAGGGTCCAGATGATGATCATGTCAAGAGAGCACTCATGTAATCCAGGTAGAATGAAGCCATCAGACTCATTAAAGGGGAGCGGGTATGCGATCACTGTGCTGTGTCTTCAACACCAAAGAGCTCAGCATGGCACCGCTGGAGAGGGCGGGAGACGGAGAGTGCCAGTGTCACATGGCACTGTGCTTTCCGCCTGGGCACAGACGACACCACGGGCACAGCCACTTCTCTCTTTTTCATCCCAGAACTCTAAGCCAATGCTAAATTTTGAAACGCTCTTCTGTGTCTTGAAAATGAAACTCCCTCCCGTTACGCTCTACGGCTGTAACAGTGAGGATGAAGCCCTGAGAAAGCGCCCCGGCTGCTGTGGGGGAGCCCGCGCCGCGCTGGGAAGCGCAGAGTGCCTGCTGGGCCCGGGAGCCAGGGGCCTGCGCCAGGCCGCTGGGGCTGCCCGCACCGCGCCGTCTCCTTGCCCCTGGCTCCACCGGGCTTCCTCCCGGGGCGTGCCTCTCTTTTCTCCTCAGCCGCCTGCACCCTTAACTTTTCACCTTCTGATTTTTAAAGCCTGTATGTTTTTAGTGCCCATTTGCGTACATAATGATTCCATTCATCACGGGGACACGGTACATGGGTGTCACACATCTTCACACGCTTTGTGCCCCCTTTCCTTCTAATTCATTATTCCTGAGAAGTTCTTGTTCCCATTTTTACCCAACTTTCTATGTGGGCTTTGGTGTGTAGCCATTATTCAAGTATAAAATGCTTCTAGTTTTAATGCCTTTCTGGAGTAGGTTGCAATCAGATTTTAGAGTAGTGGTGACTCGGGTCTCCCACCTTAGAAACAGCTTCTCCCCTTGCAGGTGCAGCCCGCTGGCTCCGGCTCCACCCAGCCTCTGACCTGCCCCCAGCGCTGCAGCCTGAGCTGCTGCAAAGTCAGCCTTCAGGGTCTGGACGTGGGCACGATCCCGTCCACAACGTCGGGCGAGTTGGTTGAATATGGCCAAACACGACCGTAAACTCCATCCTATGCCCTGCTGCCCTGTGCCCTGGCAAGCTGTCCATGGTCAGGCGTGCCCAGGCAGTCCCACAGGCTGGTCCCCGAGGAGAAGCAGCCCAGACCCGCCTCCTCGCCGTAGTTTCTGGGCACCACCTCCAGTCAGGCCAGGCGGGCACTCCACACCAGTGTGGCAGGAAGTGGAGCTCAGGGTGTGGAGAAAGAATGGCCCTTGGCTTTTAATCCATACGCTCCGAATATACTTGGATTAAAAATTTGAATAAGTCACACCTGTAATCCCAGCACTCGGGAGGCAGGGACAGGAGGATTGCTGAGTTCGCGGTGGCTTGCCTGGGCACCATAGTGAGCTCAGGGCCAGCCTGAACTACAAAGCGAGACCCTGTCTCCAAAAAGAAAAAAAAAAAAATTTTTGAATAAGATGAGCTCGGAGATTCAGAAGCAAGGCATATTTAT
Source organism: Thryonomys swinderianus (assembly GCA_004025085.1). Classification (NCBI taxonomy): domain Eukaryota; kingdom Metazoa; phylum Chordata; class Mammalia; order Rodentia; family Thryonomyidae; genus Thryonomys; species Thryonomys swinderianus. Next base: position 208,949 of record PVIC010000002.1, read on the forward strand.
CAGAGTCTTGAATGTGACTAAAAGTTAGGCTATGTCAATAGATATATTATAATTCATAAGATGATTGCAGTCGCCAGCGATTGGCCGCCCTCTGAGGAGACTTTCTGGGAAAAAGCTATTATCCTATGGGAGCGGCCATGCCTGGCTCTCATGAGCTTCACCCAAGTCCCACAGTCTGCCTGGACCGGCCTCGGGGGGTCTGAGGTCAAGCCAGAATGGAGCAGTGAGTGGCTCCGGGGCTGAGGTTCTTCGGATGCCATAACAAGATGCCGCAGACTTGGTCCCCTCAGAAACAGAAAAGTCTTCTCTCACACTCCTGATGACCAGAAGTCTGACCAAAGGTGGGCACATGGTTGGCCTTCTGACAGACCACGGTGCCAGGCTCGCAGAGCCTCTTCCTGCTGTGTCTGCCTGTGGCCTTCCCAGTGAGCACTCGGGGAAGCAGAGGAGGAAGGAGCGAGGGGAGAGGGAGACAGAAGGCGCACTCTGCCTTTCTTCACAGGACACCAGTGTCATGAAATTCACAGGACAGACGCATCCCCCCTGAGCACGAACAGCCACGGCAGCCAGTAACCATGTTTTGACACTAGCAACCCCAAGATGCTGTGTAGATACCGAGCTCTATGAAACGGGAGGATTAAACCCACGCAGCAAGCACGCCTCGGGTGCAGGACAGGTGATTTTCAAAAGCGGTGGTGTCTAGTACTGTGATTTTATGTAAATATCCAAAATAGATTGAGTGTACTCTGGCACTGTGGCTCAGTCTCACCCGAAAGCGCAGAGTGCACTGGGGAGGCGTGTGCTGCCCCCTCCGTGCTCCCGCGAGGCTGACGGTGCAGCCGCACCCCGAGTCAGCGACCCGAGCTTGGCTCTGCGTCGTGCGCGCTTCATTCCATCTTCTTTGGGTTCTGGAGCTGCTTCTTGGCACCCCGCAGCTGGGTGCTGGAAGCTGGAAGTCTGAAATCGAGGTTGGACAGGGCCGCACCCCATGGGCCACCTTGTGGGGGTCTCTCCGCACTGCTCTTGGCTCCGGTGGCTGATGGGCGTCTTTAGTGTTCCTCGGGGGTCCCAGCCGACATCACCGTGGCCTCTCCGTGTGTCTCCATCTTGTAGTTAACTTCTCCAAACTTGTTGATTTAGGAGCCCAATCTGTCGACTCTGATTTCACTGTAACTTAGCCAGGTGCATCTGTAATGACCTATTCCCCCCCAGAAAGTGATATTTGAAGGTATTAAGGGTACAATATCAATTTATAGTGTTCCTGGAAGAAGAATATATGAAGGTTCATTTTTGAAGATGGTTTAATCTCTTATTTTGACAAATATGCAGGATATAACAACTCATTTTCAAAAGTTTTGCTCAGATATCTAGATAAAAATACTAAAGTAATAATAGTTTCCCTGAAAATAAAATCCCAAGTAACTTCTGGTTCTGTAGTGAGTTATAACTGTCTAACCTAATGACTATTCCTGTTGATAATTTCAGAATCCAATTTGTGTTCTGTGGAATGAAGTTATGAGGAAAAGTTATTTACAGAGAGTGCCTTGTTTTATTTATTAATGTAATTCCATAATATGTAAGAGTTTTTTAGAGCTAATTTTTGAATATCTGAATACCCTGCCGTGACTTCTGGGTTGAATCACTTTAGGGACCGTCTCTTCCCACCCAGCGTGGGGATCCTGGGAGTCGCGAGTGGTGAGCGTCGGAGCTGCTCACGCTTGAGTTTTGTTGCCCCAGAGTCACGTCACGATTCTTACTTCTTCCAAAGGAAATCGCTGTTGCCTGTCTTAAGAAGATAATTGGGAAGTTAAGATTTCCCTTTGCCGTGACAATACTTCCCTTGGTGTTAATGAGCAGGACTCTTATCTGCACAGAGGATTCCGGTGCCATCTTCCCTGTGGAATAAAAATGATGCGACGACATTGACCATTTCCCGTCAGTTCACACGCAGTGACTGTGCATTTTCAGTGACTGCGTCTGTTCCATACGTGTGCCCGGAGGGGTATGACGGAGGGAGGCGGCTGTTCCGGCGTTCCTCCTGCCGCTGTGGAGGGCACTGCCAGGTGACAGGGGTCGCAGTGTCAGGAGGCGCGCTGTGTGAGGCGCAGGCGAGGACGCAGGTGACCCCGTCTTGGAAGCTCGTGTACACACTGCCGGGAAGGGGCTCTGGGTCACTGTCGCCCGCACATCCTTGTAGTGCTGTGGAGACTGGAGAATTGTGGCGCTGACACACGTGATTTGTTGGTAGGAGGAATTCATGAGCTCTGAATGTATTTCTCAACAATCTTATTCCAAACCGAAGCCCTGTGCTAGGAGCCAGGGACCCGAGCGCAGTCCCAGCCCCGCTTGGTGCCGCCACTGTGGGAGCCCGGACACACATCGCTCCGTCAGACGGGCCGAAGGGCGGCTTGACGGAAGCCGCGGCCTCGCGGGCCCCTCTCCCTGGGTGTCCACGCCGTGCTGTGCGTCTGGAAGAGCTACCCAGAGACATGACGTGCCCAGGTGAAATGTCTGGCTTCTTAGGCAGGAAAACTCTGAGAAGCCATACTCTGAGAATACGTGTCTCTGTGAGGAGCGCCTATTCCTGGGGGACCCGGAAGCTGTGCTGCACCGGTTCTCGTCCTAAGGCCAGTCCAGCGGGCCGCCGCCGGGCACTGTGCCCCAAGCCTGCCCTGGGCCTCCTCCTCCCCGTCCCCATCCCTCCTCCCTCCCGTCCCTGCTTTCTCTCTCTTCCTCTTTCCCTACTCTCCTCCTTTGCCCGCTTTTCCTGCGTCGCACGACCTCCCTGGCTGGGATGTGAGCCGCACGGTGGCTGCGCGGCCTGACGCCGGGAGCGACGGCGCTGCACGAGGTGACGAGGGTGACCAGGGCGTTCCGACGGGCAGCCCCTGCGAGGTCCCGGCGCTGCAGAGGCTCAGCGTGGCTGAGACAAAGAACAAGACAACAGGGAAACAAGCTGACAATTTAAAAAGTGTGAACGGCTTTTGTCCTTGGCCTGTGAGCCACAGGAAGACATTCAATTATGTTGAGCGGGGGTGCTGGAGGAGTGGGTGATATTTACAGTTGGAAAATGATTGCTTTGGCTGTGGTGTAGAAAACAGATTGGAGCGAGACAGCAGTGCCTTTATCCAAAGGACCAAAGAAAGATGTGTCTATAGTAACAGCAACTTTTTCTAGTTGCGTGGAGATCATAAAATGTCATTCTCCTACTTCGTGGCATCTTTCCTAAGACACAGCATTTGGCTTTTAGAATCTTCCCCAGAATCTTCAAATAATGTCCTGAATCAAACATATGATGAAGTATCATTGGGGAATAAATAGACTGGAAATTCCAAGTGGCTTTGCCTTTGGCCTCCTTCCCATTAAACGAACTACTTTATGTTAGGGTCCAGATTTCCGTAGAAGCTTCATAATTCATAAAGCAGAGACTGTCTGCTTCCCAAGTTACTTTTGCCTTTCTGTGTAGCATGCAGACAGAACCACAGCTGTGGGTTTTATTTTTATTAACGTATGCTCCTCAAGGCAGTCCTATTCAGCACACATTTCCTACAATCCAACAATTCAGAATTATCCCTGATCCTTAGTGGGTCAGCAGCGGCCACTGTTGCACCCAGAGATCAGCAGCAAATACTGTTGGGGAAATGCTTCAAAAGCTTCCTCCTAAATTGCACATCATAAACAGGGTTTCAGCATGTGCTCCATCACAGAAACGGAGTATTTTGTTTGCTTTGGAAACAAACTGACCTTTGTCTCGGAGTCGACAGCTTGGCTTTTCTGGATGAGCATCTTTTCCTTTGAATTTTCTGGGCTGCTTTTCAGCATTTCAAGGAACTTGTAAAAAGTCAGTCTCAGGCCTTGAAGGCTTCGAGACTGCAAGTTACAGATCCTCGTTCACCTGATCCCGGGGCTGCCGGCCCCTGAGCTTGGCTCCATCTGCTGCCCGATGAGAGCGATTCACGAGCGTGGTGCGTGGGGCGTGCTTGTGGGCGGCAGCTTCCTCCGCTGGTAGTTTGTGACGTTCTTGTTGATTCTTTGTGTCACTTTTCAAAATTAGGAACGTGATCCAACTTTCTGTGTGTTCTTTATTTTATACTGCTGGGCCCTGCATTTATCTTGTGAATTTTATTTCTCAGTATTGATTCTTGGCGATCAAACTGAGGACCTCACGCCTGGGAGGTGGTGGCGGTGCTGGCGAGCCACATCCCGGCCCCCAGGAATATTTTAATTTGGGGTAGGGTGTGTCAGTAGACAGTCTGGATGAATCTTCTGAATTCCATGCAATTCTAAAATTTTTAAAATTTTTAATGAACACTGGGTTAAAACAAAGTTGTAGTTAGAAGCCAGACAATACTTTAAGCAAAACTCTTCTGTAGCAAGACCTTGAATAACTGTATTGCCCTAATAACAGAATAAAAGGTAGCCTGGCTTCTTAATGTTGGTGACTTCAGATCTCCGAGAATATTAGTATTTCAATTTTCTACTTAATAATGAACAGGGTCTACTTTAATATTTATGTTAGTTCTCTCCATACTACCAGTTTTCTTCACTCTCAGGGCATTATTATTGGGAGGATACTACTGATTATCTTAAATGAAGAAGAAAGTCATTTATAAGTAAGCCTTGCACTGTTTGCCAGGTTTCTTTTTTCCTCTCGTCCCATTTGTACTTCTCTGTGTTTACTGTGGAATCTTATCTTTTGTTATGCTGTACTCCTCAAGCTGGGGGTCAGGGGCTCTCATAATGTTCATAAAAGAAAACAGATTTCTGTTAAGAACTACTTTTATTTGCACCAAGATAATGGGGTCTCTGTCCATGTTACAAACAATGAAAATTCCTTGAGATGCTTGGAAAGACACATTTATGAACTCAGGACACACTGTTGGCTTTAAGCGCTGCTTTCCTTCACAGACACTGAGTAGATGGCCAAAAGATCACATACCACAAGCATGACTCATGCTGGGGAGGCTGTACTACACCACGGGGCTGTCGGGGAGCACGGGTGTCAGGAAAGAGCGCCAGTAGGGCCCAGGCTCCCTCCTGGCACTGGGCACAGCTTTGGGGTGAGTCCGACACAGTGGGCGTTGCACACTGACCACGTCAGAATCTCTCAGCGCCCCACATGTGTGGCACACAGGTACATGTGGGCATTTCCCTCGCTTCTTGCTGATGGCTGATTCTCCTAGATTGAAACACAGCGTCATGGCCTCAATCTTATGGCTGCAATCTCCCTAGGGATGGGGGTGAGGTTCCGAGTTCTCTCCACTTGCTACGTTGTGTCGCAGTGCCCTGGCACAGCTGTGCTGCGTTCCTGGAGTGCTGAGTGGGAAAACCCACTGTGGCCCCCTTTTCTAAGACTGTTGAACATTGCAGTTGAAGTCTTTCTCGGTAACCCAGTGACGATTCAGGGTTTCTTCTATCGCAGCCGAGATGCTGGCTTCCAGTTTTTCTCTTGTTTGGGTCCAACCGACAGAACCAGATGGCACAGACTTTAGTATAATCTGCTGCCAGGTGAGGAATGAGTTTTGATGTCTCTGCTAAAAGGAAAGTCAAGGTTGCCAGGTGTGGTGGCTCATGTCTGTAATCCCAGCACTCGGGAGGCAGAGACAGGAGGATTGCTGAGTTCGAGGCTTGCCTGGACTACATAGTAAGCTAGCGAGACCCTGTCTCAAAAAAAAAAAAAAAAAAAGGAAAGTCATGGTAGCATCAACTGGACGCTTACAATATCTTTACAAAGGCTCTGTGTTGTTTAAAAAAAAAAACAGCGGGTGAATAAGTCATCCTTTCCTAATTTAAATAGTAGACATGTTACATTCTTGGTAGTTTGTAGGTTGTCATTACATGTATAATCTCTAGTAAGACAGGGTATCATGGTACGATTTGCAGTGTTAGTTTTAAGTTCCCGCCACACGTAGACCAAGGCACTTAATTTCCTTAAGCGTTGACATCTTCACATGTGCAGTGGGCTGGCTGTACTTCGTATGACGACTCGAGGTGTCTAGGAGCGCACGGATGCATTGCCCCGCCTCAGCCTCTCCCTGCCTCCTTTGCGTCAGTGGAAACGGAAATACCCCTGTTCCAAGAGGAAGATTCTGTGTACCTGGCTGGCAGAGCTCACACTTAGGACACTGTTGAAATGCTGTTACCATCGCTTTGGAAAAGCTTATTAGGATAGACATTTTCAACAATTTCTCATTATATTTCAGTTGACACATGTTGCCCTATAAAGGCGAGGAGACTGCTACCAATCTAATAGTCAGAACTTCCTCTGTCATTCTGCCTGTTGCTACAAGCTATGTTAGCCTTCCCAAGACCCTGCCTATTTTCACGTCTGTTTACAAATAGAGCTTCATTTTGAATTAAAGCAGCGAGATAGTTCATATTTTCTTCTGCTTCTCAAACATTTCATTTCATAAATTCTTTTCAGAAATATTTCCTACCGCGTATAGTTTGGATAAGTTTACAGTGCGTCTCCCCAGGATTTGTATGTTGGGAGCTTGGTCCCCTAATAAGAGGGTCTGGGAAGGCTGAGTGGTCGAAACTTGCATGAGTCGGAGTTCCTGCTGTGCACACGTGTACACCTGCATGCACACACGCGCGCACACACACAGACACACACACACACACACACAATGAGATCTGTAAGCCCTGGGCGTGGTCTTGAAAGGGAAAGCCACGGTTCTTGTGGGATTCCAGCTGTGCTCCTGATCTGTTTGCCTATGAGCCCCCCTCTGTCAGGTAGATAACACAAGCTTCACACTGTGATTTGGCGTTATCATCTGTATACCACACTAGAGCTGGGACGAGGCTTTTTGGAGTAATTGCTTCCAAAACTCTGAGCTTAATAAACTTCTTTTCTCTATATGTTCTCCAGCCTCTGGTATTCTGTTATAAAAGTGAAAAGCTGACTAATACGCTATCAAAAGAGTAGAGCCCAATGTTACTGTGAGATCTCTGTCAATATATATTGCTCATAAATGTCTGTGTTTTAGATCATACACCTGATCTTACCCAAAAAGATAAGTGAGTGTTTTTGGGTCACGATGGACAACATTTGGCTGAGGCTCTGGAAGTGATGAGACCTTATTGTTTATGAATGGCGGTTGTTTTTGAAGGGCCTTCGTTCGATCTTGAAAGAGGGTTACTGAGGAGAGAGTTGAACGTGGACACGCTGGATAGTGAGCAGTGTGCGAGCCCCTCATGCTTCAAAGCAGCCTTGAGGTCATCTGCGCGTGGACACTCAAAGGCACACGGAGTCTCTTTCTGAACATGTTCCGCTCTCGGCACTTGCATGTTTGGAGCCCCTGCTTCCTTGCAGTAACCACCCCATGGAAAAGTCAGACTTTGCCTGAGACGTATTTACTGTCTGCAGGACGCTGTTTATGTGCAGCCATGATGATGATAGATAGTAAATGAACCCATAAAACTGACCTCCAACAATTTACATGCACCTCGGTGAGGCTGGAGGAGAAGCCCTCGGATTTATTATATACCTCTTTTTATTGCAGAGTTGTAATGATGTGGGTGTAGGAGAGGGCCGTGGCCCTGAACGGGAAGTTGCCCAGTGCTGGGCAGTCGGGACAGAGACCCTGTCTCACGAGGGTGAAGTCCCTTTATTGTGCCTAGAAGAACTGAGATCTTGGGCATTTCTGGGCTCTGTAGTTTCTTACTGTATCATTCATTTGTATTTTCTCTCTTTGCCCCTCAAATGTAAACTATTCAATTTAAAAAGCGAAATACCTGCAGTATTTATTGTTTTAGTAGTTTCAAAAGACTAACTGATTTAAATGAATTTTCCTGCTATTTTTCTTTTTTGAAATTTGATTTTGGATTATTGTGTTCAGATTATTAGCTTTCTCTTGTTTTTCTTCCTCTCGAATCTCTCTCTATGCCTGTCTCTTTGACTCTCGCTACTATTCTTTATCTCTATATCCTCTTATTTCAAGGTAAAAGTCTATTTTTACATAGTAAAATGTTTTTATGTGTAACCATTCAATGATGAGTTTTAGCAGAAGGTTTTAGGGTAACTGAGCATGTTCAGAAGGACGTGGGCTCTGGCGGAAGGAGGCCTCGGTCCCAGAGGGTTCTCCGCACGTGCCCTGCTGCTGGGGCTTTGAGATCCCAACCGCCACCTCCACGCCCGAGCGCCCCCTTCTGCTGACTGTGGGCAGCGCACCTCCTCTGCTCGGCAGTTAAATGAGGCGGTGAACTCTACCTAGTATTGCAAGATGGTGGCGATAGTATATGATAAATTAACACTAATAACATTGGTTTCATAATAAGGGACATTAAAATCAATAAAAATCAGAAGTTTAATAGATTCAGTCTCTACATAAAATTTACTTGGGGAAACCCTTTTAAAAACTTCTTGTTCTGTGTAAAGCAAGTTATGAAACATGTATTTTAAAATTCAAATTTTAAAATAATGATTTTTAACAGAATGAATTCCTAGCCTTTCTATGGCTCATTTCTCTGAGGTCCTGTAACATCCCCAAAGTGAAATACAGTCTTAGGATTGAAGGTATAAAATCAGGCAGGGTTACCATGTTCACAAAATTGCAGCTGGAAGTTTCTCTGCTCAGGTTTTTTAACTTGAGAGAATGTCTTTGAGTGTCACAGTCTTTATAATGTACATCATTTCATCTCAGTGTCTCTGCTCGACTTAGAAACCCTTTTGTGGAGCGGGCAGTCAGGATGTTTATTACTGGGCACCGCCCTGTGAGTCACATGGATTCCTCTACAGGGTTAATTCATGATTCTGTGCCTCCAAATTAGGGACCTGGTGTGTATTCCTGAGCTAGAGGCAGCAAGGACAGCCCCTATTATTTGTGCTCTTTGGAGCCTAAACAAGCATGAGCATTTTTCCTGATCCAGGGTTGGGGTCTTTAAGCCAGTCCTTCTCAGTATGATCACAGACCTTGTGCCGCTTAACCAGGACAGGACAGGACAGGACAGGACAGGACAGGACAGGACAGGTATGATTTTTCTCCTTTTTAGAAATGAAGGTACTGAGTTTCCATTCAGGAAACTGTCTCCTCTCACGGAGCTGTTATCCAGCAAAGCTGGAATCCAAACCCATGTCCATTTGACTTCAAAACATGTTTCTTTCACTTCTGGCATGCTGTGCCTGTATTTTTAAGTGAAATATCATGAATATCCAGGATCAAAGAGGAATCTCTGTATTGGACGAAACACTTGACTTATTGAACAGAGTTTCAGATGAACATACCCATTTAAATGCATTTACATCTTGCTTAAAGGCAGTACTTTCTGAGGAAACTGAAAATAAGCAATTAAATTTAATTCACTTGTAGGAGTACACCTAAGGCCATACCAACCCCAGCCAAATAAATGGAGATTTTAGTATGTTTCACCAGGGAGCAGTAATATCTGTGTTGCCATTTGAAGAAATGTATAATCTTACAGTATATTTCCATTTAAAACAGTGTAGCAGATTAAATCCATTTCAGCAGTGCATTTCTGATATTCCACTATTTTTCTGCAGTATTGTAATGACTTTATCCACCATGGTTTAGCATCTGAATCTCACTAAAAGAGGATAGATGAGAAAACAGGCACCAAATACCATTTAAATCACTTTCCTTTTGAAGAAATTATTAATATTTTTAAATGAGGAAAACGTTTTCCAAATGCAAACCAATATTTGATGACTAAAAACAGTTAAGTTTTTTATATTGAAAAATTAAAAAGATGAAATAAATCTTTTTTTTTTTTCAAATGTATCTGGACTATAACCAGACTCCAAATAGGGAATATTATGTTCTATATTCAATAATTCTTTATATGAAAAATAATTACATCTAACAGTTCTCATTAATTTTTTTGTATTGGTAGTGAGTACAAATATTATGGCTGAAATTCTATAAATGAAAGTTCTTTTTCAGTTTTTTAATTAATGAGTTGAGTATTTAGATATCCAAAATCATTTCTCTCATTAAAGTTGTATAAAACCTGAAGATACAGATTTTATGTATTTCCTTTAGTTGTTGATTATATTACTTGGAATGTATGGCTTAAATCCATTTGGATGGCTTCATTTTAATGAGCTCTTGTGGTTAGGAACTCATACTCTTAACCAAAATAGTTGTGGAGATACTATGGATTTGCACACAGTGTCAGAAGTAACACAGAGTTTCCTCATCTACACTGTCCCGCCTCTCCGGCGGTGAGTGTTCACAACGGCGACGCACAGCAAGGGTCTCGCCTCGCGTGGACCGACCCACTCACCTTCCGCTTCTGTCTCCCGTTACCTGCGTGACTGAGTGACGCCGCTTAGAACCGGAAGTGCGCACAGGAAGCCGGACCCCCAGCTAGGCTGCCTCCGAGGTCCAGCCACATGTGGCCACTCTGGGGTCCAGCAGCTTCATGGGGCAGGCAGAGTGTTCGGCTGGATTTGTGTGGCCACGATGAGAAACGACACGAGAGCCTGCTCTGTGAAAATGCCCAGCGAGCTCCCGCCTGTTCCTTCCTCCTCCTCCTCCTTCTCCTCCCCATTAAGTACGAGTACACTGTTTAGAGATCTTGCCATGAATTCAGCCACCAGGAGAAATGTCACTGAGCGACTCCCTGACCCAATTCACACCACGAAAACTCATCTGTATCTTTTTGTCAATTCCTTATTCATGTACTTGGAAGAAAATAAACCTATTAGAAAAATATTAAAACTATTTTTAAATTGATGTGTCTTTTCCTTCATGTATAGCAGTGTGTATAGTACCTTTTTCTGGGTAAGTTACTGCTATAAACTTCTGCAAGTAGCATCTTCCTGTCCGTCCTCTCCTCCGACCTCCCTCCTCCTCCTCCTCTCCGTGTTCCGAGGCTGGTGTCTAAGTCTCGCCCTTGTCTGCATGTAACAGCTGCCTGCGGAGCACGTGGATGAAACACAAGACCTTGCGACGCACATGACTGGGGCTCCGCCACCCAGACTTCCACACTGCGGCCACCGAGTGGGCACATGCGCCTCTGAGCACACTCACGCTGCGGTGCGGCCGGCGTCTGGGTGCCAGTGGAAAGGACAGAAGGAGGCATGCACGTCCCAGGCAAGGGGGTGGGTTTGACAAGCATTGTGGAGGACCTTCTTCATGTCCACCTTTCGTTCTTACGCATGGTTTGTAGACTGAATTGTAAAACCTAAGTTTCTTGCATTTCCTCAGAAGGTAAAATGCTGAAATAAAGTGCACGTTCCAAGAGCGCTCCGCGTGCTAGGAGCAGTGAGCCCCGGTCCGCTGACCGGCCCTGGAGGCAACGGCTGCTGTGCTGTGAGTGTCGGGCTCGGCGAGAGGCGTGCTGTGTCTTTCCCTCCGAGCCGCAGGGTGCGTCTGTGTCCGGCAGCGCTCTGTGCGAGGTCCAGTGAGAACGGCTGGGTTTGCAGTTGGAGTCTTCTCTCAACCCGCCCTCAGGATGCCGGCGTCTTCTTCCCTTCTCTTTGCTCTGCGTGGATGCAATTTAGTTTCTCCAAGTGCTTTGAAATTTATGCTACTAAGTAGCCCCATTTCACATCTTGTTCCTATGCTGTCTTCTTCCTCTTCCAAACATCCGCTCTGGTTCTGTGAGCTCGACTCTCCTCTGCAGAGCGGTGAGGACACGGAGAAGGTTCGGCTGTCGCTTGAAATCGCGAGGCTCAAGTGGCGGACTCCGTTGAAGCTGGGAACAGTTGCTTCTTGGTGGACGCTGTGCTGTCTGAAGCGCTGATTTCATGAGCTGCAGTTGAGCAAATTACCTAAGAGAAGCCGTCTCCCCAGCGCAGGGCGGCGACGGGCCAGACGCGCGCAGGGTGAGCAGGAACTGGCTAGTGCACGGCCAGAACCTCACGCCCCTTGCCCGCCTGGCGCGGGCTCCCTCGGTGCTGTAGACTCGGGCAGCCTGGTGCAGCTGTGACCCTCGCAGCGCTCACTGGCTTGGGGACTTCAGAGGGGTGAGCCATAGCAGACTTCTCAAAACTATTTTCTCTTGAAGACATCCTGTTTAGGTCTTACATCCTTGGTTTCGAGGCTTAAATTATTAGAATGAAAATAATAATAATGATAAAAATAATATTTGCATTGTTAGAGGTTCTGAGGATGCTTTGATGTTGATAAGGTGAGATTCGTAGATGTTAGGAAAATTAATTATTATTTTTAAAGAAATAGTGGAGGATGTGCCTTTTTCAATTTGAGACGTTTCTAGTTTTCCCAGCAGGAAGTTGGAATGTGGGTTATGACTGTCCGCTGCCCGCTCGGTCCCGGCGTCCGAGCCACTGTGTATCCGGGGCCGTCAGCAGCCCACGCGGGGATTCTCACACGCTCTCAATGTGGGCACGCTTCTCCCGCACAGCGTCACACTCCACTGTGGACACGCAGTCACCGTGTTCTGCTGAGTTACAGAAGAAGGAGACAACGTGTACATCTACAGTGAATGGATAAAATAAAATAAAATGAAGCTAAAGACCACTGCTCTCAAACAATAAAAAAGCATGAAGTAGTCTCATTTGCATTGAATGTTTTACTATGAGCTTTGTTTCCCAATTTCTCCCCTAAGTTTATTATGAAAAACCCTAGAAATAAAGAATTTAATACAATATTCAGCATAGTCTATGTGTTCAATAGGTGTTAAAAATTTTATTTTTGTTATTTTGTAATCGACAGTATCTTGGGAGAGAAACGAAGTATCTAATGGCATGCCTGAATGAGTCTTTCAGACTGCCCTGAGTCGCGTGGTGCGGGGGCCGGCGCACGTGTCGGGCCCCGCACCCGCCTGCCCCCTGGTGCGCCGCCGTGTGGAGGCGGCACCGCTGACGCGGCCGATCCCGCTGTCAAGACGTGGGATGGGAGAACCGCCTGGACGCCGACCCGGCAGCTGCGAGCCTCTGCCTGGCTTGGCCATGACGCGGGCACGAGGGGCCAGCGTGGGGTGACCGCAGCGCACCGCTGCCTTCTCTGTGGGCAGAGCCAGCTGTGGGGCCTCTTCCCGTCCCTTCAGCCCCAGTCTGATCTGTGGGGCCGCGTTTTCTCCGCGCTAGGAAGGTGGTTCTAGTCCTAGATCGGCTGACTGCACCAATCAAGCAGTTGTACATACTGAATAGGAGCAGTTTTAGTCACGTGCTTCATTTCACTTTACAGTCACAAAACACTGAGATGAAGTTCTAACATGTACTGTCCACCCAGCAACACATGGAATCCTGTATTTATGTGGTCTCTGGTTTGCCGTGAACTTCAGAGTTAACAGCAAGGAGTGATTAGGAAATCCACATGAGTAGCAAGAACTCAGTTGATAGAAGACAACAGGAGCCCGGCGTTGGAGCCGGGCAGGAAAGTGTGTGGTGTGGGGTCGAACCCCAGGCGTGTGTAACCACCCTCCGGAGACAGGTGAGACCTACGGGAGGATTTGCCCTGTCCTTAGAGTATTCCGTTAGCCGTGTCCAGCTTGTTTGGGTAATGAGTTCCCATAGGAGTTTCCCATTTCTCCTGTATCAGAAAATACAGAAGTGAGGGGCATTCGTACATTTGTTGAGAAAAATATTATCAGTTCTTATTACAAGTTGGGAGGAATGCAGAAGCCTGTGCCTTTGGTAATGGGAATCTTTATTTGACTCAAGCCAAGAACTGTGCAGCATGATATTGCTGCATCTTTGGCGCTTTAGTACCAGAGATAACTGGTATTTAAGAGAAACAAATGATGAGACCAGCGTCGATTTTCAGAATGCTCTTTAGTGCCTTTGGCTTTAATTTACTGACTCTCTCTCGAGAGACTCAGACTTAACATTTCTTGGACAGTGTGAGGCAGGCGGCTGTGGTACGTGGCAGACCCTTGTCACTCTGGGCACCCTGGGGTTCTCAGTGCCCACAGAAGCTCTTGCCGTCGGTAGGAAACATCGCCGATTCCCAGACTCACGGCAGCCCCACAGCTGCCGCCTTGGTGGTTGTTAAGTGCTCTGACATGTGGTGCTCAAACTAGAACAGTATGTTAGAAATGTGGAGATTTTTCTCAAAGCAAGAAAATTGGCTTCTCACTTCATGCGTGTAGCTCAGGGGAGGGTGGCAGTCTGGGTGCTGGGTTCCGATGCCAGGCTCCACACCGTTCCTTCTGAGCCCCCTAGTATCCTGCGAGCCACTCGTGGGAGCAGTGGAGGGAGAGGCTGTCTCCTCTCTCTGTGCTCCGTGAGTGCAGCGGACAGACCGGGGGACTCACACAGGGCCCCTCTGCACTCATCCTCGGTGCTCGGCGGGGTGCTGCGCTCCAGGGTGCTTTTCCTAACTCCACGTGAGATCAGTAAACAGTGAAGCAAGGTTTTCTAATAGTAATAATGCTTTTAACAGTACTGGCAATAAACCAAGGGTCTTCTAAACGAGCTGTGTCTCGGCCCTTTCTCAACAGTCATATTGGGACCGAGTCTTACCAAGTCACAGAGCTGTCCATAATGACCTTGAACTTGCCGTCTTCTGGTCTCAGCCTCACAGAGTGCTGTGGTTACATGAGTATGCTTCCGTGCCCTACAGATAAGAATATTTTATAAGAGGGCAGCGTTCTTTAAATTGACAGCACTTGATAAGATTTTTCCAAGTATTTGGAAATATTATTTTGCCTAATATTAACATACAGTGCTGAACAACAGGAACTCTCACTGTTAACTATGACTTCTGTATTTGCAAAATTTATTACAGCTTTGTTTTACCTGATGCAGCAGAAATTTCATCACAAGGCACTGCTTTCTCGTTTGCTGAATCTCTGTCCCAACATCATGTCTAGAGTGACCTGCAGTATTAAATCAGACATGTTTTCTTTATTTAATGACTATTTTCTCTGAGGAACATTCATCAGTGTTGGGAGGCTACCTTGTCTTAAAACATTGATCTTAGATTTTTGTCTTTCTAGAGTGTTTCAGGCAGGAATGAAAAGTATGTTGTGAGCTCTACTAAGTATGTTTTAAGTTCACCGCTCTTCTCTGTCATGCTTTCTCCATGCTCTGAGCTCGCTCACCATCTTGCCTCTTCCAGCGCTGGCCCCGTGGCCTGTCCTTCGGCTGGCACATTCTGCCGTCTGCATCCTCCTATAAATGAACCCACTCTAAAGGCTGCCAAGGGGGTATTGGGGCTTGAAGTCTTCCTAGTTAAGTAGTGAAACGTGTTTTGTTTTGTTTTGTTTCCTCAGAGATAGTCTGATAAAGTAAGAAAGGATCCAAGCGCCAGGGGTGGAGTTCGAGAGTTTCTGCTTTGTGACTTCGCAAGTGTTGTTACCTTTGACCCCCACCCCAGTGAGGACGGTGGCAGAAGCGATGTCCAGTCTTCTGTTTGCTTCCTGCAGGTCTGGCAGGGGCCAAGTGTTGTGGAAATGCTTTGCAAGTTGCACGTAGGGAGATAGTCGCTGTAGTCAGGAGAAAGCCGTGAGGATTTTAGAGTTAGAAATCACCCACTCTGGGATTCGAGGGAGAGACGACCCCTGGATCTTGGGGCAGGCTGAGTGAGCAGGGCTGTGGGGAGACTTCAAAGGAGGGGGTCCAGCACACTAATGGCGGGTGTTCGGTGGCGTCTCGTACACAGCTGAGGGCCTCCAAATGCGGCAAGATGGACTGTGTACTGCCTCCAGGAACCACTGGGAAGGAGCCAGCTTTCAGCAGAATTTTCTTGTCATTTGTACTTAGGAATATGTAAAAGTGTGAAATATGTAAACGTGATATATTTTATTAGTGTCTTTTATTAGACTTCAGAATTATGAGTAAATGAGTATGGCCTGTTTCATATTTGGGATTTGATGTTTAGAAGTATTGTATGCCATTAGTAATATTTTCAGCAGTACAAGGTCAACTTTAAAAATAAGGAATGTGTGCCGTTATAACCTGAACATTAGCTCATTCCAAGGTATGTTCAGACTACATGGTAAGACATTTAAAGAGCTGTTCAGTTAAAGCTTTACTACTACTCAAGATGTATTACTCTCCATTGGGTCCATGTCAGAGTTTCACAAAAGATTTCCGTGTTATATGCAGTCCTCTGGCAGTAGTGCTGGGCCTGAACTCGAAAACCCTAAGATCAATATTCATTGGCTATATGTTAAATTGTAGTATTCTTATGGTTCTGTTGTCCACTTCATTTTTAAACTCTTTAACAAAGCATCAGGTTATCCTTGATCATTGAGCTTCAATCATGTTTTTCTCTGGATAAAAATGAAAAGTCTGTAGTAGAATACCATTTAGATTGACTATGCATTTCTCTCTGGGCAAGAGTGAAACAGAAGATAGGATGTTGTGAAGCTGGCCGGAAGTAGCTGGACCAACTTCTCTCTTATCCTTTCACCCTTCACTTTTGAAATAAACTTTTGGCACCATTTTTGGCTTGTTTTGTCCAGTTCTATGTTCAAGGCAAGAAGGAACTAAAATACATTTGACTAGTGAGCTGTTTCTGAAGGAACTACCAGATAACAAGAGTGCCTCACAGTATATGACCACTTTTTTGGTTTACACTAGAAGCTTTCAAAGTAATGGCGCAACTTCCCCATAAGATGTGTTCATGTATCAAATCATCCTCTAGTTTTCTAATACCGTGACCTGTAAGCATCCAGTCCCAACTCCCAGCTGTGGCCCCAGTAGCTCTTTCCTTCCAGGCAAAGCTCACGCCTCTGCAGTGACGCCTGAGCATTGCTGACCTGTCCAAGCCTGTTCGGAGATGTCCTTTCCTCTCCGTTCATACTTCTCACCATGTTGAAAGATAGGGGCACATCTTGGTTGGTCATCAGTGTTGATGGAGCCAAAACCCTATCTAGCAAGTGGCCTTTTTAGCTAGTAAAACCCGCCAAGACTTGGGGCTTGCTCGAGGTGAGCAAGCTGTCACGTTGCGGCAAGGATGGCTTCCCGTGTGGAAGCGCACACGGTGACCAGAGGACAAGTCACTGGACTGGAGAAGTAAGTGACCCTGGCTGAAACTGGCAACCGCAGACCTCAGCGAGGCCAGCGCTGTGCCACCGGAGCGTCTCCAGCGGGTCCCCGGACTCCCCAGCAGCTAGGGTCTGTGCTTGGTTTTCTCCTGAGCTGCTCCGTGGAGTTCTGGGCTGCTTTTGGCCAGTGCCCGGCCCGTCGGCCTCTCCGTCACCCGGAGGCCCCCCGACCCTGGGTCCCATTTCTAGTGTCCGCCAGCCAAGCAGCGGGACCCCACGGTGACCGCGCAGCCAGCGAGTTCCCAAGCCGACCTCGGTCTGATGTCAGGGTTTGGTCAGGACACGGTGCTCGGTCACTGTGGCGAAGACAGTCCCAGGCCGGGGCAGACAGGGACCCGCGGGCAGGCGCGCCTCCTGCTGAGCTCCTCAGGGAGGTGTCCACTCGTCCCCGCCAGAGCTGAGAGCTCTACAGACAGCACCTCCTCCTTCCCAGCCTGTTCCAGAGACTCCTCAGATCACCCTGTGCAGGTCAGTACTTCCAGACACCTGCAGTGGGCTCATTGCTTTTTTTTTCCTTTTTGTTCATATAAATAGGCCAAACAAAAAGCCAAAAACATAACAGTTCTTTTCTCTGGACTTTGAACATTGTGTCTACATTTTTTTTTTTTTTTTTGAGACAGGGTCTCGCTTTGTAGTTCAGGCTGGCCCTGAGCTCACTATGTAGCCCAGGCAAGCCTCAAACTCAGCAATCCTCCTGCCTCTGCCTCCCGAGTGCTGGGATGACAGGCATGAGCCACCAAGCCCAGCATTTGTGGTATGTGGTACTGCTTGCCCGTGTGGCTGAGCCAGCATGCACGGTATTGTTGTATGTGGTTACCAGGGATTGAACTAGGGACCTTGCATTTGCTAGGCAGGTACTGGAACCACTGAGATAAATCTCCGGCCTGATAACATTTATTTTGTACTTGCATATGTAGGTAAAAGTTTTCTAGTCACAGGGAGAAAGATCTTTTGCAAATGGGAAGGGGACCAAGAGATAGAGGGAAGGAGTTAGTGGGCATAAAATAACAAAGATGTGTTCCTCACAAGGAATGTAATCATTATATACTGCAAATATATACTAATAAAATATGAATTCAAAGAAGAAAAATACATAGAATTATTTAATTCATTATCAGTAATACTTGTACTAATACACACATTACATCTCTTCTGCTCCTCTGTCTTAAACATGATATTCGGTGAGTTTCAGTGGCCCTTGTGATGGAAAGAATACCAAGCCTCAGAATTAACCCTAAAAGCTAGCCTGAATAATCAGGTTCCTGAGACTGTAACATATAGCAGTACTTAGTAGCATACGCATGTAATTTGCTTCCTACACAGCGCTATCCACATTGATTTCTATGACTTTTTAGAAAGAACAGCCCAGGGGAGCATTTTGCCTTCTTGAGAAATGCATTGCTTTAAGGCTTTAAGGCTGTCTTCCAGCCCCAGAGCCCGGCTGCAGACTGTGGGGTGCAGGAAGCATCGTGTGCAAAGGGAACGCTTCTATTTTGCCGCCACCATTATGTTATCTTCTTCACTGCAATTACAAGCTAATTCGGGGCTCTTTGTGTTAGACTAATAGCTGCTGATCTGGAGCCGTAGCGGGCACCGCTTCGTGCACTTTAGCACCATCTGTAGAGTCCTCAGCACTTACCTGGGGTGAGCACTTTTCTCTAAGTACAGGCTCATCTTGGGCGAGTCATTAATGGAACATCAAAAAGATCCCATCTGTTAGAGTTACATATGGCCAAGATCAGAATTATCAAATATCTCATTTTTTCTTTATTCCTTTTTTCCCCTTTTTTTCCTCTTCCTTATCCACACAATAAATGTAGTTGTCAGCAGGATAAGTTCATGTGCCGGATAAGGTCACAATTTCATTTAGTGACAACTTCCAACAGTAGGAACTTACAGGGTTCGATTTATTAAAGAGTCAGAAGGGATAAGATCACTGCTTGGCCAGCTTGATTTATCAGGGTTTGACTGGAGGACTTGAATAGGGAACATCGTATTTCAAGTTTATGTTCAAAACTGTAGTTTAGAGCGTGTTGTGACTGTATGACTCAAAAATGGAGGAGCAGAATTAGAAAAGGCAATGTACCAGCTGTTCTGTAGCCACCAATCAGGAGTTTTCTCTCCCGGAGCTGAGCCAGGCTTGGAGATGGTGCCATGCGGTGCAGAGGAGACGGTGCTGTTCATCTTAACATGCCACTGAAGCGTGCGGCTGTGAGCAGCCGGGGAAGCGCAGGACCCTGGTCACCCCACAGACAGTGAGCGGTGAGACCGTCACACCCGCTTCGTATCTGGCAGGCAGCCATCAAATGGTTAAACCATGAAACGGCCAGGACTCCGCCATACTTTGGCCACCTTGGCTGACTTTAAAAATGTTTTGAGGTCTTCAGACTCTTTGAGTGCTTTTTGAACTCAGCATGACTTCGGGGCTGTCCATGTTTGATACCATGATCTATAATGTTTTCCAACCATGAAGAAAATATAAATATGGGTTCTGACACTCAGGCCTTCTGCTGTACTAAGGCCTGATAAACATTATGAGCCAGTTCATGTGGTTGGCTTTGAAATTTAGTTATATATCTGAATCCAAGCTTAGACCAGTTCAGAGTTTATTTTCAGCAAATGAAATGTGATCTTCTCCCATCTCATTTACTTGCAGTCACATCCGTCTGTAGAATTGGAGCCCAGAGGAAGAGAAGCTCGTGAGCACTGCATGTGCTTCTGCCTCAACTGTTGCTCGTTCCGCGGTTGCTCAGGCCCACTGTAGCTCTTTCTCGCCTGGCTTTTACCCTTTTGATGCGTGACGCTTTCTAAAGAGACAACAAAACAGGACAATGTCTTGATAGACTCCCCAGTAAAAAAAGTCTTGACGCATTTCTGGTGATTTCAAATCTTTTAAAAACAGTGTATTTATTTTATTTAAACTAAAACCTGGGTTGAAGTTCTTAAAGCTGAGAGTTGTTTGGTAGTGGTTTGATTTAGAGCTTTTTTAAAGTGAAGCTATCATAAGTCTTTGAGTAATCACAGACCGTTAAAAGTATACATTATCAAGAAGATAAGAGAAACAGCCCTGAGCACTAACAATATTATCTTTTTCCAAAATTGATTAGTCCTCCTGATGCGTCTCAAATATTTTCTGTGAACTTACCAGCATGTTAAAAGTAAGACTGTTTTTTGAAGTATAGCTGGAAAAAATATGAACTGGGTAAAAGAGAAGTCTTTATTTTTCTTTCTGTTCCATATTTTGCAGATGAGATAGCATATGTGAATGTAAGAGAAGGTTGGATAAATGAAATGTGTGATTGTTATAATGAAATAAGACTCATAGAGGCAACTTTTGATTTTAAAATCAATTTAACTGTCCTAAAATTGAGATACATGAGATTATATGTTATCCAGTCAATCATGTTTGTAATTTGTATTTTGCAAAACCACACGACTTAAGTTTATTATTTACCAGAAGATAAACAGAAGTCCGTGTGTGTGTGTGTGCTCACACTTGTGCACATCTTTGGATCGTGGTGTTTGTAATTTCTTTTTTTTTTTTTTTTTTTGAGACAGGGTCTCGCTTTGTAGTTCAGGCTGGCCCTGAGCTCACTATGTAGCCCAGGCAAACCTGGAATTCAGCAATCCTGTCTCTGCTTCCCGAGTGCTGGGATGACAGGCGTGAGCCACCACGCCCGGACTGTGGTGTGTGGTACTGATTACTGGTGGGCGTGAGACACCACGCACAGCATCGTATGTGGTTACCGGGATCAAACTCAGGAGTTTGCGCTTGCGAGGCAGGCGCTGGAGCCACTGAGCTAAATCTCCGGCCCTCTATTTCTGTTGGTGTGAAAAAACATTAACAAGGGAAACCAATCAGGAGGAATCAAGTGGGAAATGTCTGGGACTGGGTGTAACTGCCGTGGGAGAGCGGAGGAGGCCTTGGTTTGTTCTGGAGCGTGGGGAGCGGATGGCTCCGGGTTTTAGAGCCCTCGTTGTTCATGAGGGTGCAGAGCGGTGGGCAGCGAGACGCACCTGCGCGTGAGCCCGAGGCGGAGGAAGAGGTGGCGAGGAGGACTGTCCCATGGGGAGAGCCCATGAGGGTCCGGGGAGCAGGAAGCCCAGCAGCCCCTGTGGGTGCCTGTGGCTGGAGCAGGATCAGGGCCCTTGCTGGCTCAGGCGAGCTGGGCAGGGGCCCCTTCCAGAGCCCGGCAGCCCAGTGCTGGGGGCAGAGCCTCAGCAGGGCCTGCCGGGCCTGCCGGGGACTTGAGCCGGACGGAGCGTTGGACTCTGGCTGGATGGTCATCCACATCCGGGCGCAGAACATCGGGGCGGTGCTGCTGAGGGGCCGAGCATGGGAGACTCGGGGGCCCGGTCGTGAGAGGGCCCCGCGGACCGTGGCGCAGGGGCAGCTCACAGTCGGTCCGGGGAGGTGCGCGCATGGGCTGCAGTTCCTTTCCATCGAAGTGGGAACGCCCCTGGGGCTTCCTGCCAACCCCGCGGCCCTCACCTCTGCCAGGAGCTCGGGGTTTCCCTCCTCGCTGCCCCGTGTGCAGAAACACGTCCAGGGACGAGGGCCCTGCGCCCCCCGTTTGGCTTATCCCAGGTCCTCACATCGGCTCCCATGAGCCCATGCCGACTGATGCGCACCGGACCCCCGCGGGTCTCAGCCAGCCCCGCCGCGCAGCCGTGCTAAGACGGGGCCCTGAAGTCACCCTCAGCCCCTGCTGAGCCCCGGCGCCGGAGTGACCACTGGACGCGTCGCTGTGACCCGGCAGGCGGGAACTGGGAGCTCCGGTCGGCGCGAAGTGTGCCTTGCTCCATGCTGGGTTCCGGCCCTCTGTCTCGGGCTCTGTATTTGGGGACGACGAGTCAGGAAGCCAAGGGGGGTGCGAAGGAAGGAGCAGAACTAGGAGGGCCTGGAGCGTGGCCTCCTGGCTTGGAGATGCCCGGTCGCTTCAGCCACACACGGAGTCTGTGCTGCCGCCCAGGGCTCTGTCCACCTCCCCGGGTATCCCGCGTCTGGGAGAGAAATCCAAGCCCACCCCGGCGGCCAGGGCCGGACCTCACCAAGCACCGAGCGCTAACCCTTCTCTAACAGTGATGCACCGAGATGGCAGGAAAGATGCAGTCTAGTTAAGGTCTCTCCGGTAGTATTTTGCACAAGGTTGAAACTGAAAACTACCTCCTTACTTGCAGTGAAATAATGTTCCTTCTATTTCGTGACACCTATTAATCTTCAAAAAATGGAATTATATTGTTAAGCAACATATACATTAACTTCCATTTATTGTTGTCCTATTTCTTTATTGCTGTTATTAACCTATTTAGCCTTGATAATTATATACATGCTAATTATTTGTACTGAGTCTGTGGTTTTCTATAAACACTGTTGTAAATAATGAATTTTAAAAATTATTTTAGCAACAGGAAAGATTTCCTTAATCCTCAAAATAGCATCTCAGCAAGAAAGGACAGACTCTGAGGCTTACTGCTTACCCACTGAAGCTGGAAAGGTGCACTGGGCAGCTTGGGCCATTGCTCTGAGTCTTGCTATGGACATTTCTACACACTGACCAAAGTGTTTTTGGTCTGTTTAAAATTTGAATGCATACACACCTCAAAAACTGGGGAGATATCGGGGTTTCTTTTTATGATCTCTTCCAAGTTCATGGTTCTTAATCCATTAAAAGGTGGACCTGCTTGTTAACCTGCAGGTGTAGAGGAGGTCACACTGTTTGAATGAGCTGGAACCCTTTACAAATAAAATGTGTCAGTAGTGGAAAGAAAGAATGAATTACTTTTTAAAGGGATTTTTCAAAAATTCCCGTGACTCCCCTGGTGTCACTTAAATGGACACTATTCTTAAAAATATGTAAAAATAAGCCAAAGTGCTGGAAAGAAAATTCTTAAGTAGTTGTTAGCCAAGGGAGTAAAATATATTTTAGTTTTAAATGGCAATTGTAAAGAAATTTACAGAATGCAATTATAGTTAAAAACACTGGGAATCCCTACATGATAGAAGCTGGGCCTTTTCTTTTCGAATAGGAAATGCGCTCAAGGCTCACCCCCCCCCGCGTCCTGACCTGGGCGTCTGTGCACGCAGAGGTGTTTTCCCTCGGCTCCGTTCTCGGCATTCCTGTTGACTGTTGGCCGCGTCTTGTCTTTGAGGAAATTTCTCTACAAAGCCCATCACTCCCAGGAATTACTGAAACTATTGCACAAGGGTGAAATATATTTTCAAAGAAAAACCTCAGAATTGATTTGTTATTTCCTATGTTAAAAACAAATCATTATTTTTTCCACATTTTCTGGAATGTGAATAAGAATGATTCAGAGCCTTTAATGTCATTTACCACAAAGGTGCTTGGTGTATCAAACTATCTTACTGAAGCCTGGACCTACCGCATCTTTCTGGATTTCTTTTCCTAACTATTGATTATCTTTAGCTATTGAAACCCAGGAGGAAAACAGTTGAGGAGTAGGTGTCTATGCTAATTGAACAAATTCTTGCATTTCAGGGTGGGTGTCAGGTTTAGAGGTGGGGGGTGCAGAGGAAAGAGAACAGCAGAATGATCCCTACAGTGAAGGTTTTGATTGTGAACATGAAATTGTTCTGAGAATTGCATCTTCAAGATGAGATAAAAGATGAATTTATATTTCACAATGAGATAATTTAAGCATTGCACAATATGTGGTTTGCAGGCTTGATTTTGCTTTTCAGGAAAAGCAAAAATATTTTAAAAAGTATAACTGGAATTTTAATGTTTAAGAGAATGACATAATTCAGAGAAATAAAGGACAGATAAAACTGAACTCAGGTTGTTGGTATATGCTTTAAAAATCTCAGGATTGGGGCCGGAGATTTAGCTCAGTGCTTCCGGCGCCTGCCTCACAAGCGCAAGGCCCTGAGTTCAATCCCTATAAACCACATACAATGCTGGGTGTGGTGATTCACACCCACCAGCAATCAATACCAGGTACCACAGTGCCTGGCATGGTGGCTCACGCCTGTCATCCCAGCACTCAGGAGGCAGAGGCAGGAGGATTGCTGAGTTCCAGGCTTGCCTGGGCTACCTAGTGAGCTCAGGGCCAGCCTGAACTACAAAGCAAGACCCTGTCTCAAAACAACAACAACAACAGCAACAACAAATCAGGATTGAGACTGTACATCTGAAGATAGCTATTGGCTTAAAAAGCAGCAGAAGCAACTATATCACTTAGTGAGTGGCACTGCCGCATGAATCCTTCTCCACGGAATTCTCTTCCTCTGTATGGATTCTTATTTATACTTCTTCCTGCTCAGTTTGTTCCCATTTTTATGTCTGCTGAAAAATATTCTGAGAATAAATATCATTTTAAAAAATCAGATAATATTCAAAGTACAAATTTTTGATATAATATGTAATAGTACTGCCAGGGCACAAATATCATCAACTCATTTATTTACAGAAGACAGAGAAATCCTAATTTCTAGTTGATTTTCTTTTCTATTTACCTGAAACCATGTTGTAGCGACTGGCTATTATTTGAAAATTTGAAGCTCTCATTTATTTATGTTTATGTTAATACATTTATATCTTTAAAAATTATTTAACAAATTGTACTTCATACATTGTGTAGACTGTCTTTATTTCCTCCTTTTTTTTTTTTGAGATAGAGTCTCATTTTGTTGTTCAGGCTGACCTGATGTCACTCTGTAGTTCAGGCTAGCCTGGAACTCAAGGCAATCCTGCTGCATATGCCTCCTGAGTGCTGGGACTGCAGGTGTGAGCCACCATGCCCAGCTATTCCCTCTTCTTTTTAATGATTTCAGAATATTACTGTGGATGATATGCAAGTTAGACCACAGTCTTAAATAATTTCTCAAGAGTTTCTGTTCTAACCCTTTTGTAATATAGAATCCTGTCTAACATGCTGCATAAAGAAATGAACCCTTTATTTTGAAACATTCTTTTGAGAAAACAAGCATCACTTACTGTTTACTGTATATGTAACTCATCCATTGAAACTAGTACTATGTTCTGAAAATTATCTGGTAGTTCAAAAACTATCCAGGTACTGCTCTCCGAGGATCTCAGGGACACATTAAGAATTTTAACCCTCAGTGGTTGTCTTGGGTTTCTGTGTGTTTCAGCGCTGGCTCAGTGCCTTTTGGAGAAGTCTTGTAATTTCCAGTTCCTGTAGACCTAACTGCGATTGATCAGGTGCATGAGAAGCTGCAAAAGAGGAGCTGGACTCCATCTGAGTACAGTTATGAGGGCAAAGTTGAGTTTCCTCTCGGGATAACAAGATCAGTTGTTTCTCAGGCAAGCATAATTAATCTCTATGAGTCCAGAAAACACTGTACACGTAAAGCAAACACAGAAAGAGGTGACTCTCACTAAGGCACCTAAGAAAGTGTTCTGACTGCCTGTTTTTATTATCTGCAGGAGAGCTGGAGGTGTCTCAGAAAGATGGTGAGAGAAAGATTCAAAGTCGCCAGCAGCTTCCGGTGGGCACAACGTGGGGCCCGTTTGCTGGGAAGATGGACCTGAATAACAGCCCCTTGGTAGGTGGACGTTCTCTGGTGCTGACTCTCAGCACGGGGTCCTGGCTCGGCCGAGCGCTCGCTGCAGATGAAATCACTGCAAAGAAGTTGGCTTTTTGCAGTTTTCATGGACTGCAAAACTTGCCTTATTTCCAAGTGGTTTATTTCTGACAGTAATATATGCAGGCTTTAGAAGGGAACAGGTTACTCATACTAGATGTTTGGCTAATGAGGTAATTCATAAGCTTAGTGTTTATCTGCTTAGCCAGAGTAAGACTGCAAATTTAATAATGCGCACAGTTGCTGTTCTATAGATGATGCAAACTAATTGTCACACAATTCAGATTTGCATGAAGAATAAGAAATAAACAACTTTGCTGTTCCTTGGTAATACTGTTTGTAGCTCTAAGAGCAAGGATACATGGTTAACATCATTTTCATTAACTCTTGTAAAAGTTCTGAGATCAGAAAGTCTATTGCGTACCAAGATTATGTATATGTAATTAATGAGGTAGAAGTTTCAAAAGTCATATGAGGATGTGCCATTTGGTTCCATGTAAACTTTGCTGCCTAGCTTGGCATAGCTGTTGCGCCTATAAAAAACTATCATAAACCTTGTGGCTTAAAACAGGACATGGTATAATCTTGCAAGGTGTGTGGTCCTTCTGGACCTGAGGGAGAACCTGTTTTCTTCGCCCTTCTACGTCCTTGAGGACACCCACAAAGCAGGGCTCCTGCGGCCTCTACGGTCAAAGCCAGCAGGAGTTGATGGGGCTTCTTCCCAAGCCCCCATGGAGTGGTGTGACCCACATTCTAACCCCGTCTTCCTTTTCCACTTACAGTTGCTTATGATTTTACTGGGTTTACCTAGGACATCTAGGCTAACTTTCCTATTTTAAGGTTAGCTGCTTAACCTTGCAGTATAATAGAACATTCCCAAGTTCAAGAGATTCCTACGTCCTCTTTGGGAGCCTACAAGTGGCAACAAAATAAAAATAATAGCTCAAAACTTTTTGTTGTAAGGGGAAATATGGGAAAAAATGTTCCATGTTCCTTACATCATCTGCAAATTTAGATGCACAGCAAGCCCCCAGGCTAGGAATGGTTTCCACTCTGGGAGAATTGTTTGTAGGTTTGATTTGTTCCCCGGCCACCAAAGCGAGTCTTATACAGTGCACCTGTGAAGGTTCGAAGCTTCAGTGTTCAAAACTTGGGGAGTTCCATGTTTATTCTGATGAAAGTCCTCCTGTCTGGATGGCATTCATGCAGGAACTGACTCGCGGCAGGTACGTGTTGTGCCGCAGGGGCAGGGACGTGACAGCTCCCGAGAGGTTTTCACTGAAGTCCCGAGTTCAGCAACTCAGTGCAGCCCTTCAGTCCCTCATGAAGGAAGCCGCTCCTTTCAGATACACTGTAGAGGCAGCTCTGTAGGTTGTGTTCAGTGCTGTGTGGTTGGGAGAGGGTAAGGCGCCAACAGAGAGCAAGATGGGTGTATAAGAGACATTTGTGCCCCCAAATTTCCAAACGCTGTGTGAGGGCCTAAGGGTGTGTTTCTCCCTTTGTATGAAATATTAAGAAATCCCGTATAACATGTAGTCTATTTTAATGAATTGTTGTACATGATAAACGTGGCACTAATAGTAGTGTTTAATGATATAAAATCAGAAGGAAATCCTAAAAACCAGTATTGTTTCAAAAAATTTAAGTATGTTTTAGGGAAGCAGCTACATTTCATAGTTGAAAGAAGATGTTCTCCGGTGCTGGAGTCTACTCCAGCGGCTCCTGCAATGGGCGGACATCCACCTAGCTTCCCGTTTCCGTCCACCTTATTGTCCTGTTTGTTTCCCTCACTACATGCCCAGGTTGGGCTCCTACTTGAGCGCTTCCTGCCTCCGCAAGGGGGATCACACAGATTGGTCTCTTGCTGCAGCCCAGGCTAAACCCCACTCACACCGGTGCACACGTGTGTGGGGAGTTCAGTGACATCTTTGCCACAGGCTAGACAGTGCTGTATGCAAAACCTGACATTTTCTGAAAGCTTCATTTTTCACTGAAGTCATTTCTTAGATGTCATCGTTTTAGTGTTTTAATGTTCCCAAGTAAAGCTATCTTATTCTGTATTAAATATTTTAAATAATTCAGCTTAAATCTATGAAACTCTCAAGATTTTTGAGCTTAGGAATACTCAGATTACTCTCAACAGTATCAAAAATCAGTAGTGAATAAACAACTTGAGCACTTAAATGTCAGTCCTAAGAGTGCAGCAGTTTTATTACCCTTTCGAATGTGCACAGTACACTCACACGTCCTATATCATGAAGATAGACAGCCTCCCTCCCTCCCCGAGTCCGACTGGGGTGCGCACTGCTTCCAGGGGCTCATTCACCAGCGGAGGTGATGTCACCCTGCTCAGGCTCCCGGTGTTGGCTTGGGAGATGCAGAGCGCTAATTAATCCAACACCATAATTAATTGAGTCACCATGCTACATGTCAAATCCTTTAAGTCCCTTTCCTGAAGCACATTTGCAATATGTCATTTTCTGTAGGAAGCCTTTGCGGACCAGGCATTCAGGTGTATTTACAACATTTCAGGAACCATAAGTGATGTGGAAATACCCATCACTGTTGGAATTATAGCACACACTGACGGTGGCAAGAGAGCCTCTCTTGCCCACGTTATGCTGATAGTTACCTCTTTCTTTAAAACTGGCAGTAGCTGTGGCAACATACTGAATGTATTCACTGGCCCAGGCCCAGATCAAAGAGCTTGACATAGTTCAAGTCACATTTAATTCTCACACAGCATTAGAAAAATAATACTTCATTTCCATTATTACAGAGGAGGAAACCGCTACTTTGAGAAGTTGTTAGCTCAAGGTCAATTCTGCTTGATTCCAGATCTCATCTTAGAAATGTTGTCTGTAGTGCAGGGTCAATAATACCATGAACCTTATACGGCTTTTGTGAAAACTAACTGAAATGTCATAGGTGACTTTTCAACAGATGTCAAGTACTGATCAACTATTTACATATACCAGTGGATTTGCTGAAATCTGACAAGTTAAAAATTCAGAAGACTCCCCAGACTGAACAGTGAACACTATAGACTTTGGTCTTGGAAGCTTTTCCACACTTAGATCTGACCATTTGCCGAAGGCTCTGTATTTGGATTCTCAAAGAAACAGCAACAACAGGATATGCGTGAAGATAGAAAGACATTTAGTATAAGGAGTTGGCTCATATAATTAAGGAAGTTGATTAGACCAAAGCCCCAAACTCTGCCTGGGAAGCTGGAGACACAGAGAGCTATGGTCCCTGTAAAGCTGACCTATTTGTTTTTCATTGAGATCTTCAACTTACTCCACGAAGCCCACCTGCATTATGGAAGATAATTTGCTTTACCCAAAGTTTAGTAATTTAAATATGAATCAGAAACACCCTCTGAGTTGATGGCATGAAATTAACTGTCACAGCATCCAGAGGCCTGTGATACCTTGTAAGTTCACAGTTTTTGAGACATTATAACCCCCAATGAATTGGTTGTCAGCAAGTAAACCTGTATTTTTCAGAAACGCTCCATTTCTGCATTGGGGAAAAGTTAACATTACATACAACCATAGAAGAAAAATGTACCTTAAATATAAGTTGGTGTTCTTTTTTAAGCCTTGTGATTTTCATTCATTGAGAAAATCAAAGGACTATTGGCAGAGAAATTTCAAGATCACTTCAAATTCTAATCAATACCTGTCTTGAAGGCATATTTTGTATTTTATATATTGTGCCTTTGAAGTTTTCCCCGTAGGACAAAGATCCTTGTAATAAAC
This sequence comes from Thryonomys swinderianus, assembly GCA_004025085.1. Classification (NCBI taxonomy): domain Eukaryota; kingdom Metazoa; phylum Chordata; class Mammalia; order Rodentia; family Thryonomyidae; genus Thryonomys; species Thryonomys swinderianus. Next base: position 238,208 of record PVIC010000002.1, read on the forward strand.
TAAATAGCACTTGTCCTAGCATGTAGTGGTACCTCCTAAGTATCAAAGAACAATGGTTGTTTGAGAGGCTGTGTCTCAGATGCAAGTGGCATTTGCTCTCTCTTGTGTTTGAATATATCAACTGTCAGTAGCTCACTGGCCTGTGTGGAATCTGCCAACCGTCTGGGTCATTCAGTATGCATACTTAATTAAACTGGACACAAGTAGACGAGTGAGATTCCTTGCAGCGTAATGGCAACTCGTCGTGACCTGTTAAATTCAGCAAATAAAATTTCATGGAAAAATCTCATTTCATTCAGTTTACTCAGAATAGAGCCTTGTTTTATGTTCCACTCGTTATTTATGGTGGTGAATTCTACACTGGGAATACACACGTGAAAGGGCCTCATAGACACTTTACTGACCTACTATGAAGTAATGTACACATTAGTTGGGATTTTTAAAGGTGCAGTTGTCTCCCTTGAAGCCTGATAGAAGGAAGCGTTAGAGGTCCTTGATCTACATCACTGTAATCGTCGGCTGTCTCGCAGGATTCATCTTTGATCCCATGCACTGCTAGCACGTTCAGGCGCCACACAGCAATAAACACTGCCCGGCGTGGTGGCTCCACACTCGTTGCCGAAGGCCCCTTAGTGGAAGTGCCTGTGATTCTCTATGTGAGGCCTCTTCGCAGCCTCAAGAACCCACTCAGGGCAACCCCGGCATGACAGGAGCTGGCGCCCCCACGTCAGCTGAACACTGACGCACAGGATGCTGGTGGGTGAGGGCCCTGCTCTACTTCCTGTTAGAGGGCGAGATGTGCTCCGCCTTGTCTGCTCACGCTTGCCCGTGCGACTGGGCTCTGGTTGGCTTCAGGACGCCCCGCTGTGGGCCTTGCCCTTTCTTGTTCTGCTTTGCACAGTCCTGGGCTTCCCCAGCCCACTTTGGCATAAACCATCCCCGCTGACTGCCTTCTGTCCTTGTCACGGTGGTGAGAGAATTTCCAGTTTTGCTGAGTCACAACTTTTTTGTTGGGTCTTGTGTTTTGTTTTGTTGATTCTGACACTGAGAATGATATCGCCCTTCTTAATATTCATTTTAGTCTGCGTTCAGGACAACTGCACTTCGTCCTCTTCATCTCTCTCTGGGGCTTGGCTCTTCTTCATCTCTCTAACTTGTGTTTCCCTAAACACTTCTGGCCTTTTCTTCTCTGCTCCCTCTGTTCCCAGTGCCTCAGGGAGCTTATCCACTTGCAAAGCTTCTGCTAGTAATTTACCAATGACATTTAAATAAAAAATCTCTAACCTTGGCTCTTTACCCCTTCTCTAGTATAACACATTTCAACCGCTTTTCAAGCGTCTCCTGCTCGATTCCTCCAGCTCCACAGGAGCTCGTCACGTGCACACAGACAGCTGTGCTTCACGCGGGGAGGGTCCCTGCTCTGTAGCCCCTGTTCGACCTCTGCAGGGGCCTTCAGTCAGTCGCTCCCAGTCTCTCTCACATGCACAGTCTAATCTCTCTCTCTCGTGTGCACACACACACACATACACATGCACGCTCGCATGCACACACACACGCATGCACACACATGCACCCCTCTCTTACGCTTGCCTGGAAGAGACCCTGTTTGTTCCCTTTTATTCGGAGTCAAACATCTTCCAAGACTTTGTACATCTGAAAACCAGAACTCTTACTCCTTCATCGTCGGTGTTTGTTTTCCTCCTCGGTTCCTGTTCCCGCTGCCGCAGTCCAGCCTCAGGGGCAGCTCCCTGGCTTTTCACACTTCCAGCTCTTCTTTCCGCCTTCCTTATTGTCCATTTTTTCTCTATCCAACTCTCAGCATGTCCTGAATAACACCAGTTACACAAATCATCCTAAAGGGATGATTAGAATCGTCGTGCAGAAGAACCCGGACTCCCTGTTCGAGCCTGTGAAGGCCCGGGACGCTCACCCTGACAGCGCCGACCCTGTGCCACTCTCGGTGTAGGAGGCTGGCCTCAGCTGCCTGCAGTGCTCTGGGGACCCTCTTGGCTTCCACCCCTGCGCATTTGGCCATAAAGCCCCAAGCTCCTCCTGCTCCTCTTTCCACGGACACTGCAGTTCTTACTTAAAGACTCAGCTCAAGATCGTGGGATGTGCCGTAGGCTGGAATAAGTGGCCATTGCTGAACTCTGTCCTTCCCGCTTTGGGGGACCGGAGCCCAGTGACTCACCACCGTGTGCTCCTGTCCCTTAGCCATGTCCTTTGCAAGCCACTCGCTCCTTGTCTGTCTTCTGTCTTTTATCCTGCCCACCCAGCAGGGTGTCTCATGTACAGGAAGACTTGAGGGAACGGCCTGTAAATAGGCAAAGCGGTTCTTCTGTCTCCTCCTCCAGGACGCATGCGTGCCTCTGCTAACGCAGGACGCTGCCGCCCCTCAGGCTCCACACCTGTCGCCCTTCACTTGCGATCCCGTTTCTTCTGCCCAATTTAGCCCACGTTCAGGTCGACCGAACTTTCTCCTGCTCATCTCTCTCTGGGTCTTGGCTCTTTTTCATTTTGCGATCATCCCTATGGTCCCTATAGTTCTACTTTACGTCTGTTAGGTATTTGTGTTTGAACTTCTGTTTTTAATCGAATCTCGTTTAAGTAAAAGCTTCTACAGGACAGGACAATACACCTCTTTCTTTAGTTTTCACCCTTAAAGGAGCTAGGCCCATCGAGATTTTTTGATAAATATTGGTCAATGTCAGTGTAAGACTCATGACTCTGGGGACAGTCAGGAAGCACGAGGTGCTGGGGCGTCAGGACGGTGAGGCTGCTGGCAGCGGGTCAGCCTCTGCGCGCGGCTGGGAGCTGAGCGAAGTCCGAGCAGGTGCTCTGCTCCGCCATGCTCTCCCTGAAGTCACCCAGCGTCGCGCTTCCCGGTGACAAACCATCTGGGGATTCCATCTGTCTCTGCTTGGAAACTGAGGTGGCAGTCGCCCACTGTGAGCAATTTTCTATTAACTCCTTGGATAAGATCAGTCAGATTTATACCGAATTGATGGGAACCGCAAGAGCAGGGTTGTTCCACGAGAAGACAAATGTACCGACTCCTCTAATTGGGCCTCAGCCGGTTTTGTTCACAGACGCCCTGAGGTTCTAGTAGTGCAAGGACTTATAACCTTTTTAATTGTACCCTCTTCCCCCTGGGGACTGTTGGTAAAATACAGTATTGATAGAGGTGGTAGATTTGTCCCTGAGGGAGGGCAAGCTTCTGGCTTCACTTACAGTCTATCTGCTGTGGAGAATTAATGGAAATGGAGTGGCCAGCGGAGCTGTGCAGAGCAGACACGAAGGCCAGACCCTTAGTACATCAGCTCCGAGGGAAGGACTTGATGTGGCCTCTAGAATTAGAATTGGGAGTTTTGCTGCTGTTGTTTCTTGTGGAGGGAAAGGGTGCTCAGAGAGCGGAGGAGAGTGAGGATGGTGGCCCAAGTAGTCCAAGACGCCTGGTAGACTGAGAGTTTAAAGAAAGGAACTAACCCTAGAAGAACTGGTTCGGTTCGGGGCCATGGAAGCAAAATGAGAAAGTCACCCGCACGTAGATTGGAGGCACTGGTCGGAGTGTCGTGAAGTCGGAGTCCAGAGCTGGAAGTAGCTCCTGACCGGGCGGGCGCTGCTGAGAACAGGCGCGGTGCCCGCCCCGATGCTCGTCACGTGGTCTTGATTCCCCAAGGACCCTTGCTGTGCGCAGCAGCCTGTGTTCTCGCCTCCGTCTCCCTTCGAATCGCCTTCGCTCCACTCGGGCACATCCCTCTGGGCTCTGGACATTTTGACTCATATTTGAAAAGTAAGATCCCAGTGCCGCACAACTCCTTGCCATTACAGTTTTAGTTATGAGCCTAACTTCTGTGTCCCTAGAATATAGACACATTTTTAACCTTCGGGCTCGGGTTTGTGGCCAAACCTACTTACCTATGTGAGCCCAAGTTGCTGTTTTTCTTCATTTAAAATGATCATTGTCCATTTCTTCTGGAACCCCAAGGAGAACTTTTTTGAAGATGATCTTCTCGTAGACTTATTAAAATGAATGTTCACGTCGTGCTGTTAATTACTGTCTGAAAGAACGCGTCGTTTGTACCGTCCTGATAGGATCAGAGCCGCTCGGCTGAGAGCCTGTGCTGGGCTGAGGCTGAGGAGCGGCCCTGCAGATCAGGCCGCCGCGTGAACTGCCTTCGAACGGATCTCACTGTCACCGCCATCTCTAATGGCCAACGGCAGGAGCCCTGACGGACTGGGGCGGAGGGGAGCGAGGCAGAGCCCAGGCCTCCTCAGGGAGTCTCTGGTCATCCTGGGGTGAGGACATGGCTGGCATAGCACTCTCTGTTGTTTTCATAGCATAACTTATAGAACAAGTCTTAAAAATGTGTTTTTGCTGGAGAGAAAGGTAAAAATTGGGAAGCATTGTGAGGAGCAGTTGCTGAGGGTGACCACACAGAGCTGACTTCTGCTCCTGCCTGTGCGGCCTGCGCACCTTCCCGAGCCTTCCTACTCCATTCTTTGGAAGAATTAAACAAGTTTAAAACAGCTTGGTGTTGTGCCCTCACCTGTTACCGTACGGCTGTGATAAACATCATTCCAGTGCTGGGAAGGTTTAGCACAGTCCAGGCTCAGCAACCAGACGATAACTGAGAAAATGGACGGAGAGGGTGTCCGTTTCCCTTCCATTTGGCCTTAAAATACAAATGACCTGGGGGTAACTGTCCAGCTCGCACAGCATTTTGGAGTCTGCTGTTAGTGTGCTTAGCAGTGAGTGATCACCAGGTGGCGTGAACCCTACTGGAACTCAGCGGTGGGTGTCAGTGGGACCATCTTTTGTCGTCGTGAAGGTTTCCCTTGGGCAGGCGAGTGTGTGACCCTGTCCAGCCAGTCACTCAAAGCCAGAAGAAAGCCTTCTGGGAGATGCTTCTAGTAAGAGCAAAGTAGAGTAATATTGATCAAATGCTTTTATAAATTTGCGAAGCTATTGGAGAAACTCTGGAGTTTAACGTCGTTTGCTATTTTACTGATTTTAAAGTTGTCTTTAGTCTTGATCTACTTTCATATCAGCTTTTCTCACAAAAGTCTTTGGCACTGTTTGGTAAAAGTGTATCCCGCCATTCCAATAAATTGCATAACTTCTGGTTGATGCGACTTTCCCTCTGACAGGCCCAGAAGGCCAGGCAGACACGGGGCTGGGTGCGAGCCTGTGTTTTCTCCTACTCTTCATTCCTGGGCTCCCAGGTCAGGACTGAGTCTAGTCCTTTTGTCTCTGCTCCAGTCCCTTGCTGTCATCCAAAGCCTCAGCAAGTGGACGTACTCGCTGAGCCACTATCTCAGTTTCTGGCTTGGTGCCCCACAGGGCAGCTCAAAGATGGCAGCTGGCTCCCCTGGGCAAGCTAGGGGTGGACAAGAGGGAGCTGGGCGGAGCCTCTGACTCTGCGTGGAATCTTCAGGGTGTCCCCTTCCCTTCCGCTGAGTTCTGCTCTTTAGGCTGGCACATGCTGCGGGGAAGAGTGCTGACCAGGAGTCCAGCCACATCTCAGGGTGGGCAAGGAAGTCGCCTACACAGGTGAGTCCTCAGCCTCTGAAGGCAGAAGAGCTTCCAGATAATAAGAGCAGTAGAGGAAATCACAAAAGGAAATTCACTTAATTTGAATGAAAGAAAACAAATCATACATCATAAAGCATCACAGATAAAATTAGAGATTAGAAGGCAAGAGAAATTTGTGACAATGTGATATGTTGATTCTGATTTCTGATGATAAATAATGGTTTCCCACATAGAAGGCAATCAGTGTCTTCTGAGTTAAGGAGACATCAATTTTGCAGGTTGGGGAAGAGGAGTCAAGATACACGAACATGATTCATATGAAGCCTGGTGGAAATGAGACGGCGGAAGAGGTTCACTTTCTGTGTCTCTTCGGGAATTTCGAGACTCATACACCACCGGTCAGAAGTGGGTGCAGGTCAGGGAATGGCACAGCATGGGTCAGGCCGGCCGCGGGGGGCGCAGGCATCACCCCGAGGGGCAGCACTCACAGGATCCATCTCGTCTGTTTCCTCATTTGTACGCCAGGCATCCATCCCAGAGCTGTCGTGAAATTATATAAAATGACATGCACTTAGTCACGCGGAGAAACACCCACTTTGGAAAACATAAACCTGGGCTCCTTCGGTCTGTGAACAGGAAGTGGTGGCCTGTCCCCTCCCCAAGCAGTGTGCTCGGGCTTCATGCTCTTGCCACAGGCCCCCTGACCGCACCCTGTGAGCACACTGTCACTCACTTGTACACTTGCGCGCGTGTGGCCAGTGCACACGCAAGCCTCCCCAGAGCGGGCGTGAGGACCCGGGGCCTCGGCCCACAGAAGTGTGGGGCGAGGCCCTGACCTTGTGGGGGAGGGGCTGCTCGGGGAGACGGCGGTTGGAAGGAGTCAGCTGGAGGAAGACGCGGGAAGGGGTCCCACTGGCCCTGCACTCACCCTGCCTCCCGTGTTTTCCCGGGGTGCGGATTTGGGGATTTGGATTGTTGTTGTTTTGTTAGGAGAGCATTTCCCAGGTGTGCGAATGGGGATTCCCGGCACTGGACACCACCTGTCCTGTGAGTCACGCTGGGGGCAGATGTGTATTTTAGAACATGGACTCAGTTCCTCCGTGGTTTATGGCATTTTGCTTCGTCCGGAGTGGAGTGGGGAGAGGTAGCAGTGGTGCCCAGGAAATGAGGACAGGACAGAGCCTGAGAAGCAGAGGTATCTGAGGGTCTTCAGGGTGAGTGTTTATGAAGAGGTCACCATCAGAAGCCGAGGGTCAGGGTGCTGTCAGGGGCCCCCACTCTGTCATTCGCAGCGGTCCGTCCGGGCCGGAGGACCAAAGAGCCAGGCACACACCCACGGCGGCGCCCCAGGAGGCCTCCAGAGTCTGGCAGGTGGCTCTTAGCTGCTGATGGGGGTTTCCAAGCCACTGTCGTCCTGAGTTCTCTGCCAGTGCTTTGCATGCTGCGGCTTCCAGTTTTATGGCGAGATGAAATACGAGGCTGTCACGGGGCCGGTCCCAGCGTGGCTGCCTCTCTGATGGCGGGAGTGTTGTCTGGGGACCAGACCTCCTGGCCTAGACGGCCGCCTGCAGCCTCTGGCGGGCACTGCCACCTGTCTTCTCAAAGCACAGACCCGCCCATGCAGAGGGGCCCAGTGATGTCACCACACAGCTGAGACAACCATCAGGGCACAGTACGGGCTCCGGTCGGTTTCCATAGAAACAGGAAGAGGTAGCATTTGCCGTAATGAAAGTTCAGATGCCCTAAAAGTCTGTCCTCTTGAATATATCAGCAAGAAGTCCAGGCATTTCTTCTCCTGTTGATTCCTCCCAAACTGGGCGCGAACGACACCCTGGCTGGGCAGCGGGGCTCCGCGGGGCCCCGGGCAGGCAGAGCGCAGGATGCACCCCGCACGGGCTCGGCTCCACTGCCACTAGTCATGCACAGCGTTCTGAAAAATGCCCCTCTGGGGTTCAGCCATCTATGATTTGGCGTTAACCTGTGCCCTGTGGCAGGGCTCTGCTGGAGGAACCGGCGGGCAGCCGCTCCCCTGCCCCAGTGGCCGTCGGGAGGCTGGGAGGGCGCTATGGGTCTGGGCAGCTGGATTAAGCAAGGAAGACCCAAGAGGCTTTGGAGGGGCTCAAGGGGTCAGGCCGGCAGCGCCGTGGCTGCCACCCGGCCTTGGCGGTCCCGGGACTCCAGTGCCAGCCCCCTGCCACTCCTGCGGGATTCTCTGATGAAACACTCTGATGGCGAAGCTCGGAGGCTGGCGGAAGGCGAGGGTCAGGGTGCTGTCAGGGGCCCCCGCTCTGTCATCCGCAGCGGTCCGTCCAGGCCGGAGGACCAGAGCCGGGCACACACCCACGGCGGCGCCCCAGGAGGCCTCCAGAGTCCGGGCAGGTGGCTCTTAGCTGCTGACGGGGGTTTCCAAGCCACTGTCGTCCTGAGTTCTCTGCCAGTGCTTTGCATGCTGCGGCTTCCAGTTTTATGGCGAGATGAAATATGAGGCTGTCACGGGGCCGGTCCCAGTGTGGCAGCCTTGGCATCTGCATATGGTTCAGTTAAGCTGTTCTGGACCTAATGTACCTTTGTTATTTATTGGGATCTTTGAAAGGGGATAAATGTGCTATTTTTGTACTGGATTAAAAAATACACATTGAATGTCTCAAAAATAATTCAGACCTCTCAGCAAATTATAGCAAGCTTTAGAAACTGACTTGCTACTTCTCAGGACAGCTAAAATAAAATAGTTCCTGGCCTTTAAGAAAAAATAAATAAATAAAGACAGCTGAGGCTCCAGCAAAGCAGCCAGTGTCTGATAACATACCCAACGCTATGTGTGGAGCAGGTGGTGCGTGCGGACAGGAAATCTGGCATCCACTTACCTGACAGTTAACCTGACGCACCTTCAGGTTTATAAAGTCTGTGAGTTCACTCCGGTTCATTCCCGCCTTGGCCTAGAGTTTTAGGAGCAAAATGCGGCGGTGTCTGATGGGGGCCTGACAGCCCCTGGCAGAGACCCTGCCCTGCTGACCGCTGGGTTACAGAAACTCCCTCTTCAGCTTCCATGGCCTGGTTTTGGGGGTTACAGCTCAGACCATTCACTCTGGGGTCAAGACTGTCACCAGAAGAAAGGAGAAAAGAAATGTGACCTCTATGCCCATGTTGTTTTCCTACGAAAAGACTGGTGATCTCTGTGGATAGTTGTGGGTGTGTCCTGTTTCTCGGCGGGGTCCCTCCTTCCCCCAGGGCTCCTCACTGAGCACACTCACCGGGACAGCAGCCCACACGCTGCCCGGCTCTCGGGTGTGGGCACAGGCGTGGAGACCTGACACTCCTCTGCCCGGTTCCGCTCCGTGCCCTGCGTCCCTTCTGAGTAGTGGGTCATAGACGGTGTGAGGACGTACCTTCTCCAGTGAGAAGCCAGGCTATTTTTATCAGTCTAGCGATCATTCTATCAGTTTTCCCTTGCCCTATCTACTAATAGTTGAAGATCTAAATTCTGTTCCTTTCTCTAGTATTAGATAATTGTGATTTTCCAGCCTTGAAGGAAAGCGTGTCCGGTGTTTGTTAAGCCTGCGCTCTGCTAACAAAGTAGAGGTACAGAGGTTGGGATTCTCATGAGACAGAATCGCTTCTTGGTGATGACTTAAATATGTCAGAGTTCCATCTGTAAGCTTTATATAATACTGTGTGCAGATCTGACACAGAAAAAGCAACACTCATACACATGCAGGTGCACACATGCATGCACCCATGCACATACAGGAGAGATTTTTTAACCCAATGAATAAGATTTAAGTAAATTTATAATTTAAATTTGATTATACTCTTGATTTTTTAAGAAAAATGCTTATCAAGTAAAGCACATTTTTGTAGTTTGAAGAATGATACCAATTTCTTAATATTACTCTATCATAGCTAAAATATTATAGTATTAATAATGTTTCCAACACTTTTTGATAATTTTACTAGTTTAGACCATGGCGCAATCCTAAGTCACCCAAATATCATAAACATTAGTTTGGATGTTCTCACTGGGCACGTAGAACATCTACAAATTTAAACATAGAAGATTGAAAAAGATGTCATAATTCCAACCACACGGAGCATCCTGGAGGCCACGGCTTGGTGGTGGTCTGGTGAGAGAAGAAGAGGCGTCGGCGAGATGCAGACACGGCAGCGCCGGCCCCAGACGCCGCCCCTGCTCTGGTCGGCGCTCTGCACCCAGGCGTCCCGCAGCCTGGACCGTCCGCGGACACCTGGAAAGAGCCCAGCCCGTCACAGCTGCCCGGGGAACGTCCGGCCTTACTCTTGTTATTCCCCAAACGCACATTCAAGTCTTCACATAGAGCTTTCATTACATTAGGTATTGTAAGAAGTCGAAAGACGATCTAATGTCCACGGGATGGCACGAGTGGCTTATCTGCACGCTCCAGGCCGTCTCCTGGCGCCGGAGCTGCGGGCTTGGGCCTGGAAGGCTGCTGGGGACCTGTGGGGCCCGAGGAAGGGGCGGGCTTCTCCGCCTGCTCACTTCTCCTTGCTGCGGTCCATGAGCCCAAATCAGGAAACACTTCTCTGAGGGAATGCAATAAATATTTTGTGATTAGACAAGGTTCGAAGGCTTCATTCGTTGTATTACGAATATTGACTTTTACCCTCAGGGCTTAGTCTGTACCACTAGACTCCAGGAGCGCGGTGCTAGTGCGGTGTTAGGTCCACAGGCCTTGCTGATACTTGCTGTATGTGCACAGCGCACTGAGCTCACACGGCAGATGGGTCTGGGCTGTCACGGCCCATTCGGAGCCGAGGACAGTGAGGACAGAAGCACAAAGGAAAAGGCAGTGTGCTGTGTCAGAGGCGTCCTCCAAGGTGCTGATGCACTTACCTCACAGGGAAAGAAGAAATCGTTTTAGCTGATCACTTACTACAGGGTGGCCCTTTGCCTCATTCTGCTGTAGCTTTCCTCAGGTTTTCTGACGATGTGCAGCTTAGTAGGAGCTGTATTGCATCACTAACGGTACCAATTATTGATAACCTACATAGTGCTTATAATTCTTAAAAGTTCTCAGTAATATGCTTCCATTTTGCAGATGTCTGAGTCATGTCCAGATCTATGCAAATTATGCTGACCAATTAGGCAGTTGAGTTTTTTTAAACATATCTAGTGACACCAACGTGGTGGTGAAAGTCAAGTCCCCCAGAAACCGGTATTAAAGTTAGATTAGCCAGAGGGCAGTGGCTGGACTAAGGCAGGTCCCCGTGTGAAGGGACAGGTAGCCAGGCTAGCTCACATTGGAGCCTGGGGTTTTTCTGTAATGCTGTATGACGAAGGCTGTGTATTGAATGCAGTTGAATATACTCGGTAGCTGATAAAGGAGATACGCTCTCATAACTCCAGAACATTTTTATGGCTTCCACTGATATTTATAATGCTCATTACGCCATTACCAATCTGACTCTAACTCAGGATGAAGTCTGTCACTTTTCCTTGGGTTCTTATTTATGAAGTGATAGTATAGACTTCTTTAACTATTTTGCTTAAGCATGTACTCTGAAATATGATATATGAAATAACTAAAAAATGCTTTATGATAATGTAAGTAAAAGTACTACTTTTCAAAAAAATTTACCACCTTTTTTTTTTCTATGAGTGCTTCTCTGAGGAAAATATGCAAGGTGCAGGGCCATGCAGGGCCTATGTCCACTGAATTTATTTGCTGGTCATTTGACCTGAGTGATAGAACTGGTTGGATAAGGTTAAGGTCAGGGTCAGCTTTACTTTTAGACAAGACACAAACTGTAGAGGCGTCTGTGTTGCGTCATTGTGTGAACAACCAGGGGCCTCTCTAGGCCGGTTCGTCCTTGGTGACCATCCAGAAGAGTCCCCCTCCTGCTTAATCACCCATCTGAGAAGAGAGGCAAACTAAGATACTGTTTGGCATTTTTCTCCCTTGAAGAACCTGGACTGAATATGAATGAGAACAGTAACAGTCCTGTAAGAGCTATGAGTTTTCTATGTCTCTGTGTGTGTGTGTGTGTGTGTATGTGTGTGTGTGCGCGCGCGCAGATCACTAAACTCACTTCCCATCACATCTGCTCACTAACCTCTCTGCATAACATGAAGGTGTGTGATGCACTGAGCAGAGGGAACATCGTTTTCATTTCATAAAGGAAGAGTGAACAGTGACAGAGTCAGGCTGAACAGCTTCCAGCCCAGGTATCTGTGTTCCATGAATTATTTGACTAATGATCTCTACTGACTTTTTAATGCAGATATTTATCAATGTAAAAGGTGCAAAATTTTTAGTAAGCAGCAATGGATTCACACGATAGAGCTTCCAAAAGATGAAATCTCCATTGTGATTATTAAATTGTTATTGTTTAAAAAATATTCAGTCAGGGTGGGGTGACCCTTGCGTACGATCCCAGCAGGTGGATGCTGAGGCAGAAGGGTCACTGTGAGACTGAGGCCACACTGGGCCCATGTGTAGTGAGTTCAAGACCAGCTTCAACTATAGAGCAAGACTGTAAGTAATAAAGAAAGAAAGAGGGAGAGAAAGGAAGGGAGGGAGGAAGGAAGGAAGGAAGGAAGGAAGGAAGGAAGGAAGGAAGGAAGGAAGGAAGGAAGGAAGGAGGGACAGAAAAAAGTAAAAGAGAAAGAAAGGATGAAAGGAAAGAAAGAAAGAAAAAGAAAGGAAGAAAGAAAGAGAGAAAGAAGGAGATAGAAGGCAGCATCCTGATTTTATAGTAGATTGCATAGTACTTTATATGTCTCAGGCACAAGGACCCAAAATAATAATAATAATTGTGATAATAAAAATGACAAATCAGTGCAAGGTAAGGATTATAAATTTAGAAGTTAAAAAATCTATTTTTAAAACTTGTCTGCATCAGAGCCCTTCCCATCACATCATGAACATACCCTAAAGTTTGCACGAGGATTTCAAGGACATGAACACAGTTTTTCTCTTTCTCATGATGGAAATTGACTTAGCTAACTGATTCAGGGTGGACCAAAAATAGCACATAAATTACCCCTTTTCAGTAGTTAGAACTAACTGGTTTATAAACACTCTAATTAGATCAAAGTATAGAAGTTACCCGAATAGATGTAGTGGGTGGTAAGGACGGGCGTATTTCGTCAGCTAGGTTCTTTTCCTAAAATCGTCTACACTACCTTGAGCACAGAAAGCCTAGTTTTTAAATTTTTTTTTTAAAATGACATCTAGTCGGGAGGCAGAGACAGGAGGATTGCTGAGTTCGCAGTGGCTTGCCTGGGCACCATAGTGAGCTCAGGGCCAGCCTGAACTACAAAGCGAGACCCTGTCTCCAAAAAAAAAAAATGACATCTAGAACACCTAATGCCTTAACTGGTGATTTTCACCAGCCTTGTTTATCTTCCTCAAATTTGTCTGGGCCCCTTTCGGGCTGGACTGCTCTTTCTATGCCAGAGTCTATTAATGGTAATTACTTGGAATACGACTCCCATTCTGTGATACGTGGCACCATTGCGAGGAGATTGCGATCTTATCCCGGCCCATTCTGTTTAACTCTGACACTCCTTCTATTATACGGGACCCTCGATACGATCTTGCCTGTTAGGATCAGACATTAGTTGGAATCAATATTTGAAAATGTGCCTGTTTTTGCTTAATAGTAAAGTTAGTGCGAGTGCTGGAGTGAGAGCATTTGTTGGATGGGATTGTCCAGCTTCGTCCTGTCAAGGGTTCCCCTTGTCCTCCCAGCTCGGCCCACAGGGCGGCCTCGCGAAGCCGTCTCTCCCAGCCAGGCCAGCGGGCCTGACCGCGCTCAGGTAGGCAGCTTGCCTGGGGGCCACCTTTGCAGTTGGCTTAGGTCATAAAAATGAGTTGGAAAGAGGGAAAAACTGTCTTCTCAACTTATCATTAGTGATCAAGAATTAATTCGGTGGCCCTCAGGTGTCCCCAGGGGATATTTTCCAGTTGCTTTCAGTCGGGGAGGGGAAGTGAGGGGCTGGAGGTCGCCCGGCCGCTGGGGTCTGCTGCTGGAGCTCGGGGTTGCTGGCAAACATCTCAGGAGCCTCAGAGCCGAGCAGCTCTCTGCGACCCAGAGTCTTGGGTCAGCCCAGACTCAGGTGCGGGTGCCCTGTGGGAAGACCTTGGCGTGAGGCCTGCCTCAAGGGTAAGAGGGAGCCCAGGTGTTTGGAAGCCATGGATTTCTGTTATTTCTTTTTCTCTTGTCTTTTCTCCTTCCTTCCTTTCTTTAGGTAGGGCTAGAAATGAACCCAGGGCCTTCCCATGCCTCATTGGATTTAATTTTTAATGAGTTATTTATCTGCGCAGTAACAGTAAATGCTGTGACTATGTTGCTTCTTTTCCTGGTTAACAACATCTGATAAGTTTGGAATTAGGGAATTCCTGTAGGCATAGGCAGCCAGAAATCTGGATAGTTTTCTGCAAATTTGTGCTGAGCTGAGAATTGGGTAGAAAAACTAAAGTGAGAAATCAGGCATGTAACATCTCTGGTCTTAACAAAGCCAAAGGTCTTCATTTGCTATTGGGTAAATAATCCATGTTTGGAATTTAGTTTTTGGATTAGTGAGTATGGACTAGAACCTTTTCCCTCAGCATCTGTGAAGGATTTGTGTTCAGATCCCTCAGGATAGCAAATTCTATAAATATTCATCCCCCCATAAAAATGATGCCATATTTGCATATAACACTTAAGTACCCTCCTACCTCTAAGTGATTTCTAGACTGCTTATCCTACCTAACAGAGTAGCACTGTGGAGAGAGTTTTCTAGTGTGCTGTTCAGGCCGTAACTAGAGACGGACGGTCGGCTTCGGTGAACTCTCCGTCTTTGGTCGGCAGAGTCTGTGGGTGCCCCGGGGGGCTGGGCTGACTGTCCGTGACAGCATTTGGGGCATCATTTTCATGTCCTAGTATCTCAGCTGCCCACAGTAGATGCTTACAAAGGGACATAAGCTTTAAGAAACATTTTAGCTTTCTGTTGCTCACAAAATAACAGGCAACAAATAAGCAACATGTTTTTAAAATAAACTCAGGGGTGCCAGGCGTGGTGGCTCACACCTGTCATCCCAGCACTCGGGAGGCAGAGGCAGGAGGATTGCTGAGTTCGAAGCTTGCCTGGGCTACATAGTGAGCTCAGAGCCAGCCTGAACTACAAAGCGAGACCCTGTCTCAAAAAAAAAAAAAAAAAAAAAAACTCAGGGGTGTGTTTCACTGGTTCGTGCACTTTGTGGTGACAGAGCTGTGTGACTGGTTTTGAGACTGAGCTTCCGTCTGCCAGGAGCGCAAGGGGTGTGTCCCGTCTGCATGCAAACAGGAGCCCAGAGCTGCGGCACCAGGGGGCCACGCACGCACAGCCACCCGCGCACAAGGCACGCTCCCGGAAGGGCTGGCTGGCGACAGTGCCTCGGGCAGGAGCTCCCCAGAGACGGCCAGGAAGTGCCGTCCGGAGCGCGGGGCCTGAGCTCGCTTCCGGGGCCCCGGTGACCCGGGGGTGCGCAGGAAGGGGGCTGGTAGACACCTTCTTTTGCTTATTTTAAAAATTCTTCATGAAATAAAATAGGTGTATTTTGCAGAGTGTTACTTTTTTAAAAGAGCTTTTGCATTATGTTTTAGCCATTTTGCTGCCTGGATTGGAATAGCTTTTCAAAGGTAGAATTATTATTTCTAAATCTTGGGAAACGCTAAATTCTAATACACATTTAGGCTGTACAAAAATAACAATTGGCTGGGTTAAATTTTTTAAAATTAGCTGTGGATACATAGCATTATTCACTCTCTTCACACTAGCTTTTCCTAAAGCTTTTTGAATAAAATCTTTGTATCTCCAACAGGGTATATTTTACCTGTTCTAATGAAAACAAGAAATAGACAGAGTATATTTCTTCTTCTCCCTGACCATTTCAGTGGTGATTTCAGCCTGGGCACAGGTTTCTTTTTCTTCTCATCAAAGCCCAAAATAGCCTGGTTTGAGACCTACTTAAACTAAAGACGATTTCTCCCTCTCTGCTATGGCCCAGGCCTTCAAAGCCCAACAAGTCATTTCTTCTTGTAGAATAAGATAAGTTTTCGTGTGTTTGTATGTTGATGGATTAACAACAGAAAATTAAGGAATTTTGCAAAAATTCCAACTTGGCAAGTGGTAGCGCCCCTTATCACACGGAGCCTGATAAACCCTCCGATAAGGAGCAGGGCTCGTCTGGACAGTGTCTTGAACAATCTGAGGTATCTGACAGGGGTCTCTATCTCCGCACTCAAGTTGGGGTGATCAGTTACATGCAAACACCACTTTAGATAATAGGACTGCTAATCCGGACTCTGTGTTTCTGTCTCTAAAGGTAGGACGTCGGTTATGATAAGGGCTGTGTCTGTAAAAATGCGAATGGCAGCTGTGTTCTCTGCCCACTTACCACACTCAGCTTGAAGCAAATGACCCTTTTTGGGAAGGAAGAACATGATTGAATAAATAATATTGGCCCTAACTTAGGACAGGGAAGCACTGGGAGTTAATCCAGGTACAATCAGGCCTCACAGTGCAATCTTCATATATAACCAACTATTTACCATCGTTTGCCATATAATCTGACTTGTGTAGAGAAATAAAATTCTTAACAGTGCTTTTCTTTACATTTTCATACTAGGCACCGTGAATGTAAGGTTTCTCAGTATGAGAAATATGAAAGAGCTGTGGTGACAAAAAGTACAGAAAGCTCTCATATCTCCAGTGTGTGTGTGTGTGTGTGTGTGTGTGTGTGTGTGTGTGTGTGTGTTTCTTCCAGTTTCTTCTTGAAGGCTGTAGATCTCCAGATCACCTCGCACTGACTCATTGCTTTAAATTCATAACTGTCTTTTGCCTTCTGCATGTGTTGTGAAATGAAGCACTCCCCAGAAACGTAACTAGTTTTGCATTTTATTCTTTCATCCACCATAGTCATTAATTTAGTGAACATGTATTAGCTTAAGGAGCATCAGGCCAAGTCATACATTCCATAATATTTCAGTGCATTTGATATAGACATTGAACTGTTTTTCTGGAGATTATATTCTAGCAGGAATATGTTCTATAAGTGACCAATGCCAGGTAGTAGGCCATTAACCATTAAATCCTTAGTGGTAAAAAAGCAAGAACAGCCGGGCATGGTGGCTCACGCCTGAAATCCCAGCACTCGGGAGGCAGAGGCAGGAGGACTGCTGAGTTCGAGGCTTGCCTGGGCTCCATAGTGAGCTCAGGGCCAGCCTGAGCTACAAAGCAAGACCCTGTCTCAAAAAAAAAAAAAAAGCAAGAATATAGTAAAACTGCTCAGGACCTCACATATAGTTAATGGGCACACCCTGAGACCATGTCAAAAGACATAAACATGGTAGCCTAAATATCACATGGTTTCTTTTGTATTATGAGAAGGCCAAGGTCTACATTAAAGAACAAAATAAAAGATAGGTTGTGAAAGTGGGAGGCAGATCTTCGGCAAGCGGGGAGAGACTGAGAGGTGGAGGGAAGGTGGGGGACAAGTGTTAGGATGAGTGACAGCAGGCGTCAGCTGTCCAGGGTGGATGTGATCATCGCATCCTACAAACGTGAAAAAGATAGAAATTTACAGAAGGAAAAGATAGTAGCAGTGAGACTAAGAAAAAGCATGAAAGTGAGGGTTGCATTAGCTCAAGTGTATGTGTGAGTTGGGAGGATCAGGGTGCTTGTGCATCTGTGTTCATGTTCATGTGTCCACATGTGTGTGTATGTGTGCACACGTGTGCACACGTGCTCAGGTGTGTGTTTGAGGGAAGTGGGACACATCATGTGCAAAGGACAGAGCAGGCTAAAAAGAACACTGTGCATTAGAAACTGTTGAGCTGTCTAATAAGGATGAAATAAGTCCTTAGTCTGCTTTAAAATATGCCAGTGAAACCCTAAATTACCAGCTATTCTACTTCAGACTCTGTGGAGGATGATTTCCATGCACTGTTTCATTTGGTTCTGACTCACCAACGGTGCACATGCTCCAAAGGCTGCCAGAGGAGATTAGCTCTGGACATTGCCAGTCCTTCCTTAACTTTTTATCCCCAGCACTTAAAATTTTTTTTCTTTATTTGTAGTACTGGGGATCGAACTTGGGCCCTTATGTGCCCAAGGTTGGTGTAGTACAACTTGAGCTAAAACCTCAGCCAGCACTTACATTTTTTTTTTTTTTGAGACAGGGTCTCACTCTGTAGTTCAGGCTGGCCCTGAGCTCACTGTGTAGCCCAGGCAAGCCTGGAACTCAGCAATCCTCCTGTCTCTGCCTTCTGAGTGCTGGGATGACAGGCTTGAGGCACCACGCCCAGCAGCACTTAACAATTTTTTTTTTTTTTTGCTTTTTGAGACAGGGTCTCGCTTTGTAGTTCAGGCTGGCCCTGAGCTCACTATGGTGCCCAGGCAAGCCACCGCAAACTCAGCAATCCTCCTGTTTCTGCCTCCCGAGTGCTGGGATCACAGGCGTGAGCCACCACGTCCGGCATTGTGGTATGTGGTGTTGATTGTTGGTGGGCGTGTCTTCACGCCCAGCATTATTTGTGGTTACCGGGGATTGAACTCAGGACCTTGCACTTGCGAGGCAGGCGCCGGAACCACTGAGCTAACCCTCTGGCCCAGCACTTACAATTTTTAAGAGACATACATACAACTGAGTTTGGCTAGATCCTTTAAATTAGATGCAATATAAAAGCATATTTTTAAATACTTATGACCACATCCTCTAGGCAGCCACAGTACCTCTGAGCTAAGTCCCTGGCCTTGAGCACGACATCTAAAATGTTTGTGTTTTAGTCCTCTATGCATGTGCATATATACTTTTTTTTTTTTAAGCAGACAGAGAAAATAGGGAAATAGCCTTACCTTCATAGAGGTGATCACCTAATTAAAGACACCAAATTTACTTTAAGCATTCTATGTGAGATGAAAAGTTTGGTTTTAGCACTCAGATAAATGGCATCTGTGTGGAATAAAAGTGAAGATGACACTTCAGAACCTTCCCATAAAAACTTGGAAATAAGTGAAAGAACGATGCTTTATTACAAATTTAAAGCTGTGGATGTACTAAATTAACATCAAAACCGTCAAAATGCCTTCCACATGACAATGCATATCAAATACTTCTTTTCTATTGTAAAATCTCAAAACACACAGCATATAGTGAAAACCCTTCTTGCCCCTGACATGGTCAGAGCCCTGTTGGATACATTATAGTCCAGAAATAAATCGCGGAAGGGTCTTTTTTCTGATTCTCATGTGGAAGGTGTCTACGAAACACTAAGAGCAGTGAAGCTGTTTCACAGTGTTAGAAGTTTTGAACTGAAGCCCTGGTTAGGTTCACGGGGCTCCTCGGCCTCAGGGGCACCGTCCTGCCGTGTGGAGCCCGCGCCCCTGGCCGCGGCTTGGCGTGCTCTGGCCTCGCTGGGTAGAGGACAGCAGCGGCCCCAGTGTCAACACCAGCGTTTCCTCCGACCCACAGCAGCCAGTCCTCCCCACTGGAAATCATCTGTCACAGAATATTTTGAGACACTAGTGTGCAGATTATGAAAACCTCACACACCCCACTGGTGACCATGAGTTTGTTTGGAGTAGACTGTAATATTGTTTGGATACTAAACGTCAGATCTTACAAGATATAGAAGAGAGAATTGGGTTCAATGCATAAAATGATATTATTCTGAGGTTTCATCTGCTCACATGACGGAGGAGAGACTGGGGTTCTCTTGAGATAGTTCAGTCCTTTCCTGACATGGCTAAAATGCATGATCACTGAATGATATGTGACAAGGAAAAAGAACACAGATTTGGGGGGTAATGTAGAGGAAGGGGAGTAGTTTGCATATCAAAATTAGTTTTCTTCTTTGAATGATTTTTAAAACATGCTTTATATGAAAATAACATGCCAAAATAAAGACTCTTTTGCCCTTTGTCCATTCCATGAGGCTGTCTGTGTTCACCCTTCGGAGCCTGGAGGAAGCTCATTTCAGGGTCCCGGGGGGCAGTGGCTTTGGTTGGACCATCTCACTGGAACTGATGATGCTGGGATCAAACTTTCAATCTTTCCTAAATTTCTTTTTCATTGGCAGCTTGAGTGGCCTACTTTGCTCCTCTGCAGCAGCCCTTCCATTAGGTATTTGTTTTGTTGACAGGTGGACGCTCTTTTGTCAGAGATTAACCACAGCGCCTCGGCACAGGCAGGATGCCACTTAAGATAGTCTTTTACTAAATTCCTGGAGCGAGGATGTATGTCAGGCCAGTCCGGGGGCACGCGTAGGTGGCACTCTGTGGCGGGTGGCTTGGTGCCCGTCTCTGGCCTGTGGAGGGCATGGTGACAGCTGGAGGTGGGACACACTGTCGAACCGGATTTGAGGACCTCTCACTGCTCTGGTTTTAAATCCTTAATAGCCCAAACCCAAAAAGATTCGAAGCGGTCGAGCTGGAGAGTCACCTGTACGGTGCCAACCCAAGGGAGGGAAGGGAGCCCAGCCGTCCTGAGAGCCGCTGGCCTGCGGGCCTCTTCTGCCCACCGCTCACTTCCGCTCGGTGATGCACAGTCAGTGTTCGTGGAAGGACCTTTGGTGGCATGAACGTCCGAGCAGACGCCACGGTGGCGCGCTTTGCCCATCAGAAGCAGTGGGCTGCTGACGATCCCCACAGCCCCTGGGTCCCCGAGACTTTATTAGTGCACCGGGCCGTTTTCAAGCTTCGCAGGAAACACGGTCGCAGGATCTGTACGCCATATGGCTGTGTTTATGTGGATCCAGAGAAATAGAACTTTGCAACTCAAGCTACTTTGCCAAAGCTCAACAGAACCTAAGGCTATAAAAAATTGGGGACTTGCTTAATATGGAAATTGAATTTAGTAGAGGCAGAATGTCTAGATGTTCGTGGCATTATTTAGGTTGACATAAAATCATGGTTTGTTTAGATCTACTATCTCAGGTGCCATCTCTGCTACCAGCGCAGTGTGGGATTTTCCCTTCAGAAACACGTTACCTTCTTTGTTGTTGTTTTTCGCTTCCAACCTGCCGTTTACCCTCTCCTTCTGAGCACTTTGGCTCACTGATCTTCCGGTCCCTTTTGTCTCCAGCGATGCCACTTCCTCCCTCCTCTTCAAAATAGCGTCACTTTTATGATGCCCTCTAGTTTCCTGTTGAGCGAGCCGGACTCTGCTCCGGCCTCTGCCTGTGAAGCCCCCCAGCCCGTGGGTGACGGTGTCTTCTGTCTCTGGAGACTCCTATTTTAGTCCCGCTGCCCGTGAAGTTACTGTGAGGCATCGCGCAGACGTTTCCTCTCACGTATTCCAGCTGAGGAAACTGTCCTGTCTTCGGCTGTAGGGAGGGCACCTGTGGGGTGACAAGGCTGTGAGGGCCAGCTGTCTCCGCGTGGCCGGCAGGCCGTGTGTGATGGCTTGTCGTCCGTGTGCCTGTTTGGAGTCACAGGGACATTAAAAATGATGGTTCGTTTTATCCTACGATTCTGTATTGGCTTATTTCAGACCACTAGCAATGTTTTCTTGGGGGTGGGGGCTGTGGATATGGACAGAGTGTTGTTGAGTTAGAGATCTGATTTGAAGAGGAATGTTTTACTCAGAATTTTAGAGTCCCCGCTAATGGATGTGATAGTCTGGGAGATCAGAGCATCGTCTTCATGTGGAAATCGGAGGGAAAGGTCCGTGCGAGTGTGGAGCGCGAGAGGCAGATGGAGACAGAAAGCGCGTGACGCGTACCTCCCTTTCCTCCCGGCACACGGCGCCTGCAGGAGAGCCGTCACCGGAGGCGGAAGAGTTCACGGACAGTTCTTCGATAGTAGGAGCGGTTTGGCTCCTAGCCAGCATTACGAAGCAGGAGGGAAAAGAGGGTAATGTGGGGTGATCACAAGTATTTATCAGCTCTGGGCAGATAAGTTTGTGGGGTAACAGTCACCCCTGTTCTCTTAAAATAGCTTCAGCTTTAAGACTAAACTCCCACTGACACTCGAAGCCTTAGCTGAATGTTCTTAGATAAAGAGAAAAAGTCCCGACTGTGAGTCAGTGTGCAGATCCTGATGTTTTCCTCTCTGTGGAAGCCAAAAACTGGGATGTAGACACTGAATTTTACATATTCATGAGAATTAAAATTTCACAACTTTTCAGAACCTCATGGAATTTTCTTTGAATTCATTATTTGGCAAGAACAACAAAAACCAAGTGACATCTAGATGTTAAAAAGTCATTTTGCTTTGTAAGTTAGATCAGTTAAATATTTTTATTTGTGATACTTTTTTGTCACAAGTATGGTTATTGAGTATGGATCTAATTGTTTTTAAAAATATAACACTTCGCTCTAATTACCATGGACCTGATGTGGGTTAAAATGTAAACTAGTTTTTAATTAGCATGTTGGAAAAATGTTATTATTTCAGGTATTTAATACAATTTAAAGCTTGTACACCAGAAAAATCATAGAAGCTAAAATGCCATATTTTAAAATATTTAGGGGTTCTTGGTTTTTGTATTACTTGATAAGCTTCAGAAATTGGGTTATCTTAATGAATCTGAAAGAATGCTGTCTTATGGATGTTGCTGAGTGGGAATGAAATTTATAAAGCTGTGCGTCAAATACCCAGTAATAGCACCGTGTATTCGATTGCCACAGGAACGGAGGTGGTGTCATTAAAGTCCGCCAGCACCTGCATCAGCACGGCATCAACTCCTCCCAATCCGCAGAATTCATAATGAGCAAGTGGTGATTTCAATATCCTCAGCCCCCAGAAGTAAAATACAATATCCATCATTCAAAGGTGAAAATAGAACAGAAAACAAGCACCTGATACATCCAAATGATTTTGTTTCTTAATGTGTAAAAGAAAAAATTAATAAGCATTCTCATTGTTTTCAGAACACTGACAACTTAGTGTTTAGATCGCTGTTAAGCTTATTAAGCCCTGAAAAACTCCCCCCAAATAGAAGTGAATTCTGTGTCAAAGCCCTGGAGCAGCACAGGAAACCGGCAACAAGACTCCAGTGTCACTTGGATGAGGAAGAAGGGGACTCAGGGCAGAAACACCCAAAGGTCAAGAGGATTTCTGCTCTCAGTCATTGCCTGCAAGGCCGTTTTCCTCTTTCCGCCCCTTCCCCTGACTAACTGTTTTGAAAGGGTTATCTGAGATGGGAAAATATAAAAATGCAATCATAACAAGAATCCAGAAATCAGCTGGGAAGGTTAAAGGACCTTCCTATTTCTCCTTTGACACTCGAAGAGATGCCAGATGGGTAGGCCATCCTTGAAACGCTAACTTCCTTCCCATTTGGTACAGTTTCATTTGATTTGAAATACATTTTCCCAGTTTAAAAATGTTAACTATCTCCCAGAGCCATTGAAACCTGTCTTGTGTCAAAAACAGGAAATCCTAAGGATAAATAGACTGTGGATATATGTCAGATGTTTCCCTTATTTTTTCTCACTTTCGTTTTTAGACACACAAAACCCATATGCACACACATATATTAATATATATAATATATGCAGATATTGATGGAATTCTGCGAGTTGAAAGAGGAGAAAGATGTCTTGAAGGATCCATATCTCTCCCACCAGATTTGTGCTATTATCGCTGAAATGTGGCCTTCAGTCTTGAAACAGTTAAAAGAGTTCTACGGCCACAAAAGAAGAGATGTCTTCAGAATTATCTCCTGCCTCACATTTGCTCTTAGGCAAGCAGTTTAAAAAAGCCCAGTGATTGAGCCAGTGATCCAATTTGAAATGCAGAAATGATTAGAGCTGCTTCCCTCATTCCATATCGAAATTCTCTGATTTATGACAGGGCTGCAGCCAAGATCTATCTCCAAAGGGAATTAGTGTGCAAGTTTGCATATTTTTGTTATTTAGGTTTCTGATAGCAGCTGCTAGCTAGAAATACTGAACTGGGAGGTGGTGGGGCAAGGATTTCCAGCCACTGGAGCAGGAGAAAGATAAGAGCTTTCTGTTCAGGACATGGAGACCCCTGGACCAGCGTCTGTCTCAGCCACATAGGCTGCTCCGGTGTGTGTATATTTAGGACTCGTTAGTGGTGTAGATGCAAGTGTATCTGTGCACATAAATTAGGCGGCCTGGGAGCCTTGGAATGGTTAATTCGAGAAATGGAGAAAAGCATTACCCAAATTCTGTCTCCATGTTTTAACTAGTGGAATTTTAATGAGGCATAATGCTTCAATCATGCACCTGACCTGTGGGGCAGAGTATAGAACATATAATGAAACAGAAATAGAATTCTGAAAAAAAAAATTACTACCTTATCTGGAATTTACATGAAGTGTTAACAGGAAATTATGCAGCAGTTATAAATGAAAAATATGGGATTTAATGTACTTATTAATAAAGATTTGTTACATGCATGATACCAGTGTCCCAAATCTGCTGTCCGCAGCTGTCCCAGTTTCTAATGTTTCTGTCCTCGGACGCCTCATTCAGAGTCATCTTGTTACCTCGGGAGGTAACACCAGTTTCTGTTCACCGCGGATCCGTTCCAGGGGCGAAGAGGAAAGGTCTTTGTGCACGAATCAAGGACTGTAGGCCGCTGTGAGTTGCATTCGTGTCTTACACACTGACATACACACTCACGCTCACAGCACACACAACTTTGTTGGTTGAGCCAACACTTTCCCTGAATTTGTAGATCTTAATCATAGTTGCCAAAAAATCACTGCTTTTCAAGTAAAAAAATTCCCTGAAAGCCGCGCAGCTGTCAGTCTACATTAGCCCTGCAGAGAGCAGAGGCGGCGACGGGGGAGACTTCATTACTCGGGCTGCTCTCCGGCTCCGTGTGGAGTCATTACGGCCTGGAGTCCCGACCGCGCTCGGCTGACCTCGCCGTAATGCAGCCCGCTCCTCCCCATGACAGCTGCTCCCGGGTTTCGCTGACGACCCTCCAGGGGCTCTAGGGCGGGTGTAGTCAGAGTCTTAAATTTTGATTACCTTGTTCATTGGCAAAGAATGCGGCAAGATCCCTCAGACACCTTTGCACTGAAGTGCCAGCAGTGTCCCCTTAACTCAGCTGCGCAGCTCCCGTGGGCTCGTGGGCTTCTGGCTGTCTCATCTCGAAGGCAGCTCCTTCTCGGCCGAGGTCTGTGCGTGGGTGGAGTATGGAGCCGAGATTCCCCCAAATTAATCGCTATGTTTGCTTCTGCATGCCAAAGGCGACACAGTGCATTCTAACATCACCAGAACTTTTAAAGCGAAGATTGCATTTTGCTTTATTATAACAACCTTATGAAATGACGATTTTTAAAAGTTAAGAATATTTGATTTTAAGCTCAGTTTTAAAGTCTTAAGGCTCACAATTCTAATGTTATTATCGAGTGTTAATAAGCTAAATATCAATAGCTAGTATTTTCAGCTTGAGGAACTGAGCTTAAGAAGCCGTTGTTTGCGGTTTCCGTAGCTATGTGAAAGCATCGTTGTTTTTCCATTCTACAGGTGAGGACACTGAGACACGTCTCAGAAAATCCTCACCTACTTAAAGCACAGATCACAGATTCGGACTTAGATCTAAGCCCTGACTTCACGCTGGGAACCTCTGCCGTCCCTCCCCGCTTCCCGCCCTTGCGTTCAGAACCGCCCTCTTCGTCCTGCGGGGGCGGTGCCCGGCCGTCCTCCTGGGCCCGCGGCCCCGGGCGCCCGGCCGAGGACGGATGGATCCGGCCAGCGACGTGGGCGTGGCCTCCGTCTGCAGAGTGGGCGTCCAGGGAGCATGCGCGACAGAGCACAGGACTCCGCACCGCGAGGCGGCTCCGGAGGGGGGATGTGCAAGCAAGTGTTTCTTTCAAACAGCAAACAATACAAACAACCGCGAGCTGGTGAGGCGCAGCTCGGGTCCGGGAAGGGCGTGAGGACGCGCCCGGAATCGGCGGCAGGGCAGAAGGCCCACCTGGAAAGGGCGCGCGCCAGGCCGCCTGAGGGCCAGGAGCAGGAGTGTGTGCCAGTCTCCGTGCCACCCTCGCAGGCAGAGCGGGCCGGAGCAGGGCCGGTGGTCCTCCTGCTGTGCGCAGGAGCTCAGCCGTGGGGGTCTGTGCGTCCGGCCTCAGCCACGTCTGCAGCACCCTAAGGCGGGGGAGCGGCGCGGGCGCCCGTGGCCGGCCAGCCCGCAGGACACGAGAGGCCTGGGCAGCCTCCGGAGGCCCCTCCGGTGCCGGGCGCCCGTGGAGGGCGCCGGAGCATGACTTTGGGGGACACTGCGGAGGGCGGCGTGACTAGAAGCTGAGTAGGAAAGTTCTGCGGAAAACGAGCGCGTGTGGAGAGCCCGAGAGCGGGGAGCAGCCGCGGGCTTGGGGCCGACCGAGCCGGGGCAGGGCCAGTCTGGGCGGACGCGGGCACCGGCCACGCCGAGCAGTCCGCAGTCCTCTTGTGTCCGGTAAGTGGGTAGAGACGCTGAACACCGTGCTTCCCTTTAACTCTGTGGCTCCAACCATCTTTCTTCTGGTGTTAATCACGCGGCTGGGCACTACGTCTGCTTACGGCTCTCTAATCTTGCGGTCTTCATAATGAAATCCCCCAAGAGAGCCATGTAAGGTTTGCATCTTATAATTGACTCTAGTATCATGTAGAATCAAGGAATATTTTAAAACCACATCAGTCAAATGAGGAGACAAAGGAAACAAAATTAGCCGTCCCACTTGGACTGAGCAGAGAGGAAGCCGGAGCAGACGAGGGCCTGGTGAAAGGCTGAGGCACGTCCACAGCAAGAAGAGCTCACATCACTGCGCCGAGGGTTCACTTCCTGTCGGAATTAACGTCCTCCCGTCATCGTGAGGAGCCAGTCACAGCAGACAAGGGCGTCCCGGGGTAGCTGAGTGTGTCTGTATTTTTTTAGTGATTCTGAGATTCTGAGAAGATACAGCAGTGGGGGATCCGGGGCCTTTAACTCGGACCTTCAATTAAGCGGCTACACATGGTGATTGTTAGCACAGGACTCCAGGAAAGGGGCAGCCTCCTGCCCTCTGCTCCGAACGCTAACACTGCCAGCTTTCCTTACGGAGCAGAGTTGGCACTGTCACGTTGAGAAGTGTCTGGTTTTCAGGCTCAGGTCTCTGTGTATCCATGTCCAGAGTCTCTTCTTTGGCCTAACAGCTGCATGTTTCTGGCCCCAGCACATGAGAAAGGCCTGACAGAGGCTTGTGTTTGGGCGAGATTGAATGTCAAGACCTCATGCGCCTGTGTTCTGTTTACTGTCCCTGAAAGTCAGGACGGAATCTCGGAGTGGCCAGGACTGGCTAGCTTTTAAAATGCTATTTTGTTCTATGTGTGTATCTCTTAGTGGCTTGGAAATTCACATAACTTGTGTAAAACTACCAAATGCTGAAATATTTTCACTTAGCGAAACTAAGGACAGGTGGTGCTTATGAATATTCAATGGATAAGGCCGTGACACCCAGGGGACCAGCCTCGGGGGCAGCCTGGCCACACAGGGGCTGGGAGGAAGCCCAGGGTGGGGCCGCCACTGCGAAGTCCCGAGGGCCATTTGGTTTCCTCATACGTTTAAGCCATTCCAATTTATTTTTCTTGTTTGTTTCTATTCAGTGCAGAATTTAAAATAATGGTGATGATGGTGCTATCAAGCTATCTTAATTCACTAAAAAAACTCCCACATAAAGTGTATTTGAGTTTCCCTTTGCCTGACTTAGGGAGAACACCTCCATAGAATGCATCGTGTTGAAACGGCCCCTGTTTAATTTTCCTCCTGTTTGTCTGGGGTGACAGCGAAGCAGACTCCCCCGTGAGACAGTCCTGAGCGTGGACGCAGGGCCGGGCGGACAGCAGAGGGCGGCTCGCCGGCTCCGTGCTTTCTGCGCGGGTCGCTGCCTCGGTCCTCCGCCACGCAGCCCGCCGGCGCCTCTCTGGGCTGCGGCCGCACCTGCTGTTCCTGGGGGAAGAGTTCCTTCGCTCGCCCTCTGGTTCCTTTCCGGCTGGTCAGCCTGGCCGTGCGCCGCGGAGGGAGCCGAGCGCCTCCTGTGTTCTGACTAATTAGTCCCCGCGGGGCGTTCTGCAGGCCGGCTGGCTCCGCGCGGCCCGGGCAGCACCGCCGTGGGCGAGGGCACGCAGAGGCCGCCGGACGCTCACCTGAGCGTCCTGGGAGCAGGACAGACAGAAATGGCAGGGCGGTGACAACCCAGGACGCTCTGTAGGTAGAGAAGTGATCTGAATGATTGCTGCTTTTTTATATATATAAAGGGCTTTTTATCTATACCAATGAATACATTTCAGACTTAGATTCTCTGTTGCCAAATTGTAATCATCATCTCTTTGGCTCCTTTGTCAAATGCACGCGTGCGATTAAATTTTCCCAGGCGTGTAGGCGCTTCCTAAAGTTGAGGCCGGGAGCACTGATGGAGTCTCCCTCCCCGCTGTCTTCTGTGGGTGTTCCCGGAACTATCTCCTGCAGCCCTCAGCTTCCGCTAGGAAATAAACTCCAGTTGCATTTCCAAAGGCTGATTTTTCTACATCTCCCTCCTTATCCCTACCTCTCCTTTACAGAAGAATTCGTTTTAATTTCTTGGGACCGACTGAGAAAGATAATGAAATCCTTTCAAAAACTCCTTCTATGTAAAACCCCGGAGAAAAACCCTGGAGCCTTCTTCCTTCTGGCGACCAATTACTGTATACCAAAAACTTTCCCCGACGGTGAAGTCGGCTAACGCAGCCGCAGCCTCAGACTCGGCCGCAGAGGCCAGCGGTGCAGCTCCCGGGGAGCCGGCCGGACCTGCTGCTCACTGGCCGAAGGAGCCTGTCCCGCTCAGACCCACACTGCGCGCTGCCGGCCGCCGGCCGGACCCAGCTCCTGCGCAGAGCGTCCAGCCCCAACGCGCAGGCCGGCCAAACACCCAGCGCAGTGGCCGCAGAGCTGCTTCGAAACTGTGCCAAAGGCAAAGTGAAGAGGCCACGCTGCCCCCTCGAAGGGCCTCCAGCGTCTCCGCCGCAGTCCTCACTCCCGCCCGCGCCGGGCGTGCTGTCTCCAGCAAGTGCGGGAGACGCGGCCTGCAGCTTCCAGCAAAACTCAGCGTCTCCTGCACGACGTCTCAGGGATTCTCTTTCCGTTCTTTTTGTCTTTTTTCTTTCCTTTTCTCTTTCTTTTTCTTTCCTTTTTCCCCCCCTCCGAAGGCTGTGTGTTCCCCAAGGGTTGGGAGCGGAGTTCATCCCCCTGAACTGGTCAGCAAGACATCATTAGCCCGTTGTGTACATGAAATCCAGGGCGAGAGCGCCGGGCGTCACAAGCCAGTTTCTTTACCTCCTTGAGCTGATCAGAGGATCAGAGTATCAAGGCAGGATTAGCACTGACTTGGGATTTGTGTGATTGGTTAATTTATTGCGGCAATGGCAGGCCTTTCATCTATGGCAACATTTAATCAGCCTGGCCATGGAGCCTATTACCGGTTCGCTCCTTTCTCAAGCCGGCCGGGGCTGCACCATCAGCCCTATCACAACTCCCCTGAAATTTCCAAATTATCTGGAACAGGCTTTAGCCTCACAGTAATAAAAATTAGAAGAGATTCCTGATAGCACTGGTGGAAACGGCTTTCACTTGCACAGGGCAAATTATAAATAGTATGAATGTGCACTTTAAAAAAAAAATTCTCCACCTCTTAAGAGATGTGCAGGACTTATCACCCCTGCTCTGATCCAAATCCTCATGGTTGAAAATTTATATTAGATTTTATCAGGGAGGCCTAAGTCTAGAAAAATCAATGAAGGTTATCTTTTATGTTGCAGGAACTTGTGGAAATATTGATTTTCATTTTATAGTGAATTTGGAGCATGAGTTCGTAATCACTGCTGAGCCGCCACAGTGTTTGCCTACTGTATCTTTGCCTGAGTTTTGCTCGAGTATTTAAGATAGTACATTCCTGTTGATTTTGGTCTAGTGTGGAGACAGATGTTCCTAAAACACAAAGTTGTCCTCGGTATAGAAAGAGTGCGTCAGACGCTTTCTATTTACAGTGGATTCAAGATTGTGAGACCGTCCTTGGTCCACCGATGATAGATTTTAAAAGAAAATATGGAGATTCAAATTTTGCCAGACATTCCTTTCTGCCTCTTCCTTGTGTGTAGGCCAGGAAAAAGTTTAAAAACCAAAGAAAAGAAGCACTGCACACATCAAAAAAGATGTTGAAAACACTGAAGTTCCGTGAAAAAGAATTTATTTTTTCCAGCTATTATATCTTGGCATATGCTAAACATTGGTTAAAAGCTTTTGTTTTGTTATATTTTAATCTTTGTCTTCTTGAATTCATTGATTTTTTTACTTCATTCTTCCTTTTCATTTAATTTATAATAAATTTTATAATGTAGATTAATTTTTTATAGCACGCCGTTAAAGGATTAGTACGTTTTCTTTTTCTGGAAACGTTTAAATCCTTTCATATACATCCTTTGCTACTATTTTTCTAAAAACATAACATGGCATATTATAACAAATGCCCAGAGTCTTCAATGAGGAATAACCCTGAGCAGAACCTATTTCTGAGTCACAGCTCTGGAACAGACTCAAGCATGCTGACCGATGAGTGACTTTAGTACCACGATGACAGTGTCATTTTTATTATTTATTTTCTTTTAAGTTTTCTGAAAAATAAATACCTCTTGCTTTTCATTATGAATATTTTTCAATGCAAAGAAACACAGGTCCACGGTTCAGATTTTGGATGGCGCCCAGGCCCCATCCTCACCGAGTCTGGCTGTGATTTCCCTTCAGCCTGGAGCTCCAGGGTCGAGTCCCCACGCGGGGGAGACGTCTCCTCCCGCCACGCTCACTCTCGGCAGCATCCACAGCTCCTCTTTCTGGATCGCCCCAAGCGGTGCTCCCTCTGGGAGGCCCTGGGACTCACCAGCCTCTCCTGATTCCTCCCAACACACCCTCAAGATGCCTCGGCCGAGGAATTAGCAAGATTACGCCTGGAAACAGCGAGGCCAGGAGCTGGCGCCGTGCAGGGCCCACAGATGGCAGGCCCTCGGGCCATTTGCCTAGGAACGTCTGAAAGGGGACCCCAGGGAATTCGTCACCTGTTCCCTGGGCCTGTCCTCTAATTAGCTGGACCTGGACATGTCTGTTCATGCCAAGTGCAGGTATATGGTGGCAAATTATTTATGTTTGATTCTGCTCTTTCCTGTGGTCTTGTGCCCCACACTCCTCCCCATTCAGTTCTGAATCCAGCCCAGTGCCTCTAAGCCAGGCCTGGACGGAGTGTGAGCCCCTTCCTTGTCCAGTTTCTCCTGTGCCTCTTCTCGAGAGGGTGGACTGTTGAGGTGTGCGGGGTGTACATGGCACAGAGCCTCCCGCCATGGTGCAGCAGCGTCCAGGGCAGATGGCAGAGCTAGGCGCCCGTGTGGGCCACTCCGTCTCATGTGGTCGTGGCTTGAAGTCCGTGAGGATGCGCTTGGCTGCAGCTGAACCAGAACCCGTGGGTAGCTCGTGGAAACCAAGAAGAATTCACGGGTCTCAGGAGGGCTTCTCGCAAAGATCTACAAGACGATCAGGACAGCATCGGCGCGTGTGACAGCCTCTGAGTTCTGCAGGTGGTTTTCGCTGCCCTCTCTCAGACTGGCCTGCACCCCTTCCACGGCGGGAAAGGCCACTGCACTAGGTGTCTGCAGCACACAGACCTGAAGACGGGACAGAGGCCCAGTGCAGAAGCGACGGCTGCCCCAGCTGGAGGGAGAGTAGAAGGCATGCCCGGGGCCGGGGCCGGGGCTGGGGCACCCTCCCAACCACACACACATAAACTCCTTTGGGAGCAGAATATCCACAGGGAGACGGGACGAGTCTTACTCTGCGGATGAAAGTGTAGCAGAGGAGATACGGACCTGTGTAACGTCCGGAATCCTCAGCTCCTCTCCCTCCCGCACTGGAGAGAGTCAGCGTCCAGCACGTTCAGCCTGATCTCCTTCTCCTTTTCCTGACTTGATGTCCTGGGAAGAGACCCTCGCCTTCCCGGAAGCCAGAGCACGACCACGAGCGCTTCGGGATTCCAGGCTTAAGAGTCACTGAAGCTGTGTACCAGTCGTTGCCGCATAGAGACTCTGCATACTTGAGGACTGAGCCAATTACTATATTAAGTGGTCCATGCATAAAGTACATATATGTCCATTTGCAGGTAAATAAACATTGTCTGTGTCGTACGTGTCTTGCCTGCAACAGATTTTACTTTCTTCCGCAAATTTTGGCCAGGACTTTGCATTTGTGTGCATCAGCACTGAATATTTTGTGTGGTCTGCTTGGCCTGTATGATGACATACGTTTGATAAAACCTTTTTCTTAACCGAGTGAACCCACAGACATTTAGAGGCGTTCAGGGAGTTTTCTGTCACTGTTTTTATGTACCCAAATCCCACAATGGGAACGTTTGAACGCAAGTTACATTTCGTGT
Source organism: Thryonomys swinderianus (assembly GCA_004025085.1). Taxonomy (NCBI): domain Eukaryota; kingdom Metazoa; phylum Chordata; class Mammalia; order Rodentia; family Thryonomyidae; genus Thryonomys; species Thryonomys swinderianus. The sequence goes on from PVIC010000002.1 coordinate 270,137, forward strand.
GGTGTCTTCTCCCTCGGAGGAGTTGGTTCTGAGAGGTTTTCTGATAAACTGCTGCTGAAAGCTTGAACCTCAGTAACAAACTAAACTTTGTGGTAGACAAAGAGAATCTCTGATTTATTTCATGATTTTTGCATTGTGCACTGGTAGGCATTGTCTCTCCATATGGCAGCTCTTCGCTGCCAAAAATTTTATGGTGTTAGGCTCCTGCCAAGGAAACACTCACCAAAAGGTGCCTCGGCTTTGCTTACCTCACATGGAACACGACTTGGCAGCGACCCACGTGCGAATTTATAACTGTGCAGAATCTTGCTTGCAGTGCAAGACATGGGGGTGCCCTGTTGTTGGTCCCCGAGTCGGGGCTCACACGATGATGTCAGTCTGCAGAACAAGCTAGCAATTTCAGGAGGACGCAGAGTAAACATTGTTATCAAGGTTATTAATGTACAGAGACAAAGGAGCTGCAGACCTGAAGGTGCAGGTGAATTGTGGTCCGAAGTAGCATCTTTGCAAAGTCATGGTTTACCAGCAAAATGTGGGTCTTCATGGTCAGATGCTGGTGACTTCAGAGAGGAGGTGTGGGTGGGGCTATTTGTTCCTGGAGACTTTCTCGGAGAACATCCCGCAGCAGCTCTCGTCTGCGCTTCATGCCCGCTCTCACCCTGAGGATGTGGAGGCGCTGATCACTTCAGTCAGACGGCACCCACATGGCCCGTGGCTGACACTCATTAGCGTGTGGCATTGGGAAAGTTAACTGGCTTCTCTTAATTTCAGACGGTACCTCTGTTTGAAGAGGCAAAAGCGGGTGGGCACTCAGTCTTAGGCTGACGGACTGACAGGCTTCATCCGTGAGCATCCTTGTACCTGGTCTATAAACTCCTCCTTCCTGCAGAGGAATTCATGGTTTCCGTGGCCCCACCCTGTGCTGTCTCCACCGCCTGGCACCCTCTGTTCTGGCTACACAGCCGCCTCCGGACTGCGCTCTTTTCCTCTGGTTTTGGAGACAGAATCTCACCGTAACCCCTGAACTCTGTCCCCCATGTTGAAGCTGGCAGTGATCACTGTGCCTCAGCCTTCCGGGCACAAGGAGCTCCGCTGGTCCTGGGGCGTGCTGGGACTCGGCCTGAGGCTCTGCCTCTGTGAGATGATTTCGTGGCTCAGGCTTCGGTGCCCTTGCCGGGTAGTGGTCGCCACATGTCCATCTCAGCGCAGTAGTCCTCGGGCCACTTGGCATCTCTGCACACACAGAGGTGCCCGCGGAGCTCCCCGGGTCCGCCTGACCAGCCTGTGGTCCCTCTTCTGGACCAGTGCCGCCGTCCTTGTCACTGCGGCCCGGGCGCAGCCCAGGAGCGCTCTCTGCCTCTTCTTCACGACTTTCCCTGCCGCGAGTCCGTGAGTGTCCCCCTCAAATCTGAGTGCTCCCCGCTGCTCCAGAGTCCCCTCGCAGCTCAGGTGGCCACGAGCCCTCACGCTCATCCCGCCTCCCTTCCCAGGGAGCGCTGGGCTCCAGGCCGCTGGCCCCAGGGCGCTGTCGCAGGCAGGAGAACCCCAGCCCTTCACGCGACCCCCCGGGGCTGTGCTCATCCTGTCCCGCCTCTGCCTGCTGACCTCCCTGGGCCCTGGTCGTGCCGCCCGGCTTCCAGCTCGCAGCTGCCCAGCCCGCGTGCCCCGCCCCGCGTCTCCCGTGCTGTCCTGGCCCATCCAGGTGTGCTCTGAGACAGGAGCCTCCCGGAGCCTGTGCCACGGCGTCACTGCCTTACCCGAAGTGACCGCCCGGATGTCCGTTTCTCCCACCCCAGAAGTCAGCCAGCTCCGCAAGGACGGGTCTCTCATGTGTGGTACTAGTATTCACCAGTGCCTAAAACACACCCAGCAGTATTTGCTGAATGTCTGAACTAGTGAAATAACATTTCAAAAAGATTCTCACGTACTGCTTGCAGAGTAAAACAGATGTTACTTTTCATTGCTTTCTTTACTCCCAAGTAAATTACTTGGAAATAACCCCTGTGTGAAGCTGTAATTTACGTATTTAGGTATTTTGCTTAAAGCACCAACTATGTTCAACATCTGTCTGCAGCATTTCTGAGATCAAGGCCACCACGAGTCACCAGAGTCAGAATTTGACCTTGGTCCAAGTCTTGACTTCAGCACACTCTTCATTGTTGATAGTACATGAGTCGATTCATTTCTGAATTTTGATTTCATTGCTAAAGAAATTCAGTAAAAATTAGATTTTTCCTGAAAAAGAGGAATGCTTACGTCTGCTTATCTGATGTAGTATTTGAAAAGGAGAAGTCCCTAAAAAGTATGACTTGCCTGTCACCGTGGGGCAGTTGCCCCTAGATTAGTGCTTCCAGATGTGAAGGTAGCATCGGACCCGTTGTTCCCTCCACACCGTTAAGCCTGATGAATAATTTCAGAAGGCTGACGGCTGCGGGTTTCCAAAGGTCGAGCCATAAACAACTGTTTTTGAAGATTCATTCCCTTAGTTTCTGTGTTGGTTTGGACAAAGTTTATTTTCGTGCAGGGCTTCTTGAGTATGCCATGCGCTCTTTTAGTCTGACGAGAGTAAGGCTCGTCAGGGAGCCGGCCAGGGAGAAGACAGCGGGGCACGTGCTGGTCCGCGAGGGCGTCCGGCTCGGCGCTGCCTCTGGCGCTCGAGGCCCGTGTCTTCGGAGCCGCGCGACAGGCTTCCGTAGCTCCCGCCCGGTCTCTGGCGCCTGTCCCGGGCCCGGCCTTGCGCTGGGGAGAGGCTCTGCCCCGCACCGTAGGCCCTGGTCTCCTCGCGCCGGGTGCCGCTGTGTGGCCCCCGCTGGCCTGCGCGCACGTCCCTCCTCTCGCCGCCCACCCTTCCGTGTCCCGAGCACCTTCTGCTTCCTCTCTGTTCCATTAAGGACAGTTCCTTCTTTCTCCTCTCAGGTCCTTGCTATTTAGGTTCTAAATAAATAAATAAATCAAAGACAACCAAAAGAGGAAAAATGGTTGGAGTGCGGGTATGTGTGAAAGAGATAGAACAAATGCTTATCAGTGTTTTCATGTCTGCTTTTAAATGCCATCTTTCCTCCCCCAAGAAATCCTACTTGCTGTTCTGATGTACCAGGAAACAGGCTTTCCAGTCCCGATTAGCATGCCTTTTCCGTTCTTCCTGTATGTTTCACATGGGTCTGCATGCATAATTTCCAGGTCCTGTTTGCACTTGGGTGGCGCAGTGTGTGCCCGTGAGCGTGGCTGGCGTCACAGTCACACGTCCTAGCTCCTGACCCGTCACTGCTGGGCTCCTGGCCCCGGGCCCCGTCGCCCTTCTCTACCGTTCGACTGACCGAGACTGACTGTGGTGTCTCCTGGCAACCACTGCGGACGCAGCCTGTGCGTTTTGAGGGAGGGTGCGAGCCTGGAGGCGGAGCCCAAGGGCGCAGTGGTGTCCCGGTAATAAACCACCGCGGACGGTGTCTTCCGACCCCCTTTCGTAAAATTATATGTCATCTTTTGCTAGTATTTCCTTGTCGGCTCTTTCTCGCCAAATCTCAGAGCACAAAATCTGGAAGAAGCTAGCGCCGCCTCAGTTTCCAAGGCAGAAATCTGCGGCCCCCAGGAACCGTTTCGCGTCCGGGCCCCTCGTGGGAGCAGCAGCTGCCGACCGCTCACGGTTCTCGTCGTGGCTGGGGCGAGAAGTTGTTTTCAGGGGATAGTTACCTTCCCCACGTGGCCCGGACCTGAGCTTCTCTGGGCTGAAATAGTCGCCCTCCTCTGAAGACGTGCTAGATTTCCAAGCAGAGCAAACCAAACCTGCGCTACCTTTGGCTCCAGGGTTTCTGCCGAGGTCCTGGCGTGTCTTCACTTAGTATTGACTCTTGCTCCGCCTCCATCACCCCTTAGAATTTTTCTCTGCAGATTGGTGGGTTTTCCTCGCAAGACAGCAGCAAGTTAAGAGCAAAATCATAGAGGTCAGAATTCTTCTCCCTGTAATTCTTCCTCTCCTTGGATGATGTCTGAAGCCCAAGTGAGACACCTTCTAACCCCAAACTTGGGTGCTGATTGCACACAAATGTATCTGATGGGAAGCAGAGAATGTAAGGAGAGGAAGACCACACAGGAGAGCTTGGCCGCTTCTCCTCCGCAACGGGCAGCTTTCGTGCTCTGGTGAGCAAGTCATTTTCACACCCACAAAATTCTACAAGAGGAAGCTGTCTTTTTTTTTTTTTTAGTTTGTTTTTATCTTCATTGGTACATTATATATATACATCATGATCACTCAATATTGGGAATTTGTACCAATATATGACATGATTCAATTCTCATGTTTTCCCGTTCCCCTACCCACCCCACAAACCCCCACTCTCTAAATACATAACTTTATTTCCCTTTTTTCTTACCATCAGTTTTTCTTTACCCCTCATTATTCACCCCTCTGCAGCCGCCTTTGACAGCGGTGAGTGCCTGGCTTCTGAGGGGCAGGACCACAGACCCAGAAGCCGCCGCCGTCAGCTCTGGTAGCAGCGTTCCCTCCTGCGGGTGCCGGGGCTGGTGCTAGGTCCCCAACTTCCCGGCTAAAACCAGGCTCCAGCATCCTTCCTTTTTCTGACTGAACTAATAACCAGCAACTTTGGACCTCAATTTCTAAATTAATTTCTAAATGTCTTTCTAATTCTGTATATATAATTTGTGCAAAATTCACAGTTAATTAAATATGCTTCTAATCTGACTGTTATTGGCACATGATGCATGTTCTTTTGCACTTTTGATCATGTCAGCTTCAATTATTTACCATCAAAAGTGAGGCACCCATATGCTCTGTGGAGACTCCACCAGAAATGTATTTCACTGATATGCAAGTGTTCCTCCATTCTTTCTTTTCTTCCTTCCTTCCTTCCTTCCTTCCTTCTTTCCTTCCTTCCTTTCTTTCTCTCTCTCTTTCTCTCTTTCTCTTTCTCTCTTTCTTTCTCTCTTTTCTTTCTTTCCTTCCTTCCTTCCTTCCTTCCTTCCTTCCTTCCTTCCTTCCTTCCTTCCTTCTTTCTTATCAGATTGAACTTGAGACCTTGCTTTTTTTGAGGCAGATGCCAGGACCACTGAGCTGAATCCCTGGCTCCCCTCAGTTCTTTCTATGTAGTAATTTTTGCAAAAGCTGAACATATTTACAAGTTAGAAATGATAGATATGCTAAGAATTTTTTTTTTTTTTTTTTTTTTTTTTGCTTTTTGAGACAGGGTCTCGCATTGTAGTTCAGGCTGGCCCTGAGCTCACTATGGTGCCCAGGCAAGCCACCGCAAACTCAGCAATCCTCCTGTCTCTGCCTCCCGAGTGCTGGGATGACAGGCGTGAGCCACCATGTCTGGCATTGTGGTATGCGGTGTTGATTGTTGGTGGGCGTCTCTCCACGCCCAGCATTACATGTGGTTACCAGGGATTGAACTCAGGACCTTGCGCTTGCGAGGCAGGTGCCGGAACCACTGAGCTAACCTCCAGCCCTGCTAAGAATTTTTTTAACTGGCGAATACCTTGAATACATTTATTAACTAGAGAGGGAATGTTGGGCTTCTCAGAATTAGTTTTATTTTAGAAATGCTAAATTTTATATGATAGTACAAAGAAATACAACTATCCAAAAAGAGTTTTTCCTAAAGGAAGGCTGGGAGCTGAGAGATCAGCTATGGGGTGATTATCCACACTGGAGCTTATTTACTATTATTATTTATTATTTTGCAGAATTCAGTATGAAGTAAAAAGCTTTGGGGAGATTCTAGCTTTAAAGTGCTTCCTAAATATTACTTATTTTGAACTAGCCGTGAAGTATTTACTGATTCATGGCCCGGCCTGCAGGACATTGGTGCTGCTTCTGAAACGACAACAAATCGGCACCCTGTTTGAGCAAGGGAGACGCACATGCGTGGAGTGGAGTGTAGACAAGTGGATAGAAGCACATGCGGTGACAGTGGCACAATAGGGGGAAAACGCAATTACAAGCAGTGTATCAACAAGCGCAGGATGGCGCAGCACAGTGACACTCCGCAGGGACATGAAAGGGGAGCTGAGGAGGGAGGTTCATTGGGAATGCTTGCCAGGGCGCAGGGCTGAGGAGGCCTGAGCAGTGATAGGTCTGAAGGCGGGAGGCGGGCGGGCGGGGCGGCTGGGAGGAGGGCAGAGGGCCTGGCCGGAAAAGGAAGGCGAAGGGGAAGTGGCATCGGCCGGGGCGGTGGAGGCGCCGCTGTCCCTCTGGAAGCCATTCTGGAAAGTTCTCCAGAAAGGATGGCGAGCTGGTTGCGAGTGAGAGTGTAAGACACGTGTGTGTGTGATGCTGCGAAGGTTCAGGGATTTTAAGCTTTTACGGCTCAGGTTAGTTTTCCAAGTCAAACTATTAACAAATTCCGGGTGTTTAGTCCGGTACTGTCCAATCCCCTTGGCCTCCGCTGCCCGCTTCCCTCTTGGCTCCAGAGCTCCCTGCTTTGTTTAACTGGAGAAATGGAGTAGACAGTGCCTGATGGGTATTTGCTCTTGGCTAAAATTCTTCATAACGCGTTGAAACATTATTCTCCCTAGCAAATGTTAACAGTTGCTAATGTCATTCAAAAATAGTTGAGCGAAGTGTGTTTGTGAAACACGCAGCTTTTACTGTCAAATCACTTCCCCACGTGAAAGGAAGATACAGGGGACTCTGCTTCTCATCGACAGAAACCCATGCACGCTGTCGAGGACCGGCCAAGCTGGTCCCTTGGACAGCGTCCTCTGCCCGAGAGCCTGTGTCGGTCCTGTTTCCCTCAGAGCTGCCTGGGCCACGGGCAGCGCTCTCGGCCTCAGATAGGACAACCAGAGCACCCCTGCTCTGGAGTGAGGCAATTATGAATTTCCTGAGGGGGAAAAAGAGAGATAAGTTCAGGAAAGTCAGCGAACGTGGAATGCGGGTAGGTCCGGGCAGCAAAAGGGTTAATCAGATTTTCATTTTAGATAGTCGCCTTAGTAACAATCAGGGAGCCCAGGCTGTATCTTTTCCATTTGTGGGAATGTTTAGATTTACAGAGTAGCTCAGCTTATTATATACCTGCCTTGATTGCTGGATAAGGCTTGTGATTAAAAACAGAATAAGATTCGTTTTTATAACACTGTAAAGAAGAGCCAAACATTGAAAATGATGTCACTGGTGACCACAGTTCTGGAAATGGCTGATGCTGGAGCCCTGGGTGACAGGGCCCCTGGGGGAGGAGTGGACGCAGAGGAAGGTCAGCGCCTATTGCTTAGACTGTCTGTGGAAATGAGCCCATGTTCCCCGTTGTTGGGAATGTGCTAGGATCCAACACATAACACCAGGCAACTGTGCTGTGAGAAGTTGGACATCAGCTTCATTTTTATGTTAGATTCACTGGGCTCTTTGTGTTTGTTTGTATTGTGCATTAGTTGCTAGGTGTTCTATCAACCAGAAATTGAAAAAAAAATCAAATTTGAAATGGACTGTTTTCACAGTGTACAAAACGAGAGGGACTAGTGACACCAAAATGCTGGAATCCTTAATTTATCTGCTGTCCAAATAACAGGAAAACAAAGTGCACACACTGCCCTGCCCAGGGCTCAGACGCCACCTGGAGAGAGAGCTCCTCAGGGCAGAGGAGAGCCCGGGGCTGCCTGCAGCCGGGCTGCCTGCAGCAGCAGCTGCCAATTAGCGACGTGGGCATCAGATAGGCCACGCCGTGTGCGAGGACCCGAGTCCCGCACGGCAGCGAGCAGGTTCTGACGCAGGAAGAACACAGAGCCGGGTGAGGGTTTGGCCGGGGCCCGCCGGCACCCTGGTCACCAGCGAGCCAGCGCAGCTCTTCCAAGGTCGGAGTGCCCGCCTTCGGGGCGCGAATGTATCCATTATTTAGAGGCAGCTTCTGGCTTCCTCAAGCTTATTATATTATCGTGGGGGCACTCACTGTCCACCCCCACCATTCCACAAGTATCAAATATTTAGCCAAGAGAGCCCCCAGAGAGACACAGCATCGAGATGAACACACAGAAGCCTGGAAGATCCCCTGAAAGAGTTGTCTGTCCAAATCTGGAGAAAGAAAAACAAAGAGCTTTGAAAACAAAGAAGAACTGAATAATTATGGTTACTGGAAGTACCTTAGTGGCATTCAGTCCTTCACATTAGTTCAGTCAGATTTTTTTCCCCTAGAAATTGATTCCACTAGAGGGAGAGAAAGAGACAGAGTAAGAGAGATTGTTTCAGTGCATGGACTAATTTGTAAGACTAGACATCTATTCCTCAAATAAAGTGACTGTTGTGAGGTTTTGAAGAAGTTCAAAAGCTCCGCGAACGAAGGAGAAGGACTTTGGAACCGTGGACACAGATGGAAAGGGAGAGCAAGAGCCACCTTGCAGCGATGCTGAGGGCCAGAGGGGCCGAGCACACACTGTCTGCCCTTCTCTTCCTTCTCTAACGAATGGCCCATGTTCCTGGACACAGGAATTTAAACATAATGTATAGCTAGATTAAGAGCCGAATAGCCCCATGGAGTCTAACCTTGGGAAGCAGCCACTCAGGGCTGGGCCCCGGCCAGTGCCTGCTCAGAAGAGGCAGGTATCAGTTCTTTTTAAAGAAAAAAAGAAAAGTAGGTTCAAGGTTTCTGGGAATCTATGAACTGCAATTTGAGAAATACCAAGTTAAATAAATACAAAACTAGATACTCAATTTACCTTATTTCAAGTTTCTTTTCTACTACAAAAGAGGTAATTTGCCATTATACATTGTGACAGTACATTTGTTTTCATATTTGTTGCGTTAGAATCAAAATGAAAACATAGGATTAAAAATAAAAGATCATAAATATTCAAGACCCCAGGGGTCTACAGAACCTGGTGTGAGAGATGGTGAAGGTGAAAAATTTATTTTGAGCTCCAAATGGTAATTTTCCCTACAAATTTCAAAGCTCCTTTATGTACCCAGAATTTACCCATTTCACATGATTTTTTTCCAACTTGATGAAGAATATCTTTAGTGCAGTCATTTAATGTTACCATATATTATATATTAAGAAAACTAAATATTATAGTAATGTCATCCCACACAATACTGAAAAATAAATAAAATTGTTGACCATAAATAAGCTATAAATATTTGGCTGGAATATGGAGAAACTTTTCAGATGTCTAATGGTAGATGCAGATGTGGCTCTGGAGTCCGTACGCACTCTGCTCGCTCCGCGCTCTCTTTATGGAGACTCGCTGCATATTTAAATCGCGTTATCTGTCGCATGCTAGGACGTGAGCCAGGGCACTGTCAAAAAGACAGTTCTCAAAATAAAGGAGATCGTTTTTATGTGACTGGACCAGAAATAATTGAAGGTTAAAAAAAAGGAGGATAATTTTCCTGTCCTGCTAAACTCATGGGGAAAACTTCGATCCTCTTCCACTGTACAGCTGACCTCTGTGGCCATCTCCAAACTTCTTTAGATTCCGAATCACTTTTGAAATTAGTTGTCTTCTCTTTTACAATACACTGATTGCCTGTGGCAGTTTTTATGTCTTTTGCTGATTCTTGAACCTTTTCCTCTCCTCAACTCAGAATTCAGAATCTGACAGACATTCTCAGAGTGCCTGCTCTTTTGCGATCTTTACAACACTGAAGGTTGCCCATGTCCATGAGAGAGATCAGTGCCCTGTCTGCGAGCTGATGGGTTCAACTGAACCAGAGTTCAACTGGTTTCAGACATCAAACCGTATATGTCTTAAAACTGAATGTGCAGAATGAATAGTTGATTTGATTTCAGGTTTTCAACTAGTGGCTCACTGTGTCACAGCCAAATGATGACTATGGTTAAAAATTATGCTGTGTGCTAAATGAGCAGGGATAGAGAGACTCAAGAGGAAAGCAAAGAGCTGGAAAGAGAAGGGGAAGGAGGTAGCATAGAGGACAAACTAGGACGAGCACTGGAGAACGTGGTTACAGACAGTGTGAGTAATTCTGATTAGAGTAAATGTCCCAAAATTATGAATCAAAAAATGATGAGTTTTAATCAAGGAACATAGATCTTAGGTGAAGAAAATGAACAAGATATTAAGAAAACTAAAGGAATAACTTTGAAAAAACAGAATGTTGAATGGTCCCCTTGAATTCTGGTGAGAGGGGCGGGTGAGGATAATGAAAAAGAAAAATAAGAAAGAGGCTCTAGGATGTATTTTTTTGGCTTGGCGAAGAAGAGTGGGCTCTGGTGCAGCTCACTGTCGCGCCCAGAGTCTCTGCGACCGCGTGGAGACCAGGGCTCCGTTAAAGGCGCCCACAGGAGTGGGGAGTCTTGGCCCAGCTCCACAGCAGTGCAGTAAAAGTAGAGCCATGAGAAAAGATTAGGTTCCAGAATATCAAAGCATTTTGCCTAAAAACTAGAAGACAAGTCTCCATGCAGAGGAGATGAGTTACATAATGTGACATCCTGGAAGGTATGAAGGAAGATTGCCACAGGGTTCTTCAAACAGTTCCATCTTGCTTTTGGCAAGCTGAAAAGAATTTACATCACAAATAGAGACTTCCGGGTGAGAAATCACGATCAGATTTTGGCCATCCAGTAGGTAGCCAAAGAACAAACAAAACACAAAACATTATCCCTTCACCATTAATAGTCTGCAATGCAACTCTTATTTTTTCCAGTGGTATAAATATCACTGTTTTTCAAAGTAACTGTAGATAAATACATTATTTTACTAGATTAGACAATTAGATATGCAAGACAGTAATCATTTTTTCCATCCCTAAGCCTGAATGTTTAAAGGTGAGCTTCCCTGTGTATTCTAGTTCCTGTGTCTTGAAACACCATATTGCGTGTCTTCGATTTAACTTGCTCATGTGAAATTCCCTAAAAGAGACTTTCAAAGCCATGCTGACTCATCAGTTGCGGCCTCGCGCTCGCGTAAGCCATGCAGAAGCTGCGTGAGCCACCCGCCTCTAAATCTCAGTCATATCTAGTCTCCTGTACCATGATTCCGAAAATAGCCGAGAAAGCCTGATGCTCTTTTGTTTACCGATTTTAAGATCATTATGCACACACAAATGCATGACTATAATTATGCATTCATGGTGCTGCTCGTGCTGGCTTAACTCAGGAATGGTGTGAGCAGCTATCTCGGAGCTACAGGCTGTCTCCCGTCACTCGGATTCCCATCAGCGCTGTTTGTTGAGTTGGGTTGGATGGTGGATGCTGTCTGCTCAGTCCCAAGCCTGGACCCTCCTTTATCACTGCCTCACCCTCTGCCCTTTCTCCCCAGCCCCAAATCTCTGCTTTTAAGACAGGAAAAACTACAAGATAATTTGGTTTTGCTGCATATGTTTGGTCTGTTCACAGCAATGAGACGAGAGGGGTTTTCAAAATTTCCCAATCTGTTTAGACTCCACGTTGAGCGTTTTCTGTAATAAAGGAAGGCACTTTCATTTTTCAGTCACGAAACATCCCTACCAGCTGGCCTTATCAGTGAGTTTACTTTAAGTTCCTTACACTAGTCTAGAGTAGAGAGCGATCAAACTTTCTCCTGTATGTCATCAGACGGCATGATTTAGGCAGAGGACATCGGTCCTTGGGTCTTCCGTTTTGTGCCCCTTTCTGACCGTGGCACCATCTCCCTGGTGGGCTGTGGTGGGAAAATGAGTGGCAAACCCCACTTAGGAACCATAACAACAAAGTTCTTCCGCTTTGCACATTAGAACGAGGTTAGTCAGGAAGAGCCAGCGTGGGTGTGGACATGTCCAAGCTTACTGCCTACGGATTCCAAGACAGACAGACAGACAGACAGAAGCCAGAGCAGGACGTCAGACTGCGCCGCATGCAGAAGAAGCCAAGCTAACCTAACTTGGGGTTGTAGTTTACTTTTCCCTTTGTGTGGAGCTGAACTCAGGAACACCTGCTCCTCTGAGAGTTAATGACCATGTTTTGTGACTCTGAAGGGCCCCGCATTTGTTCCCAGGAAGCACGGCACTGTTGTCTTATCTAATTTATAGCCTCGGTGACGATTTACATAGCTAAGTATAAAATGAGAGCACTGATTCGTTTTTAATGTCGAGCAAAGAGAGTGCTATCTGAGAGACAAAGCAAGCCTGCTTGTTTGTTCCTTTATTTATTTTATTACCACCCGCGGCTGGACACAGTGCTCACAGCTCTTCTGCGGGCCTGAGACACATCTCCTTTTGCCCCTCCCCGTTCACTCCCGACTCCAGCTCTTGCCTGTCCTCCCATTTGCAAAAGATCTGTCTTCCTCTTCTTAAAGATCTTATTTAGATCTTTGTTTGTGTTTCTGGTTCCTCATAAAAGAGAAAACAAGCAATACTGAAGCCCGTGTGTCTGATTTATTTTGTTCAACATTACGGTCTCAATTTGCACCCATTTTCCTACAGATGACTTGAGTTTTTCCTTCTCGATGTCAACATAGTGCTCCCTTGCGTGTAGGCGCCATGTTTTCTATAAGCCTGTTTCTAGACTGCCTGTGAGAGCATGTGGACTGCGACAGGCAGAGGTGCCGGAGAAGGGGTCCTGACCTTCTCTGCAGTTGAAGACAGTAGTGCAGGTGCAAAGTTGTCAGCTTTGACCAAGATAATCAGATCACTAAGTGACAAAGTTAGAACAAAACCTAAGGTTAATGAGTTCTCCTCTAATTATTGTTTTAAACATGTATAACCAACATGTCATAGGAGCTACCTTAGAAAAGAGTCTTTGTGATCATGGGGGGGTTTGTTGTTTTGGCTTGTTTTGATTTTTGTTATAGTTAACAAATCAGAGAAGCAAAAAAATTTAAATAAGTACCCAGAATTAAGACACTTAAGTTATTTTGGCAGCATATGATGCAAGAGAAATTTACATACTCTAAAGATTTTGTACGTGAAAGGGAGCTCTCACGCTAGAGTCCAGAGCAAAAAAGTAGCAGAATTAGGAACTCAGTGTTCCTGAGCTTTCTTACTTTTTCCTCAAATGACCTATGAGCAAACATTTATGTCTCTGCTAAATGCTGTAGCTGGGAAACCAGGAACACCTTAAACAAAATCACTTATTCTATAACTTACAAGTAGAGCTTCTTATTGTGCACAGTGAGATTTAATTCAACTACTACTGGGTTGTCATTTAAATCTTTTCCTTGTCTCAGCAACAGTGGAATTGTTTCCTCACTAATCCAGCGATGAAAGACAAAAAGGTTGGCTGAAGTAATCTCTTGTGTGTGTGTGTGTGTGTGTGTAATCAATATATCATATATATACATATATATGTATATATATGATCAATGTATAATCAATGTATATGTTGATTATTCTGGTTAGAATGTTGGTTAGAATAAATTAGTTGAAGGGCATTTAGTACAAATTTATTTCTCCAACTTTATTTTCCTAAATAAGCACATACAGTGAGTCGCCAACTGCTGTTTTTCATGAACAAGCCTGTCACGGTAGAATCAGCCTCCAGGAGGCGTTATGACAACAATAAAGGGCTGAGAGCGAGAGAGCGGAAAAGAGGGCCTGCCCTGACCGAGACCCACCGCGCAGAGAGGGGCCGGGGCTGGGCTTAGGCCCAGGCCGCCTCCTGCGGCGCCCAGGCCGGTAACCATGGCTTCATCGCAGCGGCTCCGCGGAAGGGTCAGCCAAGTGGGTCATTTCCTGTCCTCGGCGTCACCTGTTCTGGGAGCACAGCGTGGGGGCGCCCGGGGCGGCACCTGAGGCAGCCGGAGTCTGGCTTCAGGCCCACTGAGCGGAGGGAGCCCCGTCTCTCCACGCTGCGCCCTCCTGCCCCTGCGCGGTGTCCACGGAGCCGCGGGAGCCGCGGAGCGCCCTGTGGACTTCCCGAGGGAGCCTGGCTTCCCGCCGGACACCGCGCTGTGCGGGCCGCGGTGCACCTGCCGGCACGACCCTGCGGCCAATCGGGGGACGCACTGAGCGGGCGCAGACTGCGAGGCGCCTTCCGGGGGGACCTCCCGCCGCGGGTCGGGGCTTCCAGCACCGCGGGTTCGGTGCCGGGGCCGGTCCACTGCGCCACCCAGGAGCGCCCCCTGCTTCGGGCTCTGCGCAGCCCTGGGGAGCCCGGCGAGTGCGCCTGGAGACAGCTTGGTCCTCGTCATGAGCTCAGCTCTCGATTGGAAACATTTATATCAGATATTTGTATCCAACGTAGGATAAAATCTTCTGTACAAGTACAGAAAAAGCCTGCAGCTGTTAAAATAAAATATTAAAAATATTACCTGTTATTCAGTATTTTATATCACCAGTAAGAATGTCTTCAATCTGTTCCCCTCATTTGAGGACTGATATTGATATTTAGCATCTCCACGAGGCTTACAGGACCCGAAACTGTGCAAATGTGAGAAATAATTCACCACAAGTGCTGTAATTCCACAGTTCAAAAAACCCTGAAGATTATTAATGAGACACCACGCAATTAGCTTCTACAAAGTGCAGCTAGGAATCATGCATAATGTAAAACAGAAACTGCTAACCACTGACTCATGAAAGATCAGTTAAGGTAGTTTTCACAGACGTGAAGAATTGATATTTAACACAACCCTAAGATTCTCACTGCTCTAACATCATGGAAAGAACTCGGTTTCTTACAGATAAGTAAGAGAAAAAGAGAAGGTGCTTGATGAATAAAGCCACTTCTAGTAATGTGAATTTAGATAAGTCACTAGCTTTTTTACAGTTTTAGTTTTTATTTATACAAAAGAGTAGAACAATATCTATGGCATACAGTTGCTCTGAAAATGAATTTAAAAAATAAATAACACCAGGAATTTTAGCACATAACTGCTTAATTAAAAAACTGTAAGTCATGTATTAGGGAATGTTTGATTTTTTCCGGCTGTTTTACTGGGAATTCTGCTTCTATGAAAACGTGTTTCTTAGTGGAAGCTGGAAGTGTGTCTGGGGTCTTCACAGATAACTTGCCAGACCTGCTCACACGCATTGCATGCATGGTGTTTTAGTCATAGAATGATCTCATCCATGACGTAACACTTACAACATTCTTTTTAGAATTAAGGAAACTGAGATGCAGAGTAGTGAAGCATCCCCCAGTCACATGCGCACTCAGTGACCCAGGGCAATGTAAACCCAGCTGCTTAACCTCACATCACAAAATGTTGATCCATCTTTTGACTGTTAATCTAATAAAGTATATTAAGTAGCATAATGATCACATATTTAAGATAAGACACATCCACTCGGTGTGGCTCTATTTCCCAAAGTATATAGTTAACTGTTGAAGTTGACTTAATACTTTGAAAATTTGTTTTTATGATATAGTTTATTTAGCACTTAGAAATAATTAAAGAGGCATACATTGAGCTGGTGATTAATAGATAGATAAAAGACTGTATGGCTTACCCGCAAAATGCAACAAAATCTCATTATTTTTTAGATATTGTTATAAAAGTGTTGGTTTTCAGATGGATCTGTATTGAAGGCAGCTTCACTATTTTTGCTGTAAAATTAAAGTGTAGCTCTTGATTATCATGAAGATGCACTTCATCCCTATGGGTACAATGTCATTTGATCATGGGCCATGAAGTATGCATTGTGATTTCCAAATGTATCGATCAGAAGGTTTTTAGTAAGCTTCATCATTAGTGTTGATTTACACAACCTATATGTATACAATTTAGATATTCTTCTTACTAACACATCGTCGGTGTCAGGAATGTAACTTCTCTTCCCTGTGTCTCTATCCTTAGTTTTCTGTGCCCTACATCCTCAGTGAATGTTGCTGGATGAATAATGAATATACTTAATTTTCCATCAAAATATAAAATGATTACTTAAAAACCAGAGTAACTTACATAGCGTTCTCAAAGTAGAATCAACACAGAGGAATCCAAAAATAAACTGACTAGCTATGACTGCTGGGAACAATGATATATATAGCGTTATGTTATTTATCTTCCAAAGCCCCACGGCGGGGGCTGGGGAGGTAGCCTAGGGCTCCCGTGGGTCTGGGGCGCTCGAGGCGGAGCTTTCCTACCCAGCATCCGAACCCCAAATAAAGACGGTCGAAGTGAACTGCCTCCAAGCTGAACGTAATTCACACACAGCGAAAGGTGGGGCTTGACTCGCCAGTCTCTGCTGCTAACGTCTGGTGCAGGTTCGTATTCAGGCCCGTCCCATGGACGTCACTCAGTGTCCTCTCCCGCGGACACACCGACGCTGCAGCCCAGACCATTACACACAAGGTAATGTCCTCTTAAGACAGAATAGTCTAAACATACTTCATTAAGAAATTAAATGTTATAACATAAAAATTAGAGTTCACAACAAGCAGAGGGACACTGCTGCCCGCAGGAGCCTCATGTGGAAATAGTAACAGCGCAAAATCAGATCTGAGGGATTTGTCCAGGGCGTGCGTGGACAGTGGCCGTCTTGTTGAAAGCTGGCTTCAGAGGGGCCCCCTCCGTCCGTCGCTCCCGGGGGGCCGCACGCCGCGCCCAGCCCTGGGGGGAGCCCTCGGCGGGCCGTGTGGACTCGGCTCACGGTCGTCCGGGGCTCACGGCCGGGCAGGGCCCACGCAGGGCTGCGGCACCAGCGCCTCTCTTGGCGGGGGTGGGGCCGAGACCATCCTACGTGTGCTGAGTTCGCCTAAAGGAGACTGAAAACCAAACTCAAGACCAGACTCTCAGTTGAGTGTCTGGAATAATTTTTGTTGCTAAAATGTCCCTCTGATTAGATAAACTTTGTTCAGTTGCTCTAACACTTTCACACTTCTGCCAACCACTTTGCCAAGCTTCTAATTTTCTCCACCGACTGTCAGTGACGTTAACTTTGACTAGTTTGTCAGAGAGACGATCTGCCGTCCCGAGCGCAGCACGGCGTGCAGCGGCCCGCGCTGGGTCTTGCGTGGTGGTGGGAGGGGCCCGCCCTCCGGTTCTGTCCGCCGCAGACTCTTCTCGCTTTCAAACGCCATAATCTCACACACAGTGTAGCTTCCAATGGAGGTAAGTTCTTGAGGGTTTACGGTTATGACATAAAGGTACACACATAATGGAAACAAGACGTGAGTAGAAGAAAATTATATGCGGTTATAAAATTTCCTGTAATTGTTATCAAGGTGGTGTCTCTTCTTTTTTTAATTAGAAGTTAATCCTGAGTCCCATGACAGGAGTATGAAGGAAATCAGAAAGGTGCACCTTCGGCTGGTCCCCGGATACGGGATCCTCACCTGCATTTACCGCCCTTTGCCTTAACATAGATAAGCTATTAATAGTTGAAGAGAATGTGTATCTACTGAACCTGTCTCTGTTCTCCAAACGCTTCCGTTTATTTTACCCCCATCGGTTCTCCGAGAGGGCTGACACACCGGGTGGTCAGTGGTGATGTCTTCCTTCCCTGGGCCCCCCGGGGGAATCACGGGGCCTCCGCTGCGCTGGCCACGGCCTTCGAGGTTTGTACGGACCTCGCCGTGCGCGCCCAGGCCGGGCAGACATCCCGCAGAAAGTCCTGGCGAGCCACGAAGACCGTCCTACAGCAGGAGGAAAGGCCTGCGAGCCTCAGCGCCCTCCAAGCCCCGGCCCGCCGGGATCTGTGCCCGCCTCTCCAGCGGGCGAGGCCGGGAGGAGCAGTGTGCTCGCCCCTCGGCTCCCCCAGGGCCCGGGCGCCGGCCCGGCACGCTGCCAGAGGCGAAGCGGCCCCCTCGGCCCGCGCCCTCCATCCCTGCAAGGAAGAGGCGGAGCTGGCGGCGGCCGGCCTGGGGAGTCCTCCTCTCGGGCCGGATGCGCGCGCGGAGCCGTGAGACTGAGGGCGCGGAGCCGGCGCAAGGGAGAGAATCGAGTCTGTTCTCTTGTGAAAATGAAAGTCTAATAAATATCTGGGTTGCTAGGTGTTTATTATTCATTTAGGAACGTCTTCCCATTTGGAAAATGGAATATCGCTAATCGGTAGAATAATCTTAAATAATAATATAATATTATTTCACTAAATATTATGGAATGTTTTGTTTTTATTTGGAGGCATTGAGATTGTTTTTAATATCCTGCATCTATAGAATTAGTTGTAGTCCTTTTCCTACAAGATCATTAGTTCTCATGCTGAAATTCCTATATTTAACCAGTGACTCATGTTAAGATAATGTGTTCCAACAATTCTGAGAACTAAAAGCAAATATACCTCAGAGATAATGATTATTTAAATTTTTGGTTCATAGAGATAAAGCTGTCTGACACGAGTATGGATATAGTAGCCAAGAATTCTATCATTTTATTTCACACTCATTTTTAAAGTCTCTTACCGTATTTGAGATCGCGCACCCCACGTCCGCTGGAGGGCGCTGGCAGCAGGTCTCTGGCCTCTCGGCCCGCGCGCCCTCGGGGCCGCGTCTGCGGGGGCTCTGAGAGCCGCCCCCCGGCGCCGCCCGGGGCCTTCGTCCCGCGCCTCGCAGTGGCCGGAGCCGTCGCTCGGTCCGTCTCGCGCAGCCCTCCGCTAGGTCTCCGGCCGAGAGGACCTGCCCTCAGTGGGAGCCTGCGTCCCGAAACTCTGTTTCTCTACGCAGTGCCAGTCGGAGCATGTTTGATGAAACTGTGTTTTGTTGTCCCCAACAGTGGAGTCAGACGGTCCTCCCTGGCACGGTCGGGCGTGTTCTCAGTTGCTTGCACAGGCTTGTGCGGCACACGTGCACACTCTCCCCTTCCCAGAAAACCGAGGGGGCGTGTGCCCCAGAGTCCTCCTCATGCGCCCACGCTCCGCGCCACGCGGCTGCCGAGCAGCGGAGTCCACAGGGGACCTGCGAGTGGGGAGACGCGGCCACCTGCACCCGGAAACAGCACCGATATCTAGAATATATAAAGGGCTAAACATTACATCCCCCAGAGAAGAGACCCAGCGGACAAGTAAGATGAGCAGATGCTTCTCAGAAGTACAAATAGCCAGTAATACATGAGGAATCATTGAACTTCACTGGCCTTCAGAGCAATGCACATAAAAAAAAAACCCAAAATTCCTCCTTATGCCAGAAAGAATGGCCATCATCAAGAAATCAAGAAATGCTAGTGAGCCTTCAGTGGAAAAAGAAACCCTTCTACATTATTGGCGGGACTGTAAACTAGTACAAGTACTGTGGAAACCGGGATGGAGAGCTCTCAAAAAGCTTGAAATTTGACCCAGCTATTCCCCTTTTAGGTAACTTCCCGCCTGAAGTAAAAGGCATCGTGTTATGGTGATGCCGCATCACCCATATTTACAGCAGCACAACTCAACAGCTAAATACCGGAGGAAGCCTGTAAGTCCATCAGGGCACGAATGGATAGAGAAAACATGCAGTGCACACACAGTGGAACACCACTCTCCCACGAAGAATGATAAATTTGAGATACATGAACAGAAGCACCATGTGTGGCAAAATGTACCAATAAAAAATGAGTCTCGGAGAATAAGTGGGTGTTATCCTTGAGTACCTTTTATGTTACATCGGTCGACCCCCTAGGATCACTGACTTTGTTTAAAATGACTTAGTTGAAATGCCACTCCATTTTCAGAAAAAAAAAAATTTGCTCACTATCGTTAGGTTTAAGCATTCACCCAGTTTAATGTATAACTTTAAAATTACCTTACTAAGGGGCTGGGGATTTGGCTGAAGTGGTACCACCCCAACCTTGGAAGCACAAAGGCTCTAGTTCAATCCCTGGTACCGAAAATTGAAAAATATATATACTACTAAAAAGCACTGTTTTTGTGTTTGGAAACTGTCTTATTAAAGCTGTATAGCTCCAGCCGAGCGTGTGTGTAACATCGCAGCTCTGGGCCGCGCCCAGAGGGGGGCGCTGAGGGCCAGCTGTGCAGGACCCGGAGCTGTGGTTTCTCAGGTTGTTCCGCCCTCTCGTGGGTCAGAGACGGTGGTTTCACTCTTCCCACAGAACAGCGCTCGGTCTCCACAGAGCACACGCCCCGTGGCCGTGCGGAGAGAGGGGTGCAGTGTTTGTGTCACCGTCAGGCCGGGAGTGCGCTGAGTCCTGGCGCGGAGGACCCTGGAGTGTGGCCTGTGTCAAGCTCGCCATGCCGCAGACAGGACCAAGTGGCACACAGTGCCACGTGTTTTCCTCAGAGAATAATTCCCCCGGGGAGGTGGGGGCATCTAACTTTTAAGGGCCAGGAAACCTGTGCTTGTGTGTGTGTGTGTGTGTGCACGCACACATGTGTGTGTGCACATGTGTGTTGGTGTGTGTATGTGTGGCTGTGTGTCTCTGGTTCTAACTGCACATCTAATGTCACTGATAATGCTGAAGATTTTTCCAGGCCCTACAGAGTATGTTTCTGTAGCAGAGAGAATAGAAACAGCTACTAATTGTTCAGACAGTAGAATTTAGCAAAAGGGCCTTGAGGCTTCTCAAGTCACAGCTACAGAAGTGACACACTCTCTCCTGGGTCACACGGTGTAGAGTGGCCTGAGGAGCTCTAACAAATGCCACGTGGCCCCTGGTGCCCACGGACTCCAGTTCTTTTGCCAGGTGACACCTCTCATCCTGTGCCCCGCGTCACGGCAAGTTCTTCGTAGAGGTAAGGTTTTCCTACTGTCTCTAGCTCTTCCTCGCTCTCATTTTGGAAATCTTCAACAGAGTTTTCCAGCAGAATTTGGAGTCCCTCGGAGCATTATGTCACTGTTTCTGGGCTAGAATTCTCTCTTCTTTACCTTTGGGCTGCCTACTTATCTCCATTAACCTTTTGCCTTGACTCTAAACATTTATTGAAGGCTTCCTCCTTTGTCGGTCCAGTGACTCCAAAGGTTAGTGAGAAGTGGATGCTACTTTGACCTCTTTTATCCACATTAGATGATTCTAATTATTCCGAAGAAGTGACACTTTTGACCCATTTTGTCCTTGTCAAGTTTGTCTAGTTGTGGGCTGTCTAAACCTGGAACTCTGGGTTCAAACTGTATCTGGGAGTGCAAGGTTCTTTTTTAACTTACAATGTGGAGCCTCAACAGAGCACAATATTTCTATTTTCAAAAAAAATCTACTTTAACTGAAACTGAAGGTGCATATTTTGTGCTTTGAATTGATTTATCTCTGAAAGAGATATAGATGAACTGTAAACTTTAACCTATAAAAAATGAGATTATTTCAAAATGGGAAAAATGAAAAATTTTTGTATGAGTGAGGATAAACTAGATTTCAAGAAACTTTGATATGACAGCAGATTTTTCTATCAGAAAGCTTTTCCTTTTTGATACGATGTGAGGTGAGTTCAGGGTCTTCCCACCCCATGTGCCCTGTGGTCCCCTTGGTGAAGACAGGTTCCCCGTCAGACCCCTTGGCCAAATGCCTGACTTCGAAAGGGGCCTCAAAAATGCACTGAGGGAGAATGATTGATCCATATTCTTAGCACCTTTTTCGGCCTTTTAATTTAAGTCATAGGGTCTTGACTTCTATGAGAATCACGGTAGATGTTTCCAAGGTCTGAGAATACCGAGGGTTCCAGCAAATGATTTTTCGGACACTCTAACATGTTAGCCACCTATTGGCGCGGCTAGGTGGTGGGTCTTTGCTGTGTGTTGTGTCTAAGCGCCAGGCTGGTCGTTCAGCACAACTACCTCATGAGAAAAATGGTTGTCCCCGTTTTGCAGATGTAAATTCTGAGGCTCAGAATGGGTAGGTGCTTTTCTTGTCATCAATCCCCCATAGCGTGGATTGGGATTGACACCCAGATCCTCTCAGCTGGTAACAGAAGTGCCCTTCGGGGATACGCAGCTGTAAAGCCAATGGTGAGTCCAGTTACGAAGGCGGGGCCGTCGTCACGTTAAGCTTTCTCCTTCAGAGCAAGAACACTCCCTGTAGCTGCTGATATCATGAAAGCATTAATGACTGTGAGATTCCGTGCTGGGTTGTGGTATTCCAGTGAAGGGAGATTGTTTACAGTTGGAGCACACTTAGTCAGGACACGTTATGACTTTTTGAACCACAAATCAGTAGGCTGGAATACCTCTTTCTCCATTTTCCGTAGCTGTTAAACCATTACAAATACGGATCCAAAAATACACATGCTCAATGTCCTTCAGCTCGGTGGGCAGGAGTCCCAGGGTGGGTCTCAGCAGACCAGGGCCGAGGGGCCACGCTCTCTCCCACCGGAGCGTCTAGGAGCTCCGGCTGCGTGGGTCCTCAGCAGAAGGCGGCACCGTGAGGATGCGGCAGGTGCTCTTCGCACTCCGGAAGCGGAGGCTCTTCTCAGCGCGCACAGCCGGGGTGTCCCTCAGTGAGTGGCTTCGTCTCCCACCCAAGGCGGCGCAGGAAGGTGAGCCTGCTCGGGCGCAGGCCCTCTGCTCCTCCTCTTCGTCTCCCGGGATGAGACAGACACCTCGGGTGATTTCGCCGTCTCACGCTCTGACCTCAGCCTCACCTTCCCGCCCCTGTTTCCTGTCCTGCGGCACAGGCTGCCTGGCGGACCATTGACCACTTGTTGTGCCCTTCGTACTTGCTCTCTTCCCAAGATGCCGTGCCAGTTTTTACTCTTTGCGGACTATAAATAAACCTTTTCTCTTCATTTGTGAAACCAGACAGTAAAACTCAAGGACCTTCCTTTTAACTCTTAATTTTTATGGATCATTCTTTAGAGACATGGGAAAATGAACTTAATGATCGAAGTGGATATCATTGTTACTTTCTACTCATGGAGTGTCTCCGCTGTAGACTTCTAATCCTGGATGACTCCTTCCTTCTCACTGGTCATCTTCTTGGAAAGCAGTGAGTCTCTGCAGAAGTTGTCTTCTTCAGAAAGAAATCGCCCCCTCCGGAGAACTGTGACATCTGGTCTCTTGTTATCTGCTTATTATTTAGTTTATAAATAATAGCTTTCTGCAGACTTCACTTCACTCTTTGCCTTGACCTTATTGGTTTGCAGTAGAACATATTGTTTTCCTTCTAATACGGCTTTAGCCCTGAGTACCTGTTCTCCTGGGAGAGTTAGTCCAGAAAACCCAGGACAGTCGGTCTCCCTAGGGTGGTAATGGCAGGAAGAAGAGCTTGGTGTAGATATCACTGCTGTGCTCATCCCAAAGGAACTTAATCTTCCAGATGAAATTCACGCCTAAAAAATATGAGGATCAAGTATGTCAAGGAAATGTCTAAAAAGTCCTGCTATAAGGACATGAGTTGTAGTGTCCACATTATTTTTGCTATAAAATCTTTATAGACTATCTTGTGAGTGTAGAATTAATCACATTTTCGGGATACACAGAGGCCCTTCAAGATGCGTTTCATGTCTGCTCCGCCAGACATTTGTGCTACTGTGTCTCTTGCACTTGCACAGGGGAGTGTGGGTGATGATCAGGTCGATGAAAACTAGCGCTTTTCTAGTGTTTGCTGAATACCCCGTGCAGAGCTAAAGATTTTACAGGAACACAAAGCAGAGCCCGAGGCCTGCCCTCCGTGATGTGCCCACATCCTCACATAGTGCCAGCCTTTGCCCACCATGTTCTCACAGCTGGAGTCCCTGCCATTTACCCCTGGGGTGTGGTCCAGGGGGCACCCCCTCTCTGACTTGCTGAGGAGGCTCCCAGGACTTAAGCTTCCTGTAGCCCTTCCTGAGCCAGCACACCCAAGCACTCGCTCCTGGGCTCCTGGTTCCCGGTGCATGTGTCATGATGCTTGTAGAAATCCACCCATGTTTTTCGTCAGGAAGGACTTAGTCATTCATATCCCCAGCACAAGGGAAGGAAGACCGAGGTATTGGCAAACCGATTCCTTTTCTTTCTTTCTTTCTTCTTTTTGAGACAGGGTCTTACCTTGTAGTTCAGGCTGACACTGAGCTCACTATGTAGCCCAGGCAAGCCTTGAACTCACAGCAATCCTCCTGCCTCTGCCTCCCGAGTGCTGGGATTACAGGTACGAGCCACCAAGCCCGGCACTGCAGTATGTGGTACCTGGGATCAAACTCTGGAGCTTGCGCTTGTGAGGCAGGCACTGGAACCACTGAGCTAAATCCCCAGCCCAACTGCTTTCTTTATACCAAAAGATTTCCCAGGGAATTTCAGTGATTAATATTTTTATCTTAAAAAAAAATTAGAGAAGGTGATTTATAGAAATGCACCTGGCTTTATATGGAGGAGAAAGATTATAATTTAAAACAATTATTTTATTTTATTTTTGAGACAGGGTTTTGCTTTGTAGTTCAGGCTGGCCCTGAGCTCACTATGTAGCCCAGGCAAGCCTGGAACTCAGCAATCCTCCTGTCTCTGCCTCCCGAGTGCTGGGATGACAGGCATGAGCCACCACGCCCGGCACTGTGGAGTGTGGTATTGATTGCTGGTGGGCGTGAGTCACCACGCCCAGCGTTGTATGTGGTTACCAGGATCAAACTCAGGACCTTGCACTTATGAGGCAGGCGCCAGAACCACTGAGCTAAATCTCTGGCCCTAAAACAATTATTTTTTAGGAAATAAAACAGTTTATAGAATTGGTGCCTGTTTTAAAATCTATCATTTTAATCAGAAGAAAGTAGATGCTATAAAGATGGCCGCTATGAACACCGAGATGGCAGACCCCTCCCTGTGACCTTCCCCACTTGCCAGTGGGGACTTGGGGGTCTGCACCTGTGGGTTACCTGGTACTCAGTAGGAAAAGCAAAATTATTCATCGTGATAACCTGATACTTGATTAGGTATGGATAGGTGACCATTACAAATTGTATGCATGATTTCTTTGAATTCTTCTTTGAAAAGAAAAATAATAATTGTTGATCGCACTAATAGAGAACTGATTAACATTTTTGCATAGAATGTTGGAACATAATATTGCTCTTACAGGACTTTCAGACAACTGCTTCTCATGGTTATGCCTTGCTATTAAAATACATAGTTAAAAAGTAAGACTCTGAAGTGGATCAGTATATCTATTAATATAACAGATATATAAAGTATATTAAATATATTTAATATGCTTGACTTTCATATTTATAATATAAATTATATGCTTGATATAGATCATATATTTAACAACAAATATACACAAATATATTAACCAAAATATGTTATATACTCATCAGAATTATTCATCAGTGTCTTAGGCTTGTCCGTGTAAGCACTGTTTTCAGACTTCGTTGACTTTTCTCCACCAAGGTCTAGGGGACACTCGGGTCCAGTTCAACCCCTTGAGGCCTTGAGGCCGTGCTGGCTCTGGGCAGAGCCTGCAGTGTGCAGTCCCCAGAACGTGGGCAGGATGACGCGGTGGGGGGTGCACCACGGAGCTCGGCCCTGGGCAGGCTTTCCGTGTCCACCCAATTTATTTCCTGCAGTGTAAATCTATCATAAGAGATCTAAAGATAAAGAATTTGGGTACCAAGCAGCCAGAAGTGTTTGGAGCCTTGTGTTGGAAATACATACAGCGTTTTGCCAGAGCTAGGTCTCATCTCCCCGCCTCTCTGCCTCTCAGAGCACGTTGCTGTGCATTTGAATGTATTCACAATTCCCTTTTACAGCTTCCTGGAGACAATACATGGTGGATCATTAGCATGATTATTATTTTGGCCGCACTTGGCGGGGGCCTGGGAGGGGATGTCATTATTCCTGCAGGCTCAGCGCCTCCTGTAATATCAGTGTAGCTCAGGAGAGAGCTTTGAAATGGATCCTGATTCTTTAAATTCTTTCCTGTCTGTTTCAGGAAATAGTGAGATCCTGTTGATAGGAAAGTACAATGTGCCTAAAGTTCACTTCCAAACACTCAGCTCTTTGCAGGGAAAGTCATCTACATTCGCTTTATAATTCAGAGCCCGGAGAGATACATCTAATCTTGGAGATCTGATCCGTTATCATTGAGCGAGGAAAATCCTTGATAATAATTCCACCATTCAGATTAGTGAAAGCAGGAAGCCTTCCAGTTTCTGTTGTCTTAAAAAGATACCCTTAGACGAGGGAATGACTTGGATTGCAGGTTGGGAGATTTAGTTTTTGTAAAAGTAAAATGATTAGTACAGTTATTGTTCCAGTCTGTAATCAACGACAGCAAACGGCATCTGTTTGTGATCGTTCTTTCTGCAGAAGACAAAGGCTCAGGTGCCCATGGTGCTGACGGCCGGTCCCAAGTGGCTCCTGGACGTGGCGTGGCAAGGCGTGGAGGAGAACAGGAGCAACTGCATCGTGTACAGCAAAGGTAAAGCCAGCGCGCGCCTGCGCCTGCCCGGCGAAGGGCATGGAGAGCGGGCGTGGCGCCCGAGGAGACGTACGCTCTCTCCCTCGCGCCTTCCGAGTTGCTCTAACCTGTATTTTCACCAACGCCTTCGTTCTCTCCTCTCCTGTGCAACATAAACAGTGTCGCGCTGTGCTGTCCTCAGTGGCCGGCTCTCGTGGCCTGAGGCCCTTTCCTCACTGCTGTGCTCGAACAGCCGGCTTCGGAGGTGCTCCTGACCCCTCTCGGGCACTGTCCATTGGGAAGGAAACTCTTCTAGCAGTTGAGCGGCTCTGGAGGTGCAGGGTCCAGAGGGCTTGCGTTCCACACCGCTTCCTGAAGCCAGGAAGAGAGAGGAAGCTCAAAGCCTAAGCTTTGCGAAGCTCAGATTCTTCCCCATGGCCATCTCCGAAGGGCAGAAGGCCAGCCGGCCAGCGGAATCCGGTGCGTGCTGAGCACTGCCTTTGATCTGCACCGTGAGACGTCGGCGTGGCCTGCTGGAGTCAGCGCTCCGGGTGGCGCACCAGGCCCGACGCCCGGACAGCAGCGTCCTCCTGCGCGCTGTGCTGGGCCCTTTCCTCCACCTTTAAATTTCACGCCCTAACTCTGTGCTCTGCCAGTGAAATCCCTAATCACACTTCTTCGTAAATATTGCAAAACCTTGTGCTTCTCATGTTTAAATTCTTTCTGCTTCCCTTTTTTTAACCAAATAGACCTACTGAGATCAAAGATTTACTTGCCCATTGAACCTAGAAACCATGAAAGCACGAAAGAGAACAAGCGAGTACTTACCCCTATCAATATATTAACATATAAAACACTAATCATCACATCAAAGACTCTGAAAAACTTGCTAGAAACAATTACAACTTGTTCCTATAATCATTACAATTTGTACACTTATAAGCGGATTGCCTCCAAACTACCATAAGCCTTTGAAAGTTGAAACACCGGAAAGAGGGAATTTGCAAGCTAAAAAAACCAGCTGCACACCACGATCTGATTACACTCCTTTCTCCCTGTAATTGCTGGTCCCAAACCCACTAATTTTGCGACCTGCGGTGTGGACGCTGGCGGGAGCTGCCGGCGACGGGCGTGTGGGTGTTCCCGGGTCGCGGCCGGGCAGTCCAGAGCGACGAAGCAGCCCCGCAAGCCAGTGCACCGGCCCGCACGCGCGGGCGGCAGGACGGGGGTGTCAGCGTGTCGCCCAGCTCCTGGGGCGGGATCAGACCTTCATCCGCGCTGTATTAGAGAGGAACTGTGACAGTAGCTGCTTCTTCGTCCTGATCCAATTCCGTTGTGTTTTCAAAACAGGAATTCTTTTAGGAAAGATCACCGCCTTGTGACAAAGTCACGCTCCTGCTTGCCGTGGCTTACATTAACGGGGCGTGTTTGCATCCTTCCCTTACGGCGACTGTCCCATTCTGTCGGTTAGGACTCTGAGGGTAACTTCTAGAAGCTTATTAGTTAATCACTTACCTTATGAAGCCTACCTTGAGCCCGACTGTATTTACCCACCTACATGTATGGGGCACCCTGGGGCCCTGACCCTCCCTACCACTTTCTTTAACTGCCCTTCTCTGGCTTCTTTGTGATCTCACTTTGTGCACCCAACAAGCAGAGGGTTAAGGCTGCCTGTCTGCATGGGAGAGCGAGACCCGTCTCCGTCTCTGCCTTTCCACAGTCTGGGCCTGGACAGAAACGCACAGCGGAAGTGTGGGCCGGCTGGCGACGCTGACGAATGGTCGGCGTGTCCCAGACACCCCTTTCTGCAGGCACTTTGCCGGGCACCAAGAGCCTGGCGACGGGTGACGTCCAGGGTGTCCCGGCTGGACAGATGGTGCTGCAGAGGGAGGCCAGCGCTGCTGTGGCTGCTCTGAATGCGTGACCCCCTCCAGCCCGCTTTCGGGGCGTCCCACGCAGTTGGCATAAGACTCCGTTTCCCCAGGGAAAATGAGCCTTAGGAGGGGCGGCGGTTGACACAGCTCGTAGGTGAGTGACGCCGGGGCCCAGTGAGGACTCCCGATGGTGTGGCTTCGCCATGAAACCAGTGCGGCGCGGGGAGCCTGGGGTGCCCTATGGGTGGTGGCACGGCAGCGTTATCTGCTGGCGCCAGGTGTCCACCCTGAGCCAAGTCAGGACGCACGTCTTGCCCCCTCCCTACCCCGCCGCCCTGCCTTCCTGGGGCCGCAGCTCCGTGATGAGTAACCCTCGAACCGTGCAGGACTCGCCTGAGAAGTCCAGGGCCGTGCGCAGGGCTGCAGCGTCCCCAGGCCCTAAGCCCGAGTGGCAGCCCCACAACCTGCGGCCGCCCCACCGGGCCAGGGCACCTGCGCTCCTCAGGCTCCGAGACAGCCTGCGGCCCCGGACCACTGCTGCCTTTCCCCCGAGTTTCCGCGCCAAGTTCTGTCAGTGCCCGAGGGCCCGGCTCCGTGCGGGTCGGTCGGGTGTCCTGGGTCCGTGTTCCGGTGGCCTTTGTGACGCGTGAGCAGCTTCTAACTGAGACTTCACAGCGCGGCTCTGTGAAGAGCGTTTTCCTCCAGGACCCAGATTGGAAGGCGGACCGCAGAGCGCGGAGCTACTGCCACGTAAGAGACAGGCTTGCCCCTTAAAGCGTCCTCAACTATGGGCCAGTAGCAAAATGCAGCGTAAGTAAGAAGCTTCCGTGCCCTGGCGTCCATTGAGTACTTGCCGCATCCTCATAGTCCACTGCTCAGAGCTGTCGCGTAGGCGATTGTCTCCTTTTATCAAAGCAGAAAAAGGACAATACCTGGCACTAACAGCTAATCTGATGTGTGTGCTGTTCCCGCCTCGGCGGCCCGGTCCCTCCACCGGGTAATTAGGTCATCCAGGCCAGACCCGGCGGGTCGTCTGTTTTTGCCATTATTCTCAGCCGACTCCAGATCCTTCCAATTTGCTTATCTCTGGTGGAAACACACTAAAAAGCCCCATACGGGGGTAGTGGGCACTGTGCCCGGGAGGGTGCGGGCACGGACCTCTGCTCGCCCTGGCCCTGTGGTCTCCGGAGCGTGTTCCTCCCTCCCTTTCCCACACCTCGTGAGCTGCCTAATTTTCTAGGGTTTTCAAAGTACGGTGACTTCACCATCTACGAAAAACAAAAGGTTCCTTGAGAGTATTCACAGTGGAACCTTTAGCATCTTGCACACGGGTTTGTGCGTTAAGTTCTTGGCAAATCGGGGATCGTTTCAATGCTGACTTTGGTATGAAGCTGTTATTTCAAAGACTCCATATTGTTTGAGCCCCCAGATTAAGAGAATGAATTTTGTCAAATGGAACAGTGAGCAGCTACCAGCCAGGCCTCCTCGCTCTTCCCAGACCCGGCGTCCTTCCCGAGGAGACCCTCAGGTCCCCTGTCGCCTTGGGTGGGTACCGCAGCCTCTGCTCACTGTGCCTCAGCCGCCGGATGTGGAGAGCAAACTTGCGTGGCGGAAGCCTCCGTGAAGGAGCTGCTCCCCAGCGTGTCTGTGTCACGTTAAAATCGCGTTGCTGATTGTTTTATGCACAGCCTACTTTACCCTTGTCGTCTTAAATCAATGCGAACTCGGGGTAGGTGAAGCCAGGCGCCCAGCTGGTGTTTCACTGGCATGTAGGGACTGTGATCGTCTGGTGGTGGCTTCGTAGTGAGGAGATCTGCAGGGTGACGTGGGCTCCGTTCAGCGCTCCGCCCCACCCTGCCACAGAGCACCGCCCAGGTGGGCGCTGGAGCCTGCGCCTGACGAAACCGTGGCTTCTCTCTTGGGCGTGTGATGTTCTAATTTTTAATGACAGTTATATTCAGTGGTGATAGTAACTAACAGGAAAGCAGTGGCGACAGTTACCATTTACTGAGCCACCTGGGCACTGTCCTGGGCACTTTCCACCTTTCTTCACCACCACAGCAAACTCTTAGTGTTCTTTTCGATTTACAGATGGACGAGCTGAGGTGTAGACGGGTTAATAAGCTCAAGGGCCTGCAGCTCCCAGGCGATGAGGCCGGGGTCCAACCCTGACCTTGCCAACGTCAGTGCCCAGCTGTCCAACCGCAGGGCATCGAGATGCCATTCCAGTGGGGCACGGCCACCACCCTTCTTCACACATCTGCATCCCTGTGTATTAGAAGAGAAAGGATGTGGCTTAGCTTTAAAAGAAGGTATCCAAGAATTAAATCAACTGCTCTTTTTTTTTTTTTGAGACAGGGTCTCTCTTTGTAGTTCAGGCTGGCCCTGAGCTCACTATGGAGCCCAGGCAAGCCTTGAACTCAGCAATCCTCCTGTCTCTACCTCCTGAGTGCTGGGATGACAGGCGTGAGCCACCACGCCCGGCAGTGTGTCAACTGCTTTTAAAACACCCAAATCTAATGCCGTGTAGAAGACTATGCAGTGATTTCCAACTCATTCTGGGACTCTCTTTGAACCTCTGAATTTGTTAGTTTGCACCATTCAGCCATTAATTTACCTCTTTATTGATTGTCATGTGGGCTCAAGGCTCTGTCCTAGGCTCTGCTGAAATCGTGGCAGGGACACACACGTGGTGTAGGTTGGGCATGTGTCTGCGCACATTGACTAAATTTGTCAAGCTGTCAAGACGGGTCTTTCATGGTGAGGACAGTTGTAAAGTCCAGACTGTCCTGTGCTTTATAGAAGAGCCTCTTCTTCATGTTACTAGAATTTTAAATCAGCTCTCTCTTCCTTAGCAGCCAATTTTCAAAGTAGCCTACAAGTTAATGTTTTACCTCACTATGAGATCTAATATTATCTAAATAAACTATTTTAAAACAAAAAAAATGAGTTCACAGTTAAGCATACATTTCACTATTCAGGGAATTCGGAGGGAATGATCAGTGCTGTCTAGTTTCACAGTATTCTTAAAAGAGGGTGAGTGGCTGAACCAAATATTTAGCAGTGGGAATTATAAAATCATAAGGCGATTAACTTAGCTAGTCGCAGAATTCCAATATTGCTTTTTAAATGACTTCAGGATATAGGAGGTATGAAGGTTATTATCTGTTATCAGGAATACAGTGGAATTGTACAACTGGATAATAACCAAACAAACCGACACAATGTAAAATTACATTATCAGTGTGTTAGAACAAAATTGCGCCCTGAAGGAGTCCGCATGCCAGCACTGAGCTGCAGTGTAATTATGCTTAACTCTGATAATTAAAATACAACGGAGATCAACAGAATCATTTTCATTAAGAAAATTATTAATGATGGTGGTATAACAGTAATTGATTGCAGAGCACCACAGGATAACGCGACGCTGAACCCAACATGCTTCCCGCACAGCTGAGGCTTTTTCTGGGGATGGTCTGTCGGGGAGAGAGACATGTCCTCGGAGGTGAGCAGTCGGTCACCCTGTCCTAGGCTTCGGTGGCGGTGAGCACGGCCGCCCTGGAAAGCCTCCACTTGGGCTCTGGTCACCGCGGCCCCGCGCGTGACCCCCAGGGACTCCTCAGCCGCAGAGAGCCTCGCTGACCGAGGCAGGATGGCAGCACTCCGGCCAGTGCTGGCCTTCGGTCCCCTCAGTCCTCACAACGCCTTCCTGTTTGCCCGCTCGGTCTAATGATGTACTGGTGCCATTTCACCTCGAGTCTGCATGCACAGAGAGCTTGTACTTAGTTGTTATTAATGAGCGCTGTATGATGTGAAAAATGCATTTGTTTACTTAGGCTCAGTACTACAATTCTTCCTAATGAGATTCACGTAAGTAGCCCTGCATGATAATATCATTAATTACTTAAGTGAGTTCGATGTGCTATTGTATGCTCCGGACAAACATCCTAAACCACTTGGATCATGCGTGGTTGGAACTTCTGTCTCTTAGGGGTGAAAGCCCAGTTAGAATGTTGGAAAATGATAAGAACTAAGAATCTCTTGGTTTTCTAAGTATGTAAATGGGAAACAAAGAACAGGGACTTTGGAGAGGCGAATCCCTATCGCTCAGGGATGTAAGCTTATCATTCAGAGAGATGCCAATCTCAAAAACTGCCCTAAAGTTTCTCCATCAGCTCAAGGGGGGACAGCCGCTCGGGGCACATGCACTTTGGTAAGACCCTATGAGGAGCTTTGGAAAAGACTGTCACCGAAAAGGAAACATGCAGCTCTAGTTCCTGAGCGAAGAGAGCCCTGAGTGTGGGTATCTGGGGTGCTGTGACTATAAAACTGTGCGTGCAGGAGCAGCGAAGGGGCCGTGTGAAGAGACGCGGGGAGTTTGCACGTCTTCTGTGCGTGTGTGGTGTTGAGGGGCCCCAAGGCCTCGTGATCGCAAGGAAGCACTGCGCCCGGCTTCACCCCAGCCCTGTAGCCTTCTTACAAGTCATTTCCTCCTCTTTGTTTGTCTATTATAATGTAAGAAAAATAATTTGCAAGTGAAAGTTCCTCTGCCTTAACTACTTGCTTACTTTTCTTTTGTACACTTTCTTTTGAACAGAAGAGTGAAGAAATCTTTGCCTTATCTGTGCACTTCTCACGATTATTCCAATTATTCCGGGTGACCTCATGACTTTCTTAAGTGTCCTGTGTTTGTCCCCAAACTGTGTTTATTGTCAGCTCTTTTCCTACATAATGGAGCTCCGCCCCTGCTCGGCCACCTTCTCAAGGACGCAGGTTGGTGTGAACCACCCCCTGGGCGGCTGCGGGGCCCCTGGAGAGCTGAGTCCCTGAGGCTGTGTAATACCAGGGCCGGCCGCACACGCTCGGGGAGAGTCATGGAGGGTGTGGGGTTCTGGGTGGGGATCGAAAGTCGAGCAACATTTTTGTGAAATAGGGGGACGTGCTTAGGGATTTTGAAACTGTGGGCCTAAGATCTTACAGGCTGTGATGCAGTGTTTGTGGAAATAATCTGCGTTTCAGTTGGAACAGAGTGTCTGCAAATGACGCCGGCAAGAGGCAGTCTTCCGGAAGGTTCTGAGGGCTGCGTGCTGGCTCACTGCAAGGCGTGGTTGGAAGACTGGACCCTGCAGCTGGGAGAGACACTGTGGAGACTACGTCCAAGCCTTATTTGTGGGGAAACGGTGCTGGTGGCTGTGCCCTCCATAACATAGTGGCGGGCTCCTCACTCATCTTGTTGCCTGACTCCCACAGCTGCCAGCATGCCATGACCTCCACGCCACTCACCCACCTGCGCCACCTTCCTGCCTTTACTGTCAGGGCACCTGGCGTAGAGGCCGTGGGTGTCTCCTCCTCATCACTCTGGCCTCTACCTCTGGGACTTCCCCATATGGACCAATCCAGCTTCCTCTTGTGTACTCCTCAAAACAAATCTTAGGTAAATTAATATCAGTAGAGCGCTTAGAACAGCAGCTGATCCACATGGGTCCTATAAACATGTTCAGTATAAAACTGGAGCCACCCCCACCACCCAGAAGCAGCAGTGTGAGCCCTTAGTGGGTGCCTCCTGGTCATCTGGCTTTATTTTTCCAAGACCCTTCAAGGAGACAGTGTTAGATTTGTCTTCTCAAATACAAGGTCATGAGATGATGACCCCGCTTCCTGTGTCACAGAGATGGGAAAACAGGGCTAGAAGTCACTTCCTTCCTGTCACGCTGACCCCGCTGGAAGGCCCCTCGCGTCCAGCTCTGTGGACTGTTGCTGCCTTCCCACAGCCGCCCGTCTTCCCCACGCACCATCCTGGCTACTCCCACGCGGTGATGGCGAGCTGGGCAGTCATCGTGGACAGACCCGGCCTGCGGAGCCTAGGCGCTTCCTGTTCGGTCCTTTAGAGAACAAGCTTCTGACCCCCCGCCTCACTGCACGCCTTCTGCCTCGGCCCAGCAGCTCTGCAGGACCTGGCTTCTTCCCCACACAGGGGCCCAGGCACCGGCCCGCGCTTGAGGAGACAGAGAACGCCGCTGCCGGGCCGACTCTCGCTTCCTGCAGAGTGGGGTCCAGACGGTTCCTTCCCAGGCGGCCTAACCCTGGTCTTCCTCCCGTCTCACTCAGCGTGGGCACTGGCACCGCGAACAGTGTGCGTAGCTCAAACAGGACCTTGCTCTCTGGTGCTCTGAGTGATGTCGGGCCCCGTGTCACGAGCAGCAGGGGCTCCTGGCTGCCCTGTAGACGCAGCCTCCTGGCTCAGACCTCCCTCGGCTCCGGGAGAGGGAGGGACGTGTGTCAGACCTGTCCCCAAGGCGGGGGCCCCCGGCAGGAGAGATCTTCTCTGTGCTCTTGCTCCTGGAGAAGCAGATTTAATGCAAGACAAACAGATAAGATGCACAAGACTGGCTTGCAGTGGCCGCCCGCAGGCTCAGTCGTGCAGGAGACACGGTCTCTGCACCCCGGGAATCCGCAGGATCCGGTCGAAGGGCCGCAGCTCGCTGTAGTATCCCGTGCGAGTCTGTGCCAGGCGGCTGAGGGGTCTGCGCTGGGCGCCTGGAGACGACAGTCAAGGTGAAGCCTCGCTCCCTTCCCCTTCCATGTCATGCGGCCACGGTCCTCCGGGGGCTCTGCACCCAGGGCTGTGCTGAGCCATCCACGGGACTGTCTCTTTCTCAAAGAGACGCAGCAGTCAGCGCCCCGCAGTAGCTCACCTCCCAGCACCACCGTGCTCGGGGAGGTTTCGGAGATGAGCTGAGAGAGGAGAACACCCTGCTCCTCGCGGCCTCTCTGTTCTGGTCGTCAGAGGTGACGTTTTCATATTTATTGGGCATTTTTAGTATTGATCTCACTGCCAGAATGAGAGCTTTTTAAGGACTGGCAGTCTGTTTATAAAGTGTACGTGGCACGTGGCAGGCACTCCAGTGAGAGACTTGGAAGGCTGGGCGACCTCCTTGTACTGTGCACACATACACGCCTGTCTCATGTCACCCTGTTCAGCACACGTGGATGGAAGGGTGGAGGCCACGAGATCGACCCAGGCGCAGTGCGTCCTGCGAAGAGGTCACTCTGGCCACGGGCTGTGTACTGACGGCAGTCGAGTGCTTTCTGCCTTTGAATACACCCTGGTGCCTCTGCCTTAGCTCTGTGCCCTTGGCTGGGAAGCTGCCTGGGGGCGTGAGTGTGCCCAGGGCGTGGAGGATCACAGATGCCAGGCTGCTCCCACGGGCATGAGCCTCCCGGCCAAAGGGCTGGATCAGAGAGCCCCCAGCGGGAGCACCAGGGGATAAGATCTTTCCACCTCTCTGTCTATGGAGTTCTTCTACCACCTATTGAAATTCAATAAGAATAAATAACCTCAAGCCCGTGTTTCCTTTGGAAATCCAGTATTTATCATCACTGTCTATGCCCGTTGTCAATAAAGATTTTCAAGAATGACTGCGATCCTGTTGGACACCTTTTAGTTTACCCTGTTGTTTAAGAAGTGGAAGTTTCAGAGGGCTTTTGGTGAAAGCTTAACTTTACCAGATATTCGCCGCGAGGGAGTAAAAATTTCAGCAGGAACTGGATATCTTCGATCCCCTCTGAAGGACGTAATCTGTCTGGAAAACAGGAAGTAACACTGTGGAGTCACCAGTGTCAGAGCTAGTTCTCCTCACACACATGAATTCTTAGCCGTTGTCCTTGGAGCGGCGGTTTTGGGGTTAGACTGTGCTTTGCAGCTGCTGTTGTTCTCCTCGCTTGGAGTTCCTCACCGCGGCGTCAGGCTGGCTTCATTTCAGCCCCGAGAGGGCAGACGCAGGACTCAGGGAGGACACTGAGGACACAGGCTTCGGTCTTAGAAATTCTTTTTTTTTTTTTTTGAGACAGGGTCTCACTTTGTAGTTCAGGCTGGCTCTGAGCTCACTATGTAGCCCAGGCAAGCCTGGAACTCAGCCATCCTCCTGCCTCTGCCTCCCGAGTGCTGGGATGACAGGCGTGAGCCACCATGCCCAGCATTGTATGTGGTTAGCGGGAATGAACTCAGGGCCTTGCGCTTCCGAGGCAGGCGCCAGAACCACTGAGCTAACCCTCCGGCCCAGTCTTAGAAATTCTTACCGTGTGGACCAGTGACACAGACGAGGACGGTCTCAGTGCGACGAAGGACACAGAGGTGCAGGGAGAGGTGGACAAGGGCCCTCGATCCTCCCCACCTCCTTCCTTTCTCTTGTCCTGTGTATACTTTCTCTAGCGCTGGGTGTCGGATTCAGGATTTACGCCTGGCCAGTGCTCTTCCCAGGGCTCTGCCCTGGCCGTGTGCTTTCAGATGCTTCCAGAGCCCGTGATCTGAAGGGAAGTTAAAATGATCCTCTTTCCAGTTCCGCAAACATGAGGCCAGGTGACTGTTTCGCTTTGTGTTTAATGTGCCCTCGAAGCCTCATGCGGATGAGGTGGGACTTCCTTTCGCCGAGGCGGCTGAGTCCGGAATGCGCGGTGCTGGGGCCGAGCGCGTGCGGCCTAAACCCCTCCCTAGGCCCAGAGTCTGCGTGAGGCCCCGGCGGGGAGAGACGCCGCGAAGTCTCCCCCGTGGCCTCTGCTGCCTGGGCGCGCCCTGTCCTCTCTCTGCCCGGCGGTCGGCAGCCCTGCTTGGGGCCGACCATGGGCTGAAACCTCCTGGTCGGGGGGCCAAAGAAGCCCCTTCCCTGACACTTCCGGCGTCCGGCACTTTGTCTCCGCAGTGACAGAAAGTGATTGACACAGTTTCCTAAAGGCCACGGCATGATCTGCATGCCACACGCCCTCGAAATACTGAGCTCCTCTGTTCTCCGAAGAGGGAGCTGTTGGACTCGTATGTCTACGCTACTGTCCCGTGGTCGCTTCTGGGAATGTCAGGTCTGGGCCTAGACCCGCCCTCCTGGAAATGCCCGCCTCGGGATTTACTGTGTGGCCTGTGGGAGGCACCGCGCCGCAGGGCCCTTCAGCCCCCGCCCGGCCCTGGGTGCCTTTCCCCGGGCTGCCGGTGCCCATGGCAGGCCGGCTCCAGCTCCGCCCCCAGCGAGCTACACTGCGCAGCGGACTCGGTTAACCTGGTGCCTTCCGCCGTCGCAACTCCCAGGCTGAGACTTGGAACCTGGTTGTGTGTTAGGGATAAATAACAAACATAGAGCATAAAGGAAAATGGGGCTTATGAAAGTTCTTCCTGTTTTTTAAATAAGCAACAGCTTGAGGTTTTTCTTTGCATACCTCCTCATTCCCACAAAGGATATTACAGAAGAGAAAATGTCACTATACTGTTTTATGAGAACATTTATTGCTGCTCTTCCTCTTTTCCTCAACACCTCTTAATTTACATTGAGCATTACATTGTTATGCTGTTTCTGTCCACGGTAAAAATGTCCCCGTATATATGCTTTAAAACAATTCATTGTGATTTTGCAAAACATGATATTGAACTAGTCCCGAGGGGGAACACAAGCCTCTTGACCCTGGATTTCTCGGGGGGCTGCCTCTGCCATCTCTCCTGCACAGCAAAAGGGCAAAAAAAGAGAAGGAAAAGCAAATTTGCTGAGCCACACATTTCAAGCTGTCCACAACCCTGTGCAGGAGAAAACAGAAGAAAATATATATGCCCTCTGTGCTGTCAAAAGGCTCTTGCCTTATCTGGAGAGGCTGTCAGGGCAAGAGCATCCGTGAATGGACAGGAGTCTATTAAATTAATAAGCTGCCGGCTGGTGTCTGGAGAGTTATGCGCTCTATAAATCCAGTTTGATCATGGTGGACGCGGTTTAAATCTGCAGACTTCTAATACACATCCTGTTCTCGGATTGGATTTGAAGTTTTGTGCCAGAGACCCAGAGATAGTCCTGCAGCATGTGAATTAAGATTTATCTCCCCCACCCCCATCCTACTTTTATTATTATTTTTTTTCTTTCTTACACTGCTTACAAAAATGAAAGCACCTTAGGGATCCTAGCACATGTTACCGCTGGAAACGAAAGCACTGTTGTCAAGGTGACACTGGGACCTGGAAGACTAAACTCAAACCCTGGCCATTCTGTCCCAGCGTCCCGTCTGAGCGGAGCAGCAGAGGTCTCCGTGGAGCGGAGGCTGCTGAACTTCTCCGTAACCTATTTATAGCGATGCCTGTCACATTCCACTCGTCTGTGTTTATGACAGAAAGAAAACTAATGGTGTCAGATCTGCCCTACAGTAATCAAAAGTCAGGAAATATTTTCTTCACCCCATTAAATGAAGTCCTCTGATAGAGCCTTTACTAAGATAGAAGGTTTATATGAGTTTGTAGCTTCCAACCATTTGAAGCCAAAGAACTGCATTTTATTATGCAAACAAATGCCCAAATAACCATTACTTTCAGGTTGAGAGAAACTTATTTACATGGTACTGATAAATAAAGTCCCTGGAATAAAAACAGAATTTGTTCAAAAACCATAAAATATTCCCTGTTGTGTAGGTTTATTATTCTGGTTATAACATTCGAACCATGAGCAAATTGCTGATTCACATGTTTATTTCATCAGCTCACAATTGGTATAAACTTATACTTTATTTCTTACCATGGATCTTTTTGTTAGAAAAACCTTGAATAAAAGGCAGTGCTTATTTTGACAAATGTGATTGACCCATTCAACGTATTTGAGAGTCACTGCAGAATGCTTTATTGTAAAGCCATCGAGTTCCGAGAGCCCCCACTGCACCAACACAGTGAGTGAGAGGGCGGGGCGTGGCCGTGGCGGTGGCCGTGGCGGTGGCCGTGGGGGCACAGGGCTGCCGCCCA
This sequence comes from Thryonomys swinderianus, assembly GCA_004025085.1. Taxonomy (NCBI): domain Eukaryota; kingdom Metazoa; phylum Chordata; class Mammalia; order Rodentia; family Thryonomyidae; genus Thryonomys; species Thryonomys swinderianus. The sequence continues at coordinate 308,789 of PVIC010000002.1, forward strand.
GGCCGTGCTGAGGGAGCCCTGCGCCGTGTGGCTGCCCGCACGCTCACGGCCGTGTACCGGAGGCGCCGGGAGCGTGCAGCTTGTCCGGGGCAGAGCTAACAGAGGGAGCAGCTCAAATTGCACCTATCGCGCGCGCTCTTCTTTCATTCATGCCATTTTCTCACCTGTGTCTTCATTCGTGTGCTTCTCACTGCGGGCAAACTGCGCACCAGGCGACTTTGTAAGCAGTGCAGTGGACAGAACAGACAACTAATTCTATATTCATGAGCTAATGTTTTTGGCTAGGGAGCCAAAAATAATAGATCAAAATTTTTGACACACACTGGCACCTTCGTTCCTCCTTCGTGTAGCTCTAACTAGGAAGGGTAATCAAAAGGGTGTGTGCGTGCAACCTGTTTGGTCCCACTGGGGCTAAGACTTCCGAAAAGCACCGAGTTTTTCAGAGAAAAGTCACAAGGACACTTCCTGTCACCACTGCTTTCATACGCACTGGGGTCTGTCCCAAAACACAGAACGCTGCCTGTCGACAGCCAGGGACCCAGTGCTTGTTTCGGTCACTGCTTACAGAAACTGCGCCTGGGCCACGCTCACCGCACACGCGGCCCTTCGCCAGGAAACGCACAGGAGAACAAAGGGGTGTCACTGGCGGCCTCCAGGTGGGAAAGTCCTGACTTTAGGGGCCGATGGGGCTGAAGAGCTCGGCCTTGGTGGGAAATCCTAGCCTTGCCAGAATCTTCCGGGCCTTCGGGTGCGCAGAGAGGAGCCCCCCTGCTGTCAGCAGGAAGAGATCCTTCTGGCGCTGGCACCCGTGGGGCTGCCGACAGCCCTTGGGAGAGGGATACTGAAAGTCTGGGAGGATTTTCTAGACAGGGAGCATTCCGCAGAGGGCATCTCCTTTGACATTTACTGATACGCCGATTCTGAGTGCAGAATATTTGATCCACGGTTTAGTCCTGGGCAGAAAGAACGTTTGGGATCAATGCCTGACTGACGAGAAGGAGCAAGAAGTCCCCGTGAGGGGTGGAGTGGACGCTTTGGCCTTCTCCTCCCTCCCTTCCCTCTTCCTAGTTTCCAAAGTCCACGGAGAGAGAACAGACCGGGCTAGGAAGCAAGAAAACACACAGTGCTGCGTATGAACCCGCTCCCGTCTGAAGGGTGAGGCGGGTCGTGGCTCTCGTGTCGCTGGCGCCTCCCTACCCTCGCGGGACCTGAGTCATGAGGGGCGCGGCTCCGCCTCCCACCGCTCTCGGCCACGCCACAGGGAGGGCCGACGCGGGTCACGCCCGATGTCACGCAGCATGAAGCCTGGCGGAGGAAAGGCGAGGAGGCGCTGACACTCCCAGGGCACCTGTTTTGCAGCCCAGGGGTGTTCGTCATCTCCCTGCGGGCACTCTGAAGGTGGCATGAAGTTAGGCAAGAAACTGGGCACTTTTTTTTTTTTTTTTGAGACAGGGTCTCACTTTGTAGTTCAGGCCGTTCCTGAGCTCACTATGGAGCCCAGGCAAGCCTGGAACTCAGCAATCCTCCTGCCTCTGCCTCCCAAGTGCTGGGATGACGGGCGTGAGCCACCACACCCGGCACTGTGGTATGTGCTATTGATGGCTGGTGGGCATGAGTCACCATGCCCAGCATTGTATGTGGTTACTGGGGATCGAACTCAGGACCTTGTGCTTGCGAGGCAGGAGGCAGGCGCTGGAACCACTGAGCTAAACTCCAGCCCAAAACTGGACACTTTGAACAGAGCTGCAGAGTGGTGAGTGGAGGCCAGAACGTGGAGCCAGGATTGCCCACGACACAGACTGCCCACCAATAAAATGATGCTCTTCCACCCACGCACTTAGCTTTTCACCACTTTAAAATTTGAGCTTTGCGCTAAATCATGAAACAGCTCAGCCACACTGATTTGAGTCTAAACCAAAGAAGACTTATTTTGCAAAACTCTGAGAGGTAGCAGGTACATTGTCCTGTGCGTGAAATATACATAAAGCATTTCCAGGGGAAGCTTCTGCGTTGCCTCTGCAGAGCTTCCCTCCTTTCTTTTAATGTGGATGCCCAATGACATGCACAAATCCGTGTCTGATTAAGACGTGGAAGGCGTTTGGTCCTGACCGCTTACCCCCCGCTTCTGGCTCCTGCTCGCGGAGATGAATTTGTCTGCACTTCTGCTTCACAGAAACGGAAGCACACACCTACAGCTCCTTCGGTTCATCACAAGGTGTTAGAAACACACTCTTGCTCTGTGGTTTGTCCTCTTCAGTGCTCACCACTGAGTGACTTTACCACCAGCTTTAATCCATATCCTCCTGAAAGATTCTTGGGCTGTTTTCTTCACATCTGCTTCCAAAGAGCAGTGCAGTGTTTACTGAGAGAGCCTAGAAATCCCTGCTGAACTGTGGCGTCAGATCTGGGTTCAGTTTAATGGAGAGCTCAGTCAGAAGACAGAGAAGTCACAGTCTTGACTTTTGTATCTCAGTGACCTTTGGATTTCGCTCCCTGGTCAGTCTTTAGGAAATAGATGAAAATGCATCACTACTTCTTCTGTACTTTCTGATCCATCAGTTAGTTATATACTGGGCCCCTCGCCAGAGTCATTCGAAGATGAATGAAACTTAAAGATTCTCCAGTGGTCTTGGTGTGTGAATATACAGGGCTTCTTCACTTTTCAGGTCTTTATTTCTCTTTGTCTTATTAATTGCCTCCCACAAAGCAACAGAGCTATCTTAAAAGCACTTTGAAATCCCTGGATGAAAACAGCCAAAGCCATGAAAAATATCAGCATTATTATATCAGTTAATAGGCAGTTGAAGCTATGAAAGGAATAACCAGAAAGACAAATGAATGGCCAAGAGGTAAAACAATTACTTAAAGAAGAAATAATGGGTAATAGTAAGCAGGATCTAAGAACAGGAATAAAACATATCAGAAAGAGATGGATCTTAAAGGGACGCGAAACACTCAGACTTAATTAGAAGCCTGGGAAGGGACAACCACCAGAGCATCCGACAGCTTTGGTGGCTCCTCACAGGAATTAGTAAACCATGAAGAACAATCTGAGAATGCGTTTTGATCTTTATTTTATAGAAGCCTGTGAACCGTCCCTGAAGAAATACAGTTGGGAGGAACTTCTCAGAGCCCAATTGCTCATATGTTAAAAAAAAAAAAGAAAAAGCAAATAAAAAGAATTCTGAGAAACAAGAAATCATAAAGCTAACAGCGGTTGCCTGCGATGCCCTAACCTTCAACTCTGAAAGTATGATGAACTAATGAGCCCGATCTGCTAGTGAAACAAATGTTCAGAAATGTTGGAACGGAAGCGCGGGAGACAAGAGGGAGACGGCCAGGAAGATCCACCGGTGCTGGACAACGCCAGACCCCCGGAAACACAGCACCGGCCCGCGGCCCCCTGGAGAATGGAAGTGGCTCAGACCAGGCATAAGCACTCCGAGCTGTTTTTAGCAAGATCTTCTCTGATCCAGAAGGGACTAGACAGATGTTTATATGGAACGAAATTGGGAAATGTCCCTAACATTCTCTTTAAAGCATAGAATAAATCACATATGTATCTGGGATTCAAAACTGTAAGAAATGTAATTCTCTAAAATTACATTCTTCATTTAGAGAAATGTAAAACCTTTTCAGAACAAGAATAGCAATTCTTTCAATAGTTCACGTGAGTGTAAAGTATGATATAAGAAGCTACTTACCAAACTACCAAGGGGGAGGGAGAAAGGAAAAAAGAAAAGGAAGAACAACAACAGAGAGAAGTATTAAGAATAAATAAAAGCATTCAGTACATTAAGATTTCTTTCAGGAGTTAAGGGTTAAATAACCACTGTTAGCTTCGTTAGAAAACATAGCTACCCTGAAATACAGAAAAATGTCTTTTGTTTTATCCTGACTCTAGCAAAAAATGTGGGAAAGGGAGATAAACACTTCCCAAGAGCCTTTAAGTTGTTCTTCATGTTAACTTATTTTATGAATAATCAGCCCATCTTTAAAACCTCTAAATAAAGAAACTTGAGACTATTAATCAAACACATTTGTCAGTTAAACGTAGACGTGATCTTAGGTTTAATGAGTTCTCACTCTACGCTTTATGATTTTTAAAATTTTTCTTTTCATTTTTCGGATTTTCAGTGGTGTAGATTAGTGTCCTCCGTGCGGTGCCATGGAGAAAGAACCCACTGGAATCCCGTCTGAGCTCCGCTTAGGCCATTTCTTTACAGGACGATAAGCTCTGCCTGGTAACAAAGTCCAGAATGGGCATCTCATTCTGGATTAAAAATGCTGCAGGTGGGAAAAAAAAAACAAATGAATCTCAGCCACAAGCTGCAAATGACACCCGAGACCCAAGAGTACAGTCAAGTCTTGTACAATTGTTACAAAATGACTTTAAAAATTAGAATAGTAATTCTAAAGATTTATAATGCACATGTATAAGTACAACTCTGTAAAATATATACATATGCGTGGACAAACATTCTTTTTGTTTAATAACTAAGCTAAGATGGCTAACTGTGAAAGCGGGACTTCTGGTATCACCATGCCCCCTAGCTCTGTATTAAAGTACTGTATTAGCTTTGAATAATCAGGGAGTTCTTTTCTTTCTCTTTAACCACTAATACCTCTTAATAAATTATTACTGATACCATTTGGTTTTTCAGATCAAATGTACCAAATTTCAGATCAAATACCAATTGAGAGCTCCACGCTACAGATGTAAAAAATTTTGATCAATAAAGAACACAAAACAACGCCTAGAACAGACCCTCCTGATCTAAAGAAGCTAATCGCTTCTCACACCCAGCCCCAGCCAGGGGCCAGAGACCGAACACGGGCCCTGGGGCAGGAAGAGGGTGCGTTACACTGGGCATCGCTGGACGTGAATGCAGAAAGACGCTCCAAATATCGATGGCCGTGAGAGAGGCGAGACAGTGGCATCTACAGTGAAGACCAGCAGTGGGCTTAGCCTCCACTTTGTACATGGCTGTGAGTAGCTTATTAGGCAAGCTGGGAAGGTGCCGTTTATGTGGATGGCGAGGACGCCCCTCGGCGACCCAGATTATAAATAAGAAACGTGGAAGAGGACAAGGAGTCAAAATAAATGGACAGAGCTTGCACTGAGTAACAGTTTGGAGGTCCGGCGCGGGCGTGGGGGCGGGGTCGCCCTTCACTCTGTCCGTGAGGAGACGGCTCCGCGGAGACTACCGCGCGCGTGGGGCTTTCGCCATGCGCCCCGGTGCGATGCCCGCGCACGGCCCCGGCCTCAGGACTGCCGCGCCTTCCTCGGGTGCCTCCCGGGGCCTGGACCTTTCTCGGTGCAGGTGGGAATGGAATCGAGGGAAGTACTCTGCCGGAAATGAAGGAGCCCTGGCTTCCGGTGCCAGACCGCGACCCAGCGCTCAGCTGGCGTGGACCGGGCCGGGCAGCCTGGTGCCAGCCGTGGGAGGCGCGGGGCCGCCCTCGCTCTCCGGTCTCTGCGTGCTGTGGCGCCTGCGCCCTCCTCTACACCTGGACTCTCGCTGCTCGACGGGAGACTTGTGTCGCACAGACGGAAATGCTGGAGAAAGCTGCAAGGAGCGGCTCGGAGGCGAAGTTTCAGCCTTGTCATCACGCTTGAAGAATTTTCTGTTTAATGTACTGTAATGCAGTATTCAACGGGGACACGTTTAATTGAGTTTTCCACAACCCAGTTGGGAGTAGGCTGCAAGGTAGGCGATGTCTAGGTTTTTAATCTTCCACTCCGGAGAGGCTTGTTGACGGAGAGGTTCTTTCTCTTTGGAAGAAAAAAAAAGGCAGCCGGAGAAATGATACATCCGTGGATAAAACCAATTGGCAACCCCCAGAGGGCGAGGGCGATAAGGCGAATCCAGCACTTGTAGGGAATAAAAGAATCCAACTGTTCATTTAAATGAGAAACAACACCGGAGTGGAGCAGGCAGGGCGCAGGCAGGGACAGGGGCCCGGGGGACGCGCAGAGATGCAGGAGGACGCCGCCCAGGGCGCCCGGGGACACGGAGCCCGAGCTGCCGCCACCGCCTGAGTCCCAGCCTAACCCGCATCAGCCTGGGCAGGGATAGCGCCGGACCCTGCCAGAAAGGCAGACTAATACCCTACAGATCACGCTGCGGCACGGGACTCCCCGAGCCTGGCGGTTGCTTCTCCCGGGTCGGCAGGGCAGAGGCAGCCGCGGCAGACACGGGCCGTTCCTTCGGCTTCGCCTCCCTGACGCCGGCCTAACTCTGGATCGCAGGCACGGAGGGCCAAGCTGGGCCTTCCGCAGAAAAATGTCATTTTAAATATTTACTGTCAACTCTCCGCTTCCCGGAGAAGCTGGGCAGCGAGGTAAAGCATTGTGCCCTCAGCCCGGAGTGAGGCTGGCTCGAGGTGCCCGTGTCTGCACCGGGAGAAGAAGGAGCAGGGCGGATGCCCTCCGGGTGCCGGGCCCTGCAGTGGGGCCGCCCGTGCTGCAGCAGTGCCGGCGTCCTGTGTGGCCCCGCGTGTCTCTCAGCGGTGCAGACGTGGCCCACGCAGCCTCTGGCCCTCAGCGCCGTGAGCAGCTCTGCTCTCTCGTCCGTGGAGAGCTGCTGACCTCGTGGCACCTGGAGCAGCCGGCGGCGGGGAAACCGGCTTGTCCTTGCGAGTCTCCAGCGGGTGGGGGAGGAGCGACCCTCACACATCGAAGCGAGCGCTTCCGAATGCCAGTCTGGCGTGGGCTTGGGTGCTGGCTGTCACTATGCACAGTGGCGTTTGTTTCCTTCCTAGTGCCGCTCCGGGGAAGCCTCGGGCCAAGAACATATTCTACACGTCGCTTTGCCTTCCACACTTACGCACTCAGTGCCTAATTGTTGCGCATCTACTATGTCTCCGGTATCATTCTAGGTAACGGACAGAGAGCGGTGAAGAAACTCTTCTGGTCTGTCGAGCTGAGACTTAACATTTTCTCAGTTAATTCTTAGGACAACCTTACTGAGTAGCCATTACCACGACGCTGCCCTGTGATAGGCATAAAGCGCCTCATCCTTCGCACAACTCCTTTACTGACACCACGTCCTGAGTGAGTGCGTGGGTGTCACCCGTTCCCTCCAGGGGGCGTCCAGGCGCTCGGCGACGAAGGGGCCATGCCACGTCTCTGAAGACAGCCCGTGGGGTGCACAGGGATCACACAGGCGCCCTCCCTTGGCCCACTGTGACCTCACCCTGCCGTGTGCCGCCGTGCTGTGTTCTTTTAGTCTTGCTTTTCAGTAGCCCGGAGCAGCGTTAGTTATTTTGACAGGTAAGGGTAATTACCTGAGTTTGGGTGAAAGTCTGCCAAAACAAACACAGCTCCGTGTCAGTGGCACACGTCCACAGGGAGGACGTGTGCACTGGCACTCCTGTGTGCACTGGTTGGGGACACGGCCCCACGGGGGCGGAGGGTGTTCAGTAGCCTCTCAGGTCACTGTGCCATTCCTTTTTGCTGGGTGAAATCGGTACCGATCCCCTCTCAGAAGTGGGTTTGGAGAACCTGTCTGCGCATTTGCCCCACTTGCGTGGAGACCCGCAGCTCTCTGAACAGTGCCGAGCTTGGGCTGTCCGCAGGGCGCAGGGGCCCCGGGTGTGGTCGCGTCCACAGGCTGTTTCCTCACCATGGCTCCGACTTCACCCCAACTTCCTCGAGTGCCGCTACCTGTTCCAGTTTTCTAAAATCACAGTTTCACAGGAAAGCTGGGATTTTGTTATTGGCCTTTGTCAGGTGTCAGGTGGTGACACCGGGGTCCCTGACTCCGGGTCCTTTATCAAGAGAAGAGGTTTCTTTAGCCACAGGTTCTGGAGCCAAAATCTGAGCTGTTTGGCCTCTGGTGAGGAGCTGGCTGCCTGCTCCCAGCAGGACTGAGCTGTGGGACGGGAAGCCTGCTGCGCAGAGCGGTCTGGGCAGGCTCCTCCCCTGGGTCTGCCCCTCTCTAGGCCCCTTTTTCACGCCCCTCCCCTGGGTCCTGCCGCAGGGAGCCTGAGGTGCGGCCAGCCAGTGGGAGACGTGCCGCCCAGTGAGGGCAGCATTACATTCTCCATTGTTTTGCTTAAAAGACAGCTGGTTCCACTCTTTCCTTGAAGAGATCAGTTCAGAGAAGCTCCCACTGCTATAGCCAGGGGTCTGCCAGTCATGCGCTCCAAGACAGGGCACAGCGAGGACCCTGGTTCTAGACCCGCCTCTCATCCTTGCCTGGTGATGCCTCCGGGGACTGAGCCCGCAGAGCACAAGACAAGGCAGGTAGAAGGGCCAGGGGGATACAAGGCAGAATCCTCCCATGAGATTATTTAGACTGGGTGTGTTTAGATTATTACAAACAAGCTATTGTGACTGATGGAGTTTGTGTTTATAACATCTTCATCATGGATTTTAGGGCCGAGACAAGACAGCTCCTATTTAATTAAATCATGCGGTAACACCAGAAATAAATCTACTCGGGAATGGTGTAATACCTCACCTGTTTTTATGAGAAAATGACAGGTCATAGAAGAAAGGTCCAGGGGATTGTGGTCCTCTGGAGAGGCTGTGCCGTCCCGCCTCCCGGGCGGACGGCTGGTTCTGCCCACATCAGGGATGAGGCCCAAGGTCACAAGTGAGGTAGGGGATTGCTCTGGTTCAGCATCTTCGATGTGACTAGTGGAGAACAGAAGCCTTTAGCGCACGAGTGTGTAAAGGCCATGTGCGGGCCCAGGAGGCACCTGAGAAGCGTGGAGGGGCCCGTGCAGCTGATCCTGAGCCGCAGGCTGGGACGCGCTGTCGGTCACAGCAGGGGCGGGCCGGCCTCTGGGCACGGTCCCATCCAGCCGTTGTTCCGGGTCAGCAGCGTCTTGCAGTGCGTCTGCCGAAGTCATGCTGTGAGGGGCCCTGTTGGGCCCATGGCCATTTCAGTTATGCTTTTCTGTCCTTTCAGGAAAAGCAGCATTAAAGCAACCACTTTCCTGATATACCTGTGAAAGTACTCGGAGTAACAGACGGCATTTCGGGCTCTGAATGCCAGCAGCACAGCAAGGATGCTTGGGTCTTGTTCCACCATGGTGCACCTGCTCCAGATAACAGGGCCGCACGCTGGCAACTGGGTGGGCCCCTGGCTGCCCTCCCCGCGAGATGCCAGCGGTATTGTCTCCTGTGTCCCTTTGCCCAGTGCACCACACTCCTGGAGTGCAGCTCTGACAGTCACTGTGGGGACAGGGTCTGTCTGTGGGGCTGTCCGGTCTTTGCATTCTCGTCAGAGAGACCAGGAGCTCTGAGAGCAGCCTGCCGACCACCGCGGCCTCAGAATGCCTTCCGGGCCCTGGAGTCAAAACTTCTGCGCACTATTCCTGAGATGTTATTTTCCCTTTCACACTACACGTGCGAAAGGACTGGTACATATGGGTCAGCATACCCGATGCCACCGTGAGTCAGGCCAGTGCCACCACCCTGCAGGGAGGTGCTGTTTAACATAACCATGTGCTCAGAGCCGAACCTGGCACACAGAAGCACGGTGCCGCTCGCACCTATTCTGGTGGCGGCGGGGAGGGCAGCGCGCGGTGACCTCCAGACCCGGCCATGCCTCGCAGTGCCCTCTGTCTCGAAAACACATCTAAACACTGTCGCTTCGTCCTGAAGTCCCACTGCTGTCACTACAACAGGCACACATGCACAATCGCTTGAGTTAAAATGAGAACTTGCCACCGTTGTCGCAGAATACTATTTTTGTATTAATTAATTGATTTTATTGGTACATTTTATATACACATCAGGATCACAGTTAATGTTGAAAATCTGTACCAGTATAGGACATGTCTTGATTCTCATTTTATCTCATTCCCCTGCCCACCCTACAATACTCTGCCCCATATATACACAAGCTTTGTTTCCTTTTACAAAATACTATTTTTAATTGAAGGAGTGTCTGACACTATATTATTTAGATTTAGGTATTTGGCAGATACTGTTTTAAAAATAATTGAAATGAGACAATTGCTTCATAGAAAAGCCTGTGATAAAGTCGAGCAAAAATCAAAACTTTGGAAAGCCGTGGTACCTGCCATTTGAGGGTGACAGCTTTGTAATACTTGAAATGTATGGGAAAGCAGTAGGCAGTGTGAGGAGGAGGCATGGGCAGCTGAGGGGTCTGATGAAATGTGCCAACACTGACAATTTCACAACTCCGCAAGCCAACCTCCACCATGTAAGCAAGGCATGACACTACGAAGTTACTCATTGGTAAAAAGTACACGTAGATATAGTACAAGAGTGATATAGTTACATAGATTTTTAATTATTTTATTAACACATTAAGCATTAAAAACAGAAGCAAGTCCTTTCCTCCACCCGGTGCCTCCTCCTAGCTCTTCTTCCTGTTTCATGACACCTATTGTACGTTGTGAATCTTCCTCACTTTCAGTTTCTCAGACCAAGGAATTATTCAATATTTACAAATGTGAGTCTTATTTCATTAAGAATATGGCCTCTGGTGGCTCACGCCTGTAATCCCAGCACTCGGGAAGCAGAGACAGGAGGATTGCTGAGTTCGTGGTGGCTTGCCTGGGCACCATAGTGAGCTCAGGGCCAGCCTGAACTACAAAGCAAGACCCTGTCTCCAAAAAGCAAAAAAAAAAAAAAAAAAAAAAAAAAGAATATGGCCTCAATGTGCACCCATTTAGCTATAAATGTCTCAAGTTTATTGTTCTTTATGGCTGAGTAATATTCCATTGTATAAGAAAACCACATCTTCTTTATCCAATCACCTGCTGATAGGAATTTGGGTTGTTTCCAGGAGTTAGCTATTACAAACCAGGCTGCTATAAACATGGGTGCACATGTGTTGCTGCGGTATGATGCTTTTAATTCTTTTATGAATATACCCCCAGAGAAATAGGGGGACCTCCAATCCTAGTTTTTTTCTGGAATCTCCATGCTGATCGCATAGTGGTTGCACCAGTCTACATTCCCACCACCAGTGGAGAAGGGTCCTTTTTCCCAGCAGCTTCACCAGCGTTTGTGTTTGGTTGATTTCTTGATAGTAGCCGTTCTTTCTGGAGTAAGGTGGAATCTCAGTGTTGTTTTCATCTGCATTTCTGAAACAACCAGTGAAGTTGAACATTTCTTCAAGTTTATTTGCTTATTCCACTCCTTCATCGGAAAAATGTCCGTTCTCTTCAAATGCCCATTTTTGGATTGGGTCTTTAAATCTGGGGCATCTGGTTTTTAAAAAAATTCTTTGTACATTCTGGATAACAGACCTCTGGTAAACGTTTGGTAACATTGATTTCCATGTTGTGGGTTCTCTCTGTCGGTGGCTTCTCTTGGTGTGCAGAAGCTTTTCAGTAAATATAGCCCTGTTGTTGATAGTTTGTGATAATTCACGAGAGACTGAAGTTTTGCTCATGAAGTCTTTTCCTGCACCAATGTCTTCAGGAATTCTATCAAGCCTCTCTTGTGTGGGTTTAGGGTTTCTGTTTTAATATTTAGATCTTTAATCTATTTTGATTTTAGTTTAGTACCTGATGAGAGATGTGGATCTAATTTTAATCTTTGACAAACTGAAACCCATTTTTTTCAATACCATTTATTGAAAAAGTTATCTTCCCTCCAAGGAGAATATTTGGCTCCTTTTTCAAAGATGAGGTAGCTTAGTATGTATATCTGGTGTGGTTTCTGCGTTTTCTAGTCTGTTCCATTCATCAAGTCTGTTTCTTTGTCCAGTACTATACTGTTTTTTTTTATCACAATAGCTTTGTAGTATAGTTTCAATTTGTATATTATGATATCCCCTGCATTATCTTTGTTGCATAGAATTGCTCTTGCTATTCTGGGTCTCTTCTGCTTACAGATGATTTTTTTTTTTTTGAAACAAGGTCTTACTTTATAGTTCAGGGTAGCCCTGAGCCCACTATGTAGCCCAGGCAAGCCTTGAACTCAGCAATCCTCCTGCCTCTGCCTCCTGAATGCTGAGATTACAGGTGTGAGTCACCACACCATATATTGTGGTGTGTGGTACTGGGGATCAAATTTGGGACCTTGCGCTTGCTAAGTAGATGCCAGAACCACTGAGCTAAATCCCTGGCCTCCAGATCAATCTTTGGAACATTTTCTCTAATTCTGTAAAATATACCATTGGGAGTTCCATCAGGATTGCATTAAATCTATATGGCAGTTTTGGAAGTGTGGCCATTTTCCATATATTAGCTGTTCCTGGGTAGGTACGTGGATTTAAAGTAACAGGGTGTGAAAAGGTCCTGCGTCAGATTCCACACTGAAATTTGCATTTAAGAAGGTCGTACTTGTTCAGTTTTGATATAATATCAAAGACAGACCCCCCTATTATCTGGAGAAGGCTATGAAAATAGCCTCCTCTCCTTTCAAATCCATATTTGTCAGGCCAGATTAGCTAAATCAAACAGCACAGGATGGCAGACAGAATGTGGAAATCCGGAACCCAGCACTCTTCCCTTTGGCCAGGCACTAGGAAGAGGTGCAGAACTGTCCTCTGTGCCACACAGCACAGAGGATTGCTGAGTTCAAGGCTTATCACAAACATACAGGCTTTTTAAAAATTAAAATGTTTCATTTGTGTTAAAATGTTATGTTTCCTGCTATTACTTAAACGTGGATAAATATACTAAAGTCACCTTGCTTTGATTCTAGTTGTGATGCATACTTGGCTACGAGCCACGTAAACCGAAACTCTCCAGGGTCCTCCGTGTGTCAGAGCACGGAGGAGGGACCGCGAAGTCCAGTCCTCAGAGCAGGGCCCGAGGTGCAGCCGGCCCCAGGCCCGGTGCCGGTCACTGCCCCCGACACAGAGGCTCAGGCCCCAGCTCCAGCGCTAGGCTCTGCCCTCCGGGCTTCACGTGCCCTTGCGAGCCGTTTTCTGTTCATTCAAAGTAGAAAAGCCTAATTTTAGGTGAAAGTGAAATGTCAATTAAGAAGTCTAATCTAGCTCTCGCGACTAAATTAGCTTTTTCTACCTCAGCCAGAGTGGGAGCGGGGGTGGGGTGCCGTCTTGGAGCAGCCTGAGGAAGGGACGGGGTGTCTTCAGGGGCCACACCTATTTCTAGTCTTCCTTCAGGTTAGAATGAAAAGAGTTGTTCAAGATGCAGCCCCTAGGGATAAAAATAACTGGATTTAAACCATAGCACATTTTAAAATGCAGAGAAAAGGTTTTATGGACGGTCCATATGATCTATTAGCTTTACTAAAACATGAATAATAGTAATTATGGATGTTTAATACTCAGCAAGAACACACTGTCACTATTTTCTGTCGCCAAATATTACTATGGCATTGAAACAGCTTTCCTTTAGTTCCTTAACTAAATTTTGATCAGAAAGGATAAGAATCACGTTTTTACTTTTCCTCTGAATTGCAAGTACCTAGCAGAATATAAAGTCAATCGATATTTTTTATTTCAAATGAGTGAGGGAATTGGTATTAGTGAATGGAAAACAGAATGGGTCACCTGCCAAAGTGAAAGATCATGTTATTTAAAGGCTGGATGTCATTTTTCATGCCCATCGTTTGATTGTCATACCCATTATTTGACCCCTATTTATGGACTGTTCTACTATTAAAGGACCAGAGCAAGAAGAGGACTGAACTATCTATATAAATATATGCTTTGTCCTCACAGTTAGAGAATTAGAAGAAATTACCACATCAGTCTCTGAGAACTCTTTGGAGAAACAGAAAATAGGGCATGAAAGTTAAACTAAATTGTGTCGACATAGCCACTCTTCAGTGCCTAAATTCATTCTCTCTTATGATTTATTCTAGCCTCTTTCCTCTAAAATCGTGCTGACTTGAATTTTTTAAACTGAATGCTTAAGACATTTGGATTTTTCCATGTCTCAAGTTTACCCCCATCACACATTCAGAAAACAGTTTAATGCCTTGTTTGGTGCAAAAGTGTAAAAAAGACAATGATAATACTGTTACCTTATAAGGTGCTATTATTCTTTGATTTTATGTTATTTAAAAGATGTGTGTGTTGTGTGCTTGATGTTTGTGTGTGTTACACTGTAAAATCTGGTGGGCTGCCTCTGTGTATTTATATTTGGACCCACTCCAGTGTGGGTGGAGCTTCTGGGTGCGGGGGCCGGTCGCCGTGACACTCGCGTGCACACCGCAGTCGTGGGCGCCGGCCGCACACACATCCTGGCTGGGATCTCGCCAGCATCTCCGCCCCGCTCCCGTCCGGCTCCGCGGCCTTTCCTGTTCCGGGCAGGAAGAGCGGGCAACGCCTCCACGTGAAGCCGCCTCCCGAGCGGTCGCCTGCGCCCCGGGAGCGAGCCGAGCCTCGAGTTTCCCAGGAAAGCTCCGGGAAGTTGGTGTGATGGTCACTGGAAACCACAGGATGTTTCTGACCAAGACAGAGCCGTGCCCCAGCTGTGCTGTGATTCTTACACCCTTTTGAGAGGTACTGTTGCTCCTGCGCAAAGATACTAATGTAAAGATATTATTTTATATGGAGCATAAAGACGAGAGTATTGGCAAAATGTGTAAATTATGAAGCAAAACAGTGAAAAATAATCATGAAAGCACCGCCCGGGTTAACACCGGATGTACGGAGGCACTCAGCACAGCCCCCGCCCTAAGCTTCCCCTCACCGACAGGGGACGTTGTTCGGAAGTGTTTTTAGATTATCTTCTTTTAAGAATCATTTTACCACATGAGCCTGTGGTCCTAAAATAGATCCTTCTTGGGCTTTCCTAACTGGCTGATCTTTAATTTCTTGGGGGTTCACTATCTTCCTATTAGAATGATGAAAAAATGGATCCATGGAGTCTCTCTTTCAGATCGTTTGTATTCACACTAAACAAAAAGCATACTAACTCAATTATTTAAAAAAATAGTCTTACATGTTAAGGATCTGATATATAAAAAACAAAATGTTTTTGTGACCTTAAGTTAGATAAGGCAAGTACCAGAAGGGGACATACTGATAAATTAGAACTGATAAAAATTTTAAAATCCTTTACAAGATGGTAAGAGAGTGCAAAGGTAAGCTGCCAACTTGGGGGAAGTATTGCAAAACATATTCTTCATACTAGATTTATGTCCAGAAGACGTCAGGATTCCCCATATCTAAGGATGAAAAAAACAAAATCAGGGTTTAGCCAGCAGATTTTAGGAACGGCAGATTGGCACATGAAACCACGCTCAGTGTGGTAAGCCCTTTGGCCAGTGCCAGTGAAAATCCGCACTGCAACACTGCAGCCCGCACTGCAGCTGGCCCTGCAGATAGACCCTGGAGATAGGCCCACAGCCAGCCCTGCAGCCCACACTGCAGCCAGCCCTGCAGACACCTGGAGGCAGCCCCGCAGCCAGCCCTGCGGACAGCCCTGCAGACACCTGGAGGCAGCCCCGCAGCCAGCACTTATACCCGGCGCTCTCCCTGGAACCAGTGGGGAAACCGCGAGTCAGTGCATGTGCGCCAGAGCCGAGCCGCGCTAAGGCCGGAGGCGGAGACCGCTACCATACAGAGACCGGAAGGTTTCAGGGTTCACCCATCGACTCAGCACGTTTACCCCAGAGAAACGAAAACGTCCACCCAAAGTCTGGGCCACAGAGGTTCCCAGGAGCTTTCTGTATCCCAGCCACGAGAGCAGCCCCAGGGGCGCCCTGGAGATCCTGGCCGGCGCGCGGCACAGCGGCACAGCAGACACACTCCATCGCGGAAAGCGCTTTCTGCTGCCTCGCTTTCGATAGGAAAGCTTGAAGTTGGATCTGTCATGAAGTCCCACGTGGGAGACTATATAACTAGTCGTAGAATCATTTACTTTCACGAAACCATTTTTGTGGTAGTTTTCAAGTTTTTGACACAGGGTCTTGCCAGACCGCTATGTTGCCCGGACTGAGCCCACGCGGCGGTCATACTGCCTCAGCCTCCCAGAGTGCTGGGATTGCGCATACCAGGCGCCACCACGTGACACTCACTGTTTACATAATTTTAGCGATATTAACAAACGGACAATTTATTGTAGTGTCAGTCTTGCTTTCCTTTAATATAAATATTAAAAATATAGATATGAATAATGTCATGCTGAGTATGTTTATGCAAAATTTTATTTCACATATTTATTAAAGTAGAGAACTAAGAATGAAAACAAACCCTGAAAACTAAGTACCTTGTGTATAAATATCATGATACCCATATTTTTTCCATGGGATCTTGTAGGTCTTCGTATTTGTACAACTATGAGAACTCTGAGTGTTACCAGTGTTTTGAATTTGCATTATTTTAGTCAGTTAAATTATGAACTTTTAAAATTATCTTCTATTAGCTAAAATATTTTATTAATATCTTATATTTTTAGCTACTTGATTAGCTACAAATATATTTACACTGATAGTTTACAATGTTTCATTTCTCTTAATTATTTTAAAAATTTTCCATTTTGTTCATTAAAAACTTTATTTTTGATTACTGAGATTTTTCTTTATGAAAGGCTGTCAGTCTTATGGGTCTTTCCATTCTGCAGTTTATTTGCTTTCTATAAATCTCAGAAAGATTATTCACAGCTAAAGATCAAATAAATAGTTGCTTATATTTTTGTTTACTTTAAATTTTTATCTCTACTTTTTAATCTGTAATAACACTAAATATAAGTAAGTAGATATAATAATGTTACCGATGCTGTTGTGGAATTTTAATGACAAAGTAAATGCATATATTTTTGGAATTCTCTAAGTAACCCTCTAGCATGAGCATTATTTTTATTTCTGTTTTATAATTGAGAAAAATGAACCCCAAAGAGACTAAAATTTGCACAAAGAGAATTTAGAACCAGAAACACAGTAGTAGTCCCAATGTTATACTGCCTCTGTCTGATTTTAAATTTTATACTATATTGTGCTTTTGTCAGTAAATAAAGTACAATTTGAATAGCTACTATTTTTAAGAAGAATCGGACATTCTTCAGACTGATTCAGTTAAACACACAAATAAATTTGCATTTATTCTAGACTCCTACCTTGAATCTTTAGTCTTAATAGAATGTTTTAAGATATTACCTTGTATTTATCTTTCAAAATATTTTAACTGTTGCTATTTATTCTATCATACAAAAGATACAATTTTCTTTATTGAAAGATTCGATGAGATTTTAAGTAACAATTTTTACACCTATTCAGTTTGGAAACACATTGACATTAAAAAGTTCTCTCCATTTAAATTCTTTATATGATTACATTCTGATCAACTCATCTCTTCATATGGTTAGGTGGATTTCTTTTTAAAATATTCTCATTCGTGCAGCATCTTAATGAGAATTGCTTATACTTATGAATGAAGTTATGTAACAACTACGTTTTTCTGCGGTAATGATACATAAAAGTCCTCTTGGTTTTAAAATTTGATATTGGTATTGATTTCTCACTGTAATACTGATTTTGGTAAGTTTTCTCGTGAGTTGACAATTTGTTTCTTTTTTTTGCAGTTAGTACTGGGGATCAAACTTAGGACCTTACGGTTCCAGCCAGGTGTAATGCCACTGAGCTGTGCCCCAGTCCTGACAATTTCCGTTTCCTGCTTTAGTACATTGGCTCAATTTCTAGAAAATTTAAGTGATATTGGTAATAATAATATTAAACATTTTCCAATGCTTATAAATGTTTTAAACAAAAGTTTGAAGTTGGAGACAGGCGCCATAGAATTACTTTTATGATTTACTGTATTAGTTTAACCTAAGTCTTGCATTTTGAAGACAAGCAGGTGAGTCCCATCAGGCATGGACATGGCGTTTCTCTTCCCACGCTGGCCTGGCCACAGGGACCCAAGTGCCCTGGGACGGGGGTGGGCTCTGTGGGGAGGAGCACCCCGCGGCCCTTCCGTCTGACCCGTCCTCACTGTGAACGGAGAGAAACGGGAAGAGGGAGTTCGAGACAAGGACACTTTGGGGCTAGCTTTGAGCTTATGTATACTTCCCCATGTATCTGCCTCTGTTTTCTCCACGAACACACAATTCCCTCTTTTTATCAGTAGTGCTCAGCTATGTGCACAATCTAAAATTCACAAAGAACCGAATCTCATTTTTTGTTAAAAGATTTCCACGTTGCAAAAGTGCCCGACGAAAACAAATGTCTCGGTAAACAGTTAAAAACAAAGTCTGCACAAAGCTATAGTCTTCCACGCGGTAACCAGTGGCCCTCACAAGAGGACGCTTCCAATAATGTATGCTGCCATCACACAACACCCTGGAGTGCGCGGGAACCGCGAGGGCTTCAGGGCGCTTCTGGCATGACATTCCGCCCTGAATGTGCCTCTGCGGTAGATCTCTTGGCTACAAAAAGAAAACGCTACATTTCGGATTTATTTAATTGCTAATCCAACCATGAGTTTATCTCCACAAGACACATATCTGGGAATCTGACACACGAGGAAAATGAAACAGTACTTATGACATAAACTCTGATTTTATGGTGTCCATATGCAGGATTTTTTAAAACAATTTCACTGGTGCACTTTTGATATACATAGGGATCACGTTCATCATAGGGAATATGTACCTGTACATAATATGTCTTGATTTGTTTACCCTCCCATTCCCTTCCCCTCTAAGAATGTTTTGCTTTGCTGGGTGTCATTTAGTTCCTTTCCAGTCCTTGGGCTGCTATGGGAGCAGATGTATACTTTTCTCATTTGATAAATGTTCCGTGATGACAATGTTTATTATATTCATTTAGAAATTTTTTTTTTTTTTTGCTTTGTAGTTCATTCTGGCCCTGAGTTCACTGTGTAGCCCAGGCAAGTCTCAAACTCAGCCATCCTCCTGCCTCTGCCTCCAGAGTGCCGGAATGACAGGCATGAGCCACCAAACCTGACATGGCACTGTGGTGTGTGGTACTGATTGCTGGTGGGCGTGAGTCATCATGCCCTGTATTGTTGTATGTGGTTACCAGGGACCTTCTGCTTGCTAAGCAGGTGCCAGAACCACTGTGTTAATCTCCCACTCTAGAATGGATTTTTGAAGTCTGACTTCTCTTAGCATGTATTTCATAATAGTAATACTTTCATGTAAACATGATTCATACTTTGACACAAATCTATTCTATAAGGATTTAATATCCAGTTTCTAATTTAAAACAATAACAAAACAGGGAAGATATTACAAAAAACTCATTGTCACAGGCCAAGAGGTGGCTTTAGAGGTGAACTTGCCCCATTGTAACCTCGCCCCAAGCCTCAATTTCTGTACTTTTCAAGGGCGATGCTGTTTTTGGCACTTTCTGGGATTTTTGTTGAAACCAATCGAGACAATGTAGGAGAAGCTGATATAAATCTGTGAGATGTGATTTGAATACATTTTTCAAAATAATGAACAGAGATTGAAATCTATTTGAAAACATTATGGAAGCAGCTAAATATTTTAAGACTTTATTCTGAAATATTAACCTTATGTGAAACCAACTATAAAATTAAAATATTATATGTTGTAGATTTCCTAGAGTTTGGCGATGCTTTCCAGTCAACAGTAAACAAAGTGGTTCATATAATTTTATTGTTCAGTATACCTATCATTTCTCAAAATTGGACATCAGAAAATTGTGATTGCCAGAGTTTAATGCCTTTAACAAGTACAAATATATTCACTAAATATATTCTGATGTTTGTTTCCCACCTCCATTTATTACTAAGTCGCGGTATGTGGAATTCTTTCTATTTAGTCCACACCAGACGCGGGCGGACGGCAGAGGGAAGGGCGGGGGATGCCAGCCGCCTCGGCTAGGGCTCACGGTCAGTTCCACCGTTAATCGTGTAAGTGCATCACTTGTAAGTCCCCGAAGTGCACGCACCTCTTTCCACGTGTGTGGCACGGGGGGCGTTCTCCACGAGGAACAGTTTGTCTGCTCGGCTCAACCTGAAAACAGGCCCTTCCCGGAGCTCCTCACAGCCCGACGAGGACTCTGAGCAGTTGGGGAGCGTCCGGAGGAGCGGCCGGCCTGCGTGGCAGCCGGGGCTTGTTCTCCCATTCTTTCCAGACAGAAATGCCAAGGGGCCCCGTCGCATCACACGCACCATGATGTGAAAACTACCAGATTGGACCAGATTTCAAAAATGAAATGAAATCTTCTGTCTAAACACTCATGCCAAGAAAGGCAATTTTAGCTATGCAGTAGTGTAGCGTTTTGTTTTTTCTGCAATAAAGCCATCAGATCAATAAAAAATTATGTAGCAGATTATTATTACACTGTGCTCACCACAGCTCTAATCGTAAATAATACAGCAGTTATCCTGGTTATATTAATTATAATTAGAATGCAGATAATGCAGACAGTCTTTTATTACCAGAGCCCAATCAGTTCTGCCGTGTTATTCAAGGCAAGGTCACACGAAGCTGTGAGAGCTTTCAGACTCCTCACGAGCGGCCTGCCTGCCGGCACAGGCCGGGGAGGGTCTTGGGCTGAGCGGGGCCGAGCGCATTGGTGGGGAAGCGCCTTGCAGTAACTAGAGCCGTGCACCCTTGCCTATGATGGCAGCGTGTCATTTTATAAAGTAAGCACAGCCATAATCCAGCCTCGTTTATGGTGCGAAGGCTCATAAATCTTTCAGAGGAGACCAAGTCTTGTGCTTAGTGGGAAAGAGGAAATCAAAACAGACGAGTTTGCGTCGTTCATTTTCCTCATCGCCTTTTTGTTCGGTACCTGGGTCATATTTTTTCAAGCCGTTCCATATGTCACCGCCTCGTCATGACAGAGGGCGTCGCAGGGCAGCGGGCTCGCGCAGACCTGTGTTCCGCGTCTGCGGCTGGGAAGGGGCTGCGGCCCCCGCAGGCAGGCTGCAGTCGGGGCTCTTGAAGCTGTGGCAGCTCTGCTGGGGAGGAGCACCCCACGTGAGCAGAAAGCAGACTAGGAACCCAGGCATTTTATAAGGGAAATGAGAGGCCAGGTTCACCAAGACCCACGGAGCCACAGACTGTGGCCCGGAATAGCCCACGTGTCTGGGGACAGCAGAGGGTGCGAGGAGCGGTCTCAAGAAGAGTGGAGCCACAGGCGAGCAGTGTGCTGGCGACAGAGCGTGCCCGTGCCCGTGCCCGTGCCCGAGTCTGCGCGGAGACAGAGGAGCCTACGCGGCGGGCAAAGCCCAGGCCCCTTGGAGGGAAGACCAAGATTGAAGGAAGGGAACAGTGCAGAATCTGACGGACAGGAATTGGCAAGCTCCTGACAGGTAGAAAGGAATTGGTGGTTTAAAAACATTGGACAACTGCCCTTCTGTCTGTGGGATCCAGAGGTCTCACAGGCTGTCACCTCCGCCCCTGAGAAGATGTGTTCGTTCCACTGATAATTCTGAAATCTGTGCACCCAAGCAACTGGAGAGGCTCTTCTGAGATCTTGACTGGCTCAGTGGTACTAAGGAGTGATGTTGGCGAATTGAAGAATTAGGAAAGCTATTCTGCAGACTAGAGCCAAGAATCTATTAACTCCAGAGGAATGATGGTTATATAATTTCAACATAGAAAAAAATTAAACTTGTACCATGGATGTATCTTATGTATATGAGATACTCCACATTGGATCTTTAACTTTTTCATCAAAAGACAGAGTTTAAATCAAGAATGCTCCTATAAGATTTTAAGTTAACTTTTTTCTGACATAACATGTTTAAGTTCTTTCTTTGAAAAGGCGTTTTTTCTTGTTAGGAAATCATGCCTTGCTTTAAGACAAAAGCAGTAATGGCTAATTTTCACATGGTGCTTAGTGTGGACAAAGTGTTGTGCTGGGTACTTTGCCAACGGACACGGTGGAACTAGTGACTGTGAGGCCGATACTCCATCTGTGGACGCGGAAACAGAAACGGTCACACCGCGCGGAGGTGGGAGGATGGCCTTGAACCAGACAGCCCCTCCAGAGTCCATGCCACTCACCCCAACAGTCTGCCTTATCCAGTATGCACAAAATATTGCTAAAATCCAACAGTTCTGCTCAACACATGAGTGTTTCCAGTTTGAGATCCCTCGATCAAGACGTTGCGACCTACTTGATCTGTAGCACAGAAGTTTGTTTATTTCTTTAAGTAGCTCTGTGTCTGAAAAGTGCCTAGGATTTTGACAGTAATTTGCAGTGCTTTGAATAAGATTTGGGGATTATTTTGAGGGCAAAAACACAAAGAAAAAGGTCTATATGTGTCTTGTCAAATGACTTCACTTCTCGATCTAAATGTGATCTTGTCAGATGAGCTAACTTCTCCGATGCCCCACTTTCCAGTGACGGTTTGAGCAGAACCGTTTCCCTGCGGAGGCTGGGAAGTTCTCCAGATTTTAACTTGCGAAGTTACTAGATTTCCAAACGGGAAGAGCGTCTCCTGCGTGCTCCCCACTTGAGGACCCTGTCGCCGTGGCGGGCTCCGTGCTCCCCGCACCACAGCCAGTGCCAGGGACTCCAGAGCGGCTGCCCGACCGGCCCCCGCGTGGGTCTGCTCTGCGGGGCGCGGTGGCCGGACTGCTGCCCGCCGGCTGCGCCCTGGGGCTCCTCGTGCTGCTTCTGCTCCCCGCGGGCAGGAGCCTGGCAGCCGGCAGGGCACCGGTTCTGGGCGGCCGGCTCCGTTCCGGCGGCCTCCTTGTCCCCGTCTTTATCGCGGAGCGTCCGGCGCTGTCCAGCCAGCGGGACCCGCTGCGTGGCCGCAGAGCCTGTCTGTCTGCCCCGCCTCGGCCGCGGCCGGGTCGGCGGCGGGAGGAGCCTGAGGGCCGCTGTGCGGGCTCCGCGCGGGCGGCGTCTGCGCCGGCCGCACTTGGGCTTCCCTGGTCCTGACGCCTGCGGGCCACGCGGCCCCAGCGCAGAGCAGAGACGGCCCTCCGGACACCGGATCGGAGGGAGCCAGCCAGCGCCTGGTGAAATCTTGCGCGACAAGCTGCTGTGTCCCACGTCTGACACCCAGCAGCACTGCCATAGGGAATTCTAGCTGGCAGCGGCGCGTTTTCTCCCGTCACCTTCCGCGCCGCGCACGCCCTTGAGCTGCCTCCGGCTCCAGCGCTGGGGCGCCCGGCCTTGGCGGCACCGCGGCCGGGCCCAGCAGCTGGCGCCGGGAGGACGGCACACTGCCCCGAGTGCAGGGACCCAGCACGGCGCGGCACTCGGGGTGGGCGTGACGCCGGGGGGGTTCGGGCCACGCATCTCAGCCCACGAGCGGACGGGAGCTTCACCAAATGACTATCCTTCTGTGGTTTTGGTTTTCTTACCTGCAAAGTGGAATGTCTTGTGTGGTTATAGAATAGGAACACTTACACCAGAAAAGATGAGGTGATTATCTGCTGTCTGATGCTTGTAAAAGCGTTATGTTCAAATTTTATCATCATTTTTAAGTTGATTTTATGGATACATTCTATATACACATCATGATCACACCTGACATTGGGAATTTGTACCGGTACATGGCACAACTTAATTCTCATTTTTCCCCCATTGCCCCCTGCCCTCTTTATACATGTTTTGCTTTCTTCTATCATCAAATTTTTCTTTCTCCTCTTTACTTACTCCTGCCTCCCTTTTCCCTTTGAATATTTTCTGTTTTATAATATCTATCATACATATTAGGACCCATTTACATCTTGGGTTTCTCGTACCAGAGAAAAGGTACGGTATTTACACATCTGTGACCTATTTATTTCACTGATGAGTATGTCCTCAAGGTCCATCCCAGGAAAATCGGAAAATGTTACACTTTGAAAACCCAGTGCCCTGCAGCTGACCCTCCTTCCTGCACAGTACCGAGGGCAGAGTCGCTGCCTCTTTAGAGAGCATGCCCGCCCTGCCCCTTGTACACTTGGCCGGCACGTTTGTCCTGCCCTTCTGCCCCTGAGCGTCCGAGTCTCTCCCCTGTGATCTTTGTACAAGCACTCTTAGTTTTCACTGCAGTGCTCTTCACAGCCACACTCAGCGTAGGGCCTGAAGAGCCAGCTTGCAGACAGCAGCTCACAGACTTGGGCAAATCCTGGAAACTTACTTGGTGACAGTGTTTTTTTCTACAGATAAATCACATAATGCAATTATGTGAAGTAATGTATATAATGTATAACAGTGAAGTGATATATAAAGTCATTTTGTAACAACCATACATTAAGTATAAAATAATTTCTTGCTGAATTAAACATAAAAGAAAAGCAGGTTGGATATCACTTCCAAAACATCTTAGTCATTAGAGTGTAAGCTCACCAAAGTCTCAAAATCTGATGCAACAACATTTTATAAAGTAAATTAAATACAGTTTATTACCCATATCAGTTACGGTAATTGAATGACAGGCATTTGTAGAATATAGAAAATAAGGCCCCAGAGCGGGGGCTTGGTGGCCAGGGTCAGGTGGTAGGAGTGGAAGGTCAGTAGAGTCCGGGAGGGGCTGCCATGAGGGGCGCGCGCCTCTCCCGCGCCTCCTCCGCGTGTGCAGAGCCAGGTCGGGGCCGCAGCGGGGTCACTTCGGAGGCTCCTGCTGGAGCCCGCACACGCGGGCTTCCCACGTGCGGGGCGGGCGGTGCCTGAGTCGTGGGCTGCACAGGAGCCTCGCCGGCTTCCACACACAAGCTCCGGAGCCCGCTGCGGATGAGCGCTGGCCTGCTGAGCTCACCGTGGGCAGGTGCGAGAGTCGGCTGGACTCGGTGAGCGGGCCCCGCCTCGGCCGCATCGGGCCGCCGCGCACGGTGTAAGGATGGCTTCTGAACAACAGAGTGGTAGCCCACCTTCTGGGGCTGGAGAGCTCAGGGAGCCCGGGAGCCCTGGTGCCCTCGGCGTCCGGGGAGGACCTGTCTTCCTGGAGGCTCCTTGCTGCGTCCTCAGTGCTGAGCAAGGAGCTCTCTGCGGTCTAAGGGTTCATGGGCGCTGCGCCCTTGTGACCCGGCAGCGGCGCGCCAGCCCAGCCCAGGGCCTCTCCCCGCCTGCAGACGCACACAGCTGGGCCTGGCGCTGAGGAGCGCCCCGCTCTTTCCTCCGCTGCTCCCCCGCCCCTCGTCCATGAGAATCGCCGCCGTGTGGTCCTCTCCAGGAACCTTGCCCTGACTTTCCCTTCACAATACTTTGTGCCTGTCTTAGGAACACGTAGCACTTATCAGATCCCGCCCAGTGAACGTGTTCAACACTAGACGTCTTCCTTGGCGATCCGCAGGAAGTTCGTCTTTGTGTCCCTAATACTGGTGAAAACCAGTTCAGCCAGGAGCCCATGAGCGCCGCGCAACGAATGGGGGAGGGAAGGGCCAGAGAGAGCTCTAAGTTGAATGTGGCGCGGGGCTGAAAACACGCCGAAGACGTCACGCAAAGTAACGCCGAAGAATTTCCCCAGCAAGTGCCACAGACCTGACAGGAAGGGGCATCACTGAGCGGCAGGCTCCTTCCTCCGCGTGCAGCGCCTTGGCACAGGGCTGGGCCAGGAACACACCCCAGCGGGTGAGAGCAGCTCTGGGTGGGTGGCACGTTCCCTTCCTAAAGGGCTTGTGAGGACCCAGGCTGTGCACACTGGGGATTTACTTTGCTAGGAAATGATGGCCATGTACAGTTTTAAAAAGCGGAATCAGTAGAAGAGTTACTTTCATTTTCACCTCGAGAGACTGACTTCTATGTGGTTGGATATTTTTGCAGATATCTGTACACAGCATCTTGCCAGGCACTGGGCTGGAGAAAGGTGGTCAAGACCCAAGAGAAAGTGCTGAGATTCGAAATTCATAGGCAGGGTAGGTCAAGTGAACTCCAAATAAAACACAGATTATTGAACCTAAACTGTTTCCAAATTAAAAGCAGTTAGTTGAGTTTCCAATATGATTAAAACAATATACTAAATAATTAAATCGAGTATGATTTTTAGTTACTGGAGTAGAGAAAGTTACTGTGGTACTTGTAATTAGTAGTTGCCTCATCTGCAAGTGGGGTTGATAAATTGATTTCATAGGTAGAATATAAAGTCTCATTCTTAATCCAGTAACCAGTGGCAAACTTTCATCTTGTCCTAGAATTTCTGCCCAATATATTCCAACTTTACCAACACAAGAACTTTCGTGCTGAGATCAGGTAGATGGGTTCCTGGTTCTTTACTGATAAAAAACAAAGGAATTATTTATGTAATTGTAACTTTACCACTCATAGTACAGAATATGAAATATTTACAAATATGTGTTCAATGGGATAAATAATTTCAATATTAACCTTCTTAAATTGCTTTTCTGAATAGTTTGTATGACATTTTTAAAAATAAGCAGTTAAACGAGATCGGGTAAAAGCATGCTGCGAACTAAGTGTTATTAACTGGCCATATTAAGGGAAGTCTTCTTCCACATCAGCCATGTCCTGCTCCTTGCTGTCCAGTCTGGTAGTCAGAAGCCACAGCAGCTGTTGAGTACTTCGTATGTGGTTAATGAGATCAAAGAACTGAGTCCTGGATTTTAATTAAATTAGCCACATGTGGTTAGTGTCTAACGTAGGAGTGCAGAATTCTACAGGGCTCATCCATGAAATAAGACATGTTGGGTGCTGAGATGTCTCTGGCGGACAAGCAGAGCCAGCTAAGGGACCAGAAATTGTCCTCAGGAATCCTTTAAAGCTCTTTTCATGCTAGATTTGTTGAAGATCTACACTCTGTATACCTTTTTTTCTTATTTTTCAATCGTAAGATGTTTGCTACTCAAAAAGGTGGAAGCACTTTTTAGCAGTAGTGATATTTTCATGACAAATTTGAGAGCAACACATTTGATTTTCCCCAACAGTGCTCTGGTATCTCTGTAGATTTTAGGTAGTTTTGTGGGACATTTTTTATTATGTCTTGAACCCAAGTGGAAAAGCAGATTGCAGCTTCTGAGCTTGGCTTTGGGGAAACAGGTGCGTGGCGTAGCTCACACAGACGGGCAAACTGCGCCTCGCCAAGCATGAGGTGCGTATCTGGCGGTGTCTGCTGTAAAATACAGGAATACTTCATTTCAGGGATATTAAGGCCCAACATGATGGAAAAATAAAAGCAAATTCTGACTCAGTGAACTCATATACTGGAAATAATATAGAGAATTCTAATATAGAGATAATAAACCTTCCAGGCAGCTTCATGAGACAAGAAAATTTTGTAAACATAATGTCAAAAAAACCCCTGAGATTTTTATTAAAAACTATACTGAAACTCAGAAGGGGTCGACTGGAAAGCTAAGACAGTCCTAGTGATTTTAATATTAATAAATACCGTAAACATTGTTGAATTTCTGTATTTTGAGACCAAGGACCACAGAGCACTTCTTGTAGTTCCTCCGCCTGTCCTCTCGGGGTCCCTGTGGGGCGGGGTGACTGGGGTTCGCGGTCTGCCTCGGCTTGTTTTGAAAGCTCGCTGGACTGAAGTTGTTTCAGTTCCTGGTTCAGCCTGGGAGCCAGCACAATAAAGCAGTCGCTTCACCGAAGTCCCAATTATCTCCGCCCCATTTCTGAAACCGAGGCTGCGTGTTCCACTGAGCTCTGTTCCTGTTTCTAAAGACGCTCGTCTCCGGGGGCTTCATTGTTACAATTTCCTTAACGACTCCCTCGGGCCGCCCACCCGTTCAGGTCCCCGGCTGAGATGCCAAGACGAGAAAGTGAACGCTCATCCCTTCCGAGCGGCTGCCGCGCCGGAGCCTTGCAGAGCCGAGGCAGCCCCTTCCAGGCTGCGACGCCCCCACCCCGTTTCCCTTACTGCACCTGCCTTCGGGCCTGCAGGCGTGGCTGTACAGGGCCACTAACTGCTTTTCAGACAAATAGCCACTCCTCTATTTTCTGCAAAATGTTCACATTCATATTTAGCATAAAATATTGATGCAAGTTTTAAAAAATCAGTTGGTGGTTCTAAACAAGATGTAGTTTTACGGCGTTTCTTCAGAGGATTCACTGTGTTATACATCTTAGTATTTATTATTTTGTAAGATTCCGTATTTATAATTTTCAGTCACTACCTGTTACTAAAATATTTGCCGTCAATTTCTGAGGTGACATTGCTCGCGGCCCCCCGACCCCCGCTCCCTCTCCTGCTCTGCACCCAGCAGGGCCCGAGTCCCCGTGTGGCTGGGGTGGGCAGACGAGGAGCCACTCCCCGGCCGGCGGTGCGCGGTGCGGCGTTCCCGAGCCTGGTGACTCTGCCACTGACGTGACCTCGGGAACGTGCGCACGGAGGAGCACAAGAGGTCCCGGAGTGCGAGCCCAGACTGTGGGTTTGAAACCCCCGACTGAAACGCTCACGTTGGGTGTTCAGGACCCCCTATCTCTGTTAGCCTTCTTTTCGTTCTCCTAACCTTTGAGGCTAATTCCTATTTCCTTAAGCCTCTGTGCCATTTACGCCTTTGCCAGGCTGAAATGGACGTCGTGGCCAGCGTGACTTTGGAAGCAGGCGCCTCCGTCCGCTGGTCCCGGGGGCTCCGCGGAGGGCTCGGCGCCCCCACGCGGTCCTGGCCCCGGAACGTGCCTGCAGCGGGCAGGAGCCTCGCTCCCCACACATCACTGTGCTCAAGCTACTGCAGGTCGGAGGCCTTGCTGTTACAGCAGTCAGCTTTTGATAAGTATTCTGTCACTTAAAATAAATTTCACTATAAAATATAAGTGTGTGACAGGAATCTTAATTCGGATTGACATAAAACTACCGGCAAAGGTTTACTGAAAGGCGTCACAGCAGTCACAAACAGTGAGGAGGGGACAGAGAAGCCAAGAAGCTATAGGATGAGTTATGGGTTTGAATTGGCTAGACCTTTAAAAAGGTGTAAATTCTATGAGTGAGACATGGCTGCGAGTTACACACACACACACTCACACACACACACACACACACGGGTATTTCTGTTTTCCCCTGCTCATGCTTTTTCCTGCCATAGCAATGTGTGCAAACTGTATGAAACCATACTCACACCTTTTACACAATGTGTATGTTTGCAGACACCTGCTTCAAAGAAATAAGTGAGAGAGATGAATGTGAAAATGAGTATCAAAATCTAAAGCAATGTACTGTAATACTCAAAGACAACTGGAGTTCCTGGACAGGAGGAAATTAGAACAGACATAAAAGCTTCGTGTCTAATTAGCAATACGTGGGAAGTTGGCTGCGGACAGGATGTGACAGGCACTCGATCAGGGGCCAGAGCATAAAACGGACGCATTATGGAAATGGACAGAGAGGGAAGTAAAAGAAGAATGCATAGTATATTGAATATAAAATGTTTAAGTTTCAGGGGCTTGAAAGGGCAAGAAAGAGAATAAAACTGAGTGAATTAATGTTAGCTAAAAGGGGTAAGTGGAATCAAAGGTGCTTTTACAATTTTATCAAGTAAAAAGAAACACTAGGGAGAAAGTGGGTCTGTAAGTACCCTGAAATGGCAGGTGAAATCAATAATATTTAAATGGTCAAACTACTCAACTTTAAAATGTTTTAACTAAAATAATAAAAGTAACAGAAAATTATTAAGTTGTGGAGAGCCTATAAATATGGTTAATGATAAAATTCAATACAAGAATAAAAGAATGTGGGACCAATTAAGTATAAGTTGATCAGGAATCCTAATGAAACCTATCATAAGAATAAAAAGGATTTTATATTAATAAATTTTCCAATAGCTTGCCATAGGTTTCTTGATAAATCATAATGATAAGAATAGCAGAGATAAAAGGAAAATATAAGCATGATATTAATAATGAACTATGGTATTAGTAGTCATAATCATAACCTATTTTATTAAAACAAAAATAAAACAAATAATACTAATTTTTCATTTTATAGAATATATATACAGTGGTACCTCACCTCGTAAGCTGAATTCATTCCATGATTCTGGTCGCAACCTAAAATAATTAAGTTCATACCAAGTTACTGCTATACGTTCCCACGTAGATATGAAAATTAAACATGGTTTGGTGGAAGAAATGAAATACTTAATGAGAAAAAACAATATAATATGTAGAACATGATATTTAAATTTCCTAAACCTGTATATTTGAGCTGGGTACTCTTCATAGTTTCTCTGGTTGCAAATAAATTTGATGGTTTAGAAAACTTTTGTAACTCACCAAGTGGAAGACAGTATATTCTCCCACATGTCCTCGCTCTATACATTTTTGAATTAACATTATTTTCCAGGCTCAGACAAAATACTTTTATCTTCATTAATATGTGACAGATCTTGCCAGCAAGTATTGTCAGCCTGACGCAGTGAAAGCAAAAATCACTCTTAGAAATATGTTATTAACCCTCAAATGTGAGGTTTAGCTTTAAAAGCATAGCTATAGCCAATAAGTGATCAGTGTTCAGGTGACTCTCCTGCGTGGCAGCCTTCCCCAGTCCGGTGCCCCCAGCAGTGGCCTCTCTGTTCCTCAGGTGGGTCTGGCTTGCGTGGCCCAGGGCCTTCGCAAGTGCTGCTCACCTCGTCCTCTTCTTTCCCTTCCATTGTCTTCCTCACTCGCCCCTTGACCTAAGCATTTCTGGCTCTTTCCTGGTTCCTCCCAGGGACTGTCTCTAGAAACCTCAAGCTGTCAGTCAGTGAATCCCAGGCCTCTTGCCATGATGATGACAAAGCAGCCCCTGGATGTTGGTGAAACTGTGGAAGTGGAAAATATCTGAAATTTCAATACCTCTTTCTCTCCAATGTGAGAACATTTTTGTTTTACAGTTTCTTTGTAGACAGATTCTTAAAATCAAAAGGATTTCCTTAACCAGGACAAGCTAACAGCACCCGAGCATTGTGGCACGCAGTGTGCCACCTGAGCAGTTCAGAATTCTGTTACTGGTGGGTTACTGTGAGATGGTCATTAAGATGCTTGAACAGAAGTGGCTTTTTGGCAGATAACCACAGCTCTACCCTTCCCTTCTGCTTGGGGGAGTTGGATGCTATTGAGTCAGAGGCGAGAATCAGTCAGCGTGTTGCCGGGAGCAGCACAAGGCAGTGGCGGCCATGACAGTGTGATGGTGATGCTGGTGGCGTCAGAGCTCTGCTCCTGAGGTGAAATACCCAACATGTACAGCTCAGCCAGGCTCTTGGTTTCAGAGGCTTTAGTCCGTACACAGCTGGATGCAAGAAGAAACGCCATGGTGGAATGTGGAAGATGTCAGCACGCGAGTGCAGTGAGAATGTCACATGGAGGCTTCGGATGCAGGCTGGGGTCGGAGGGCGCCGTCTTCATACCATTTCTGCAGAGTCTCCAAGCACTCCCCAGGGAGAAGTGTCGCCAGGCTCTCCAAAGCCGGAAAATGGCTGCCAGGTCATTTACTTACGTGCATCTCAGAAGGTACAGTTGGCCAACTCTTGCCATAAGCAATATTACTGGGTAATAAAATAGTATTCCAATTTTGGATTATCAAATTAAAGTTAGTAACATATGCAGCATAGAAAAAGTTTTGTTCACCTTTAGCCCAAAGTCACAGGGCTGATAAATGGAGGAACTGTCTTTGGACCCCGGTCTGTCTGATGCCAAAGCCCACAGCTGAAATTCTCACAGTGCTCAAGTGCTCACAACTCCCGGGCACATCCGCCATCTTTGTCTTCCTCCGTAGGGGAGGCTCATCCTACTTCCGGAACCCCGCCCTCCGCAGGATCCCACGCTCAGGCCCTAGCTCCGCCTCCTCTTCTTCAAGCCCCGCCCCAGAGTGGCTTTTCCACCACGTTCAGTTCTTTGTTCATTCCCTGTTCCCTCAATTTCCACGTAATTTCATGTTCTGTCGTGTGATTTTATGTTCATTTCTAACACACTCTGAAATATCCTATTAATTTTTGTCTCGTTTATTGTCCTCCTATTCCTGCAGAGATGAAAATCTCACAATAGTAGTAATTTGAGTTGCTTGTTAAATGTTTTGTTCATCCCTGGAATAGCTCCTGGGGCATGGTGGGCCCAGAGCACACCAAACCTGTGTCTGCCTACCTAGTTTCTCCCCTACGACTCTAGTGAGGCTTATTTTTTATCTGTAAATAAGTATCAAAATGCAAATTGTAATTTTGCCCAAGTGATAATCCAAACTGCCGTTAGCTAAAACATTTAGCAGAAACCTAATCTTCATTCATTTAAAAACATTTTTATTAAATACCAGTTATGTACAGTTGACGTTGTTTTAAGGTCTGTAGTGGACTCAGGAAATGAAATCACAGGTCTATTATGTGCTTATCAAATCGTGTTTTGTTTAATTTTTTACAGAATCTCTGTACCTTACTTATAAGCTGATTAGGGTCAAAAAATGTTGGATTAGTGCTTGTACTGGTGTGTCTCAAAAGCAAGGTGTGAACCTCTCTACTGACACTTCTGTCAGTATTCATTCTTATTGCAACTTCTAACATTTCTCTGCTTGGGGACTGTGTAATTACAATAAAAATGTCTGAAGCCCCTCAGCGTGGAACTCTCATACTCAAAGCAGGCTTTCAAATGTGCTGCTGCTGTTTTACTGCTGAGTTCTGGTCGGGTTCCCGCAGCCAGAGGGAGTGCGGGCCCGCGGGGCCTCCTTCCGCCGGAGCTGCTCCCGGGCGGCTCCTCTCCCGGGGAAGGCCCGTTCCGTGCGGGTGGCCGGAGGGCGGCGGAGCCCGCACCCGGGGTTGGGGGGGGGGGGGGACGGCGGACAGCCGGTGACCCGTCTGCGCAGTGAGGCCGCGGCCTGGAGCAGTCCGCATGCGCGTTGCAGCATTGAGGACTAAACGCCCCTCAGAAAATTCATTTTCCTCCTTCTGTACCCTTGGCTGTGAGCTCTGGTTTCCTGCACCACATCCGGATGTGACTGGTTCCCGCAGGAGGCGCTGGCCTAAGCAGCACTTAGAAGAACAGAGGCGGAGGAGTAGATGAAGGAAAGGAAGGCACAGAGGAAAAAGAAAATAGAAGGGAAAATGGAAACAAAGCTTTTGTAAATAAGGAGGGAAAGGGGTTGAGAGGAGGAGGAGAATGGGCTCAAACACAGAACCAAGATGTGTCATGTACAGGTGCAAATTCCCTATGACGGATGTGATCATCACGCACATCTCAAATGTACCCATCAATTTTCTTTTTTTTTTTTTTTTTTTTGAGACAGGGTCTCACTTTGTAGTTCAGGCTGGCCCTGAGCTCACTATGGTGCCCAGGCAAGCCGCCGCGAACTCAACAATCCTCCTGCCTCTGCCTCCCGAGTGCTGGGATGACAGGCGTGAGCCACCCCGCCCGGCACTGTGGTATGTGGTATTGATGGCTGGTGGGCGTGAGTCTCCACGCCCAGCATCGTATGTGGTCAGCGGGGATCGAACTCAGGACCTTGCGCTTGCGAGGCAGGCGCCGGAACCACTGAGCTAACCCTCCAGCCCAGCCCATCAATTTTTTTAAAAGGGAAAAAATTGTTAATGTTAATCAGTGCTTACCTGAGGCCTTAAGCATTTTTTCCATTGTTTTTTCTTTCTTCCACAACACTTGATGCCTTTCACTTAGAAAGATGTCCTAGGAAAGGATAATTAAGTATACAGAGACCCACAACATACACACATATATACACATATAAAAACTGAAAAATCATGAATACATGCTATTGTGCATACTGTACATGCTAATTGGAAATTAAATATATTGTCCATTTTATACAGATCCAAATTGCTGGCCACACTGTTCTCTATGTGGTTTGCTAGAACATTTTCTTGTTGCCACGAAATCTAACTACAGTGAGTTTCTTAAATGCCTGTAGATCTATTTCCCAAATTTTTAATAATCTCAGTATTCACTGGATGATTCAAACAGAACTCTCTCTGTCTTCTTGGGGACTGCGGAGCATGTAAGGAGGAGCCCCGGGGCTTGCTGCTTTTACGAACATCACCAAGTGCAGTAAATTCAGTTAGTGTCTCACAAGCCATTGTCCATCCATGATACCAAGCTGTAATAGTAATTCTTTATGTATGTTATGTAAAAATTAAATATTCCATGTAAGGTCCTTATAATCACGTGTGACAGTTGAAGAGCAATCAATCCATGTTTAATACTACCTATAATATTTCTGAGCATGTGATTAAAATTAATACCTTTTTCTCATTATAATTTAATGAATTAATTTACCTTATTTTTACTAAGTTATGATTCATATTCTAATGAGGACATTGGACTTACCACCATCTGGGTCATCAAATATAAAATTTAAAAAATTACAGTTATCATTAAAATATTTCCTTGTATTATTGAATTAAAAACACTTTGCAGAGATACATCTGTATCAATGATATACAAGCATATAATGGCTAATTTTTATTAAGGATTGATTTTGAGTTATGGAAATCCACATAATTCCTATGTGTTAACATGCCATTTCATTTTAAGCTAACCCTCTAGATACATACTGTTCTATCCCCATTTTTCCAATGAGAAACCACTGTGAGTGGAATGAGAATTTAAAAACAGAGGTCTCGGGCCGGAGGGTTAGTTCAGTGGTTCCAGTGCCTGCCTTGCAAGCGCAAGGTCCTGAGTTCAATCCCCAGAAACCACATACAGTGCTGGGCATGGTGACTCACGCCCACCAGCCATCAATACCACATATCACAGTGCCAGGCGTGGTGGCTCACGCCTGTCATCCCAGCACTCGGGAGGCAGAGGCAGGAGAATTGCTGAGTTCGAGGCTTGCCTGGGCTGCATAGTGAACTCAGAGCCAGCCTGAACTACAAAGCGAGACCCTGTCTCAAAAAAAAAAAAAAAAAAAAAAACAGAGGTCTCTGTGTTCCTTCATTGAGTATATTGTCAAATTTTATAGATAAAACAACATCCATATATGATAGACAAATATTTTTAAGAAATAAAGATTCGCATTTATTTTCATATATTACTTTTCCTCTGTGGTGTTAGATCAAATCAATTAGTCTTCTGACAAACGATGAACTGATGGAGAACCTTTCGGAAGGAAAGAGTCCACCTACATATTAAGGTTCTTTTCTTATTAACCCAAAATAGTTGAGTCAGCCAAGAACTATTTGCGTTTTGCTCTTTCTGTCCCTGAAATTAAATTTTACACGTAGCCCACCCTTCCTTTCGTTTAGCTGATGAAACCCACTAGGTGTAGTTTCAGAGAAGCAGGAGAAGCTCGAGCTGAAGCTGGTGTTCGGGTCTGGGTTGCGTCTGCAGACAGAGCTTGGGTTGTGCTCCTTACGTTTCACTGTGTGTTCTGCACACACAGCCATCTGGTGAAAGCTGAAGGACTCATGGGACAAAATGGTCATCAGTCAAAATCAAAGAAAAATGCTTAAGATATTGTTTCTGCTGGTGACACGGGAAAGGTTCCAGTTTATGAATGGAAAAGTTTTAAGTGCAGTGGAAAGATGTAGTTCACATGATAGCTTTAAGTTGTTTCTGCATTGAAGTTAGCTCATTTTCTATTTTTCTTCTCTTTTCTGTATGATTCCATTATCATAATTAGGGATGGAAGAGGGCTTTTGTGAAATGGATAGAAATCAAAAAATACAACCACCAAAAATATGATTTTCTCATTTTCTTCAAACTCTTTGGCTTGTTCGTATTTGTAGTTAAGAGGGACAGATTATATTTTTCTTACTTTATTTCTGTGTTTGTGATTTTTGTTAGACCAACTAGAGCTGGCCTCTAATGGCCAGTGTGAAAATGGCCTCCAGGGGTGGGCGTGACCATAGCTGAGGCTCCCAGTCCAGAATCGCAGAACTGCCGGGCGTGGTGGCGCGCCTGTAGTCCCAGCTACTCGGGAGGCTGAGGTGGGAGGATCGCTTGAGTCCAGGAGTTCTGGGCTGCAGTGCGCTACGCCGATCGGGTGTCCGCACTAAGTTCGGCATCAATATGGTGACCTCCCGGGAGCGGGGGACCACCAGGTTGCCTAAGGAGGGGTGAACCGGCCCAGGTCGGAAACGGAGCAGGTCAGAATCGCAGAACCGGAGCAGACCAGAGGAGCCAGTGGCCTTGGCCTCTAAGGGGAGAGGCTGCCACGAAGTCCTTGCACAATCCTTAATGTACCCTTACATGGTCGGAAACATCCTTCCTCCATAAGCCCTTTCCTCTGACCCTTGTATAGTAAGATAGGACTCTAATTCATAGTCATTGAGCAAAAAAAAAAAAAAAATCATTACTCTTTATCTGAAAATGAAAATTGTGACCAGAAGAAGGCTTTATTTGCAAGTTTTATGGACTAATTTCCTCCTATTTTATTTGCCACCAAAGTTATTAAAAATTAAAGAGCTAACTACTTACAAGACAGACTATGCATGAAGAGCCAATAGTATCCACTCAACTCTCTCCGTCTTTCAGAGTCCTCTGTTGTAAGAAAACACAAAATATGAAATAATGGTGTTCTACTCTAAGTGGTAAATTTCTTGGGATGATGTGTCAAACATTGAATATATTTTGATTTTATTTTGTTGGATTGTTAAACTCTGAAGAATGAGCAGTTTCTACGTACAGTTTTGAATCAGCTCCTTAGTCTGAAACAGGACAAAAATCAACTAGACTAATTCTCAGTTAGTGAGTTCCAGCTAGACTCCCATAATTTTCTGTCAAACTTCCAAAATGATTCAGGTTCTATATTTCAATGAAGCCTTTTTTACTCTTTAGTTACATAAAAAAATCTACCTGAATCTGTATTGCTTACTGCTTTGTTGGAATTCATGGCTGTAGATTCATACATGTAGTCTTTCTGGACACTTTTGGTTCTATTTAATGACCTAGCCCCGGAGTTTGTTTGGAGACTGGTAATCTATAAATACATGACATAAATGTAGAGGGGGGTCGATCCCTTCTGGCGAAGTGGACATGTCTGGTTACCAGACATCTTCTAAATACAGGGAAGAGAGTTAAACCCGATCTGCTTGTACACTTTCACTCTTTGGACCTTAGATTTCCTGCTTCATTTTTAGGGATCACATGGTATCTGCCAATCTGACAGACGTGGACTGCCTGACTCTGAGACGGAACCAAGCCCTGTCATTTAAACAGTCCCCTCACTGTAAGGCTCCAGAGTTCCACCAGTGGTCCCTCTGGGCCAGGTTTGAACTACGCGGCCCGTAGTGAAGGTCAGAGTGGACGCCTCCTCTCAAGCATACGCTTCCCGGAGTTACAAAGGCCTGGATCGTGTGCAGTGTTTGGGATAGTCTCCAGGGCACAGACATCGTTCCCGTTGGCACGCGGGACTCAGTTTCCATAATGCCATCACATTCTGCTAGGGAACTGTGCAGGTATTTTAAAGACAGCTTATTAAAGGTTTGAGACCTGCTGTTAAATTACAGACACGTTCAGTTCTGTGGGGAGCAAACAAAACAAGACGCGTAGTCAGGCCCGAGAAAGAACTGAAGTTTGGTGATATCCTTTAAACTTTTACTTCAAGGTTTTGTTTTGTTTTGTTTTGTTTTGTTTTTAGCTTTACATCTACTCCAGTATATTCTGCAATTGCTGGTTTATAGTGTCATTTTTCCAGGCATCTATAGCAATACATTAAAAATTAAGTTATACTTTATCTGAAAATTTAGACCTCGCATTTGCCATTTTAAATATCATCCTTTTGTTCTACTTCAGAAGAGATCAGACTTTGAGTTTGATGAAACCGTTCAACGCGAAGGAGGCTGAGTAGTTTCAGACCACGCCCTGTGCCTGCTGTTTCTCTGCAGCCACGACGCTCACGCCGGAGCCCCGAG
>PVIC010000003.1:0-327481 GCA_004025085.1 Thryonomys swinderianus
TCTGAGCTCACTATGTAGTCCAGGCAAGCCTCGAACTCAGCAATCCTCCTGTCTCTGCCTCCCGAGTGCTGGGATTATAGGTGTGAGCCACCACGCCCGGCACTGTGGTATGTGGTATTGATTGCTCGTGGGCGTGAGTCTCCACGCCCAGCATTATATGTGGTTACCGGGATCGAACTCAGGACCTTGCGCTTGCGAGGAAGGCGCCGGAACCACTGAGCTAACCCTCCAGCCCAAGAGAAGGGGTTTTATGGGTAGGTACTGGGCAGAGGATGGCCTGGATTTAGAAAAATTTTTCTTGCTGCTTTTGCTGGCCAAGTGCACCGTCCGGTGGCTGGTTCCAGATGTGGCTGGGCCTTTGCTGCCAGAGGGCTGACAGGAGGCCCCTTGGGCTGCCATCTTGCTTCTGACCTGGGTGGGCCTGGCTGGGATAGCCCTGCCCACCTCAGCCATCCAGGCCAGACTGCCTATATCCCAGGACCTCACACTGGTGGAGGGTGAGGGTTGGCCCGGGAATGGCCAGCAGTGCAGGGGACAGAGTGTGTACACTGGGGACTGTTCCTATCCTCTAGGACGCTTGCTACCCTGGCCAGCCCTTGGGTCTGAGTACTGCAGAGCTGGGTGAGGTGGGGGTCAAGCCCTCTCCAACCCAGAAGCCTCTGTACCTGCTGGTGGCAAGGGTCCCTCTGAAGGGCCAGGGTGTGTATGGCTCCTCTCCAGCCTGTCTGGTTTGGCCCTGGCTTACTGACCGGTCATGGACCCTGGGCTGGGCAGTGGATACAGTCTCCTCTTTGCTGATACCCCATGACTCTGGCTCTGGTACCCAGGGGACAGGCAGTGCTACCCTGGGGTCCTGCGGGGGCTGGAGGGTGCCGACTCACATTCCCTGATAAAGTAAAAATAGTTGGGGAGGAGGCGCCCAGACGTGCGGGGGGACGCGTCGCTTCTCCCAGCCGTTTAAATAATCTCGGCCATATGTGTGTGGGCCTGTCCCTCCCTCCCTCCCAAGAGGCGCTGGGCCAGGGGCCGGGCTCTTCCATGGGTGCCGGTGCAGGACTGGGGCAGGAGCCTGCCTGCTTCTTCCTCCTCTCCACCCCAGGCACAGTCCAAGTGTCTGTTGTATGCAGAGCTGGGCCCAGCAGATCAGGCATGGGGGAGGGGAGGGCCCATTCCTTGAGGTCTCTCTGGGATAGACATGGGAAGGTGCTCCAGAAGGCACAGGGGATAGAAAGAGGCCTGGGGCACAGCCCAGGAGACTGTGAGGTGGTGCCCTGTGGGGAGGTGGGAACTGCCCCCCCCATCCCCAGCCACACTTCCTTGATATGTTAATATGTGCAGTTCCTGTGCCCTACTCTTGGGAGAGGGCTACACATCTGCAGTCCCCGTGTGTGTGTATGTGTATGTGTGTGCATATCTGCACATGCGTGTGCCACCAAGCCCAGGGGTATCACTTTGTGGTTTTATTGGAGGATTATATTGATTTTCCAGCTTCCCCTGGGGATAGGCAGGATGCTGAGCTGCCCTGGCCTCTTGTGAATGGCAGCCCGAGGCCAGGTCGCCTGCTGAGGTAGGACAAGAGCGTTCCTCACCACCACGCAGCCACACGACACCGCCGTCCAGCTTCACAGCTGCCTGTGTGTCTTGTGCAGGCTTGGGGAGGGGTATGGCAGAGGGCAGGTGTGCACCTTTGCACCATGGGGAAACTGAGGCCACAGGTGGGTGGATGCTGCCATGGAAGGTGGGCTTTTGCTCCTCAGTAGCCACCTAGGCTAGGCTGGCAGGAGTCTCATGAGCCCTCCATGCCCTTTCCCAACTTTAAAATGGCATTGTCCATTTGTCTGCCTGTCCTGGACATAAGGGTACCAGTGACTGTGGGTCAGGTGCACACTCTGCCTGTCATCCCCAGGAAAGGCCACGTGTCTTTGGCCTCCTGTCCTCCATCCATGTCCAGAGAGTGCCTTCTGGGTACAGGGTGGGGAGCAGACCCTCAAGGAGCCCAGGCTCAGGAGTCATGGCCACTGCCTAGGGAGGGCCCCTGGGAGAGCTGTGGTGGGCACTGTCCTTCCGCAGTCTGGGTCCAGGGCTGGTGCCAGGAACTATCAGTCAGACCTCTGGTCCTGTTGGGGGGAGCTTGAGGCTGCCTGGGTGTGGACCATGGTTGAGCAGGGTGCCATACCCTTGGGTGCCCTGTGGGTGCTCAAGACAACAGGTGCCAGGCCCTGGACCAACAAGGTAAGCTCTGCACTGGGCACAGTGACTGGTCCGTGTCCTCTGGGCATGCTGGTCTTGGAGTGACACAGGGCTGGGCACTCCTCTGTGAAGACCCTGCCTGGGGTGCTGGCTCACTTGGCCATGGCCACCAGCCTGTGTCCACCTGTCCCTGGGTGTCAGAATGGGTG
The DNA here is from genome assembly GCA_004025085.1 of Thryonomys swinderianus. NCBI lineage: Eukaryota > Metazoa > Chordata > Mammalia > Rodentia > Thryonomyidae > Thryonomys > Thryonomys swinderianus. Next base: position 2,400 of record PVIC010000003.1, read on the forward strand.
GTGGTCACCTTGGTCCCCGATGCAGTGGAGGAACCTCCCTGGAAGAGCCCTGCATGGATGGATTAGCTGGGCCTCCCCCTGCCTTGTCAGCAGAGGATTAGGACCCGGGCTGCTGAGGGGAGTCAGGGATTGGGGGCAGGGGCTCCACCTGTGCCCCTCCCATAGTGAGATAGGATGGGGGACAAGGGTGACCACCTTGGGGGGCTTTGTGGAGGTGGGGCAAGAGCTGTCTCAGGCCAGGCACCAGAGGGCAGAGGAGAGCTGAGGCTTCCCGACCTCATCTTCCATGGGCTTAGAGCAGGATGTGGGAGCCAGGGCTGTGGGGAAGGACACTCGGCGCCACAAGGATGGTGAGGGCTGCTCATCCCACTCAGCTTGGGGCCGGGGGCCCTGCTGCCTCTGGATATTTGGAGCTGTTTCTCTGCCTGGCTTTCTGGGGCCTCTGGGGTCCACTCTCCTGAGGCAAATAGGTCCCTAATCCGATTCTAGCCAAGGGCAGCTGCCTGCTGACCTCCAGCTGGAAAATAAGGCAGGGCCTCTGGCCAGGACCCTAATTGTGTTCTGGGTTTGGCTTTGAGCTGATTACATCTGATCTGGCTGGTGGGTCCTGGTTCTCTGCGGCCGGGGTTCCTGTTGCCAGGGATACAGGGATGGCAGGCCTGGGATTACAGGGTGGGCTTGGATGGGAAGACCAGATGTCTTTGTTCCAGTGGTGCTTGGCCAAGTGCATGGTTAGCTCAGGGCCAGGCCCGTGAGGCAGCTGGGGTGGAACTTCGTGGCCCCTCCTTCCTCAAGACTACCCACCCACCGGGGCTCTGGGGCCATTGCTGGTAGATAGGAGCTCTTTCCAGGCAGACACCTTCCCAGGTTGGTGGCCATCATGAGGGGCGGCCTTCCTGTGGGGCAGTCTTAGGGCACAGTGCAGCAACAGATGGGCCCAGGGTGGTGACTGCCTCTGGGGCCCGTGGCCAAGGGGAAAGGTCAGTACGAGCTCCATGGGGTGCAGCTGCACTGCCCTGGGCCTGGAGTGAGGTTCAGGAGAGTGGCACAGCTCAGGGGCCCACACCATCCTACTGTGCCAGGAGTCACAGTGGAAAAGGGTCCTGAAAACTTGCTGGACGAGTGCTCTGCACTGAGGACTGCAGGAGGGCAGAGTAGGGCCAGGCTCTGGGGTACATGCTGTGGCTTCATCCCACCTACAGTTCCTCTTGCTCCACTGAACATCAGGGACTCACTTGGAGGAACTGGGTAGGGCAAGAAACTTGGCCTTACCTTAGGCAGCAGGCAGCAGCGTGTGGGATGAGAACTCTAAAGCCCCAACACCATTGAGCTGTGAGGTCTATCCCCAGGCCTTGCAGCTCTGCCCCTGGCCCCAGGAGACCCTGTATGCCCTGCTGGATATGGGTCTGGTGGCCTGGGCCTTCCTGGGATGACAAGCTGCGTTTGGCAGCTGGGTGTTCCCCTGGCCTAAATCCTCTGGGCAGCTGGGCTGGAGCCCAGCAGGCAGGATTAGTGTGTGGATTGGTGGAGGCTGGAGAGGGCGAGGCCCGTAGGCCCCCACCCTGTAGCCCATGAAGCTCTTCCTGTGCTCAGGGCACTCTGAGAGTGGGTGGGCTGAGGTGGCATCAGGTCAATGCCAGCAGGGCCTGGGGACAGGCCAAGGTGGGCCTCAAGAGGGATCCGAGGGGGAGGAGGACTGGACACGGAGAGTAGGAGGGCCCAGCAGCCCCTGCACCTAGCACCATCGCTGCCTGTCCTGCCACTGAGGATCTTCTGTGGCCTTCGAGTGCTGGCGCCCAGCCGCCATTCGGGGATGCCTGGCCCCCAGCCATCCACCACCAGCCGGACCACAGAAGCAGTGGCCTGCCTGGCCAAGGTGCTGCTCTGGGTTGGAGGGAATGTGGTTGTATCATCGCGGTGGCAGCTCGGCCCATTAGGTAAGGGGATGGGAGCAAGGCCTGGCTGGGGCCAGCCAAGCCCCGTGGGGTGGAGATTGTCCAGGCGGCTCCTGGAAGTGCCCTCCCACCCATACCAGCCTCCAGCCTCTCTGGGCTTCCCACTGTGGGTTGCTGGTGTTTAGCAATGTTGTCTGCCTCTCCACTTGGCCACCCAAAACCTCTCCAAAGTTCCCCAACCCTTAGAGCAGGGTCTGGAGGCCGAACACCAGCAGACCAGGCCTGAGGGGGTTGTGAGTGGGTCCTGGTCATGCTTAGGGGCAGGCCAGAGCTGGAGCTAGACTTCCTGAGATGGGCAAGGAAAGCTGCTGCCTAGCGGAGGGGTGCAAGTGTATGCTCTCTGCCTCACCAGCTCTGGCTCCAGCTGGCAAAGGGTTTCCTCCAGCTGCCACCTCCGGAGTCCCTGCCGTGGGACCCCAAGGCCAGTCTCTGCCTCCCAGGCTGTGCCTGGCGGCCGACTTGTGTGTTCACCTGCCACATCCTGGAGCGCTTGACCTGCCTGTCCACATCTGCAGCTCCCTCTGCTCAAGTCAGATCCAGCCTCTTCCAAGGAGACCCTGGTCTGGCACTGCCTGTGGTTGCTGCGATGCCCACCCAGAGCCCTCCATTGTGCAGGCCTCATGAGCTGGATTTCTCTGAGCTTTGACACAAGACCTTCTGGGCCCAGGGTTTCCTAGAAGCAGGTGTGCAGGCCTGAGTAGGGACAGCCTGTCCTGGGCTGGGGCCAGCTCACCTGGCTGAGCACCCTGGACTACCTTGCTGGGACCCAGAACAGGAGGCAGAGTGGGCAGAAGAGGTGGTGGCTCGGGGCTGGTATGCACCTGCCCTGGTGCCTCAGCTCCCAACCCTGTACCTCTCCACGACAGCCCCAGCTGGCCCTGGGAAGTGGACACTTGCACAGCCGGCTGTGCTGTGCATGGCGACAGTGAATTTCCTGCTGAAAAGAGGGGATGGGGGAGGGGAGGGCCAGGCGTGATGATGCTCAGGAGTGGCCCGAGCTGGGGCAGCAGTCAGGTGGAGCATTGGGCTTGTGCCTGCCTAGGGCCTACCTGTGCTCAGCCCTGTGGCTTCTGCTCTGAGGCTCTGCCCTGGGCTGTGGGGCTTCAGTACTTGTGAAGTTTGAGTGATAGCCCCTTGGGGCCAGGGCTGGGGTGATAGGGTGATGCCGGGGCTCAGCTAATGCAGGAGCACAAAGGTGGGACCTCAGGTGGCCTTGGCCCCAGGGTTATGCGGGAAGGGTAGCGAGGAACCTAGGTCTCTGACCCCTGGTCTCAGTGGGTGGGCATCTGGCCCTTGGGCACACTGGGTCCAGGCTGCTCACCTGTCTCTCTGTCCATGTCCAGTGGAGCGGTGCATGAGTGCCATGCAGGAGGGTACACAGATGGTGAAGCTACGCGGCAGCTCCAAGGGCCTGGTCCGCTTCTACTACCTGGATGAGCACCGCTCCTGCCTGCGCTGGAGGCCCTCACGCAAGAGCGAGAAGGCCAAGAGTGAGTGGCTATGTGGGCTCCTGGCGGCCTCCTGACCATGGGAGGGAGGGTCCCGGGGTAGGGGCTGGGTGGACCTGGGCCAGGTGCTGGAGTGAGGGGACAAGAATCCTCAAACAGAGAGAGACCGAAGCTGGGTACCCTGGGGTGGGGCCTGGGTGCCGAGTGTCGGCCTGGGCAGACATGGGGGATACCTGGGGGGAGTCTGCTGGGGCCACTGGGCGGAACAGTGTTGGTCAGGGGCGTACAGGCAGGGATAGGGCACACAGAGGGTTGCGTGAGCCATTGGGGCAGGGGGAGACCCATTAAATTCGGGCAGGCTGGGAGAAGGGCATTTCTGGTACCTTCTGGCTGTGCCATTGGCAGGCCCGGGTGTGTCAAGCAGGGACCCAGCCCAGCAGTTGCCAAGGCACTGCCACAGGAGACCCATGGGAGAAGGGTCCCATGGTGGGTACACTGGAAGGGGCACTGCCCTCTGGGTGGCATTGGCTCACTTGTCCCATCTGGCTGCCTTAGAGTGACTGTCTCCTGGGCTGGAGGAGGCAGAGGAGCCCTAGTACCCACTTGGAGGCATCTACTCTGTGCCGGATAACCCATGGGAGCTCTGCCGTGGAGCTAACGTTCCACTAGCCATGCAGGCTGCTCCCTTGTGTGGAGCCATGCAGGACATGGAGGTCTGGGAGGGTATGAGGCAGAGCACCAGCCTGGCCAGGGTCCTGCCACCCACCTGAGACCCACTTGGGTACCAGGACCCTGTCTGGCCTTGGAGAAGTCCTATGTGAGGGCACAGGATGGAGCGGCTGTTGTCTGGATGTGGTCTGGGGTCCATGTTCCCCACTGGCACACATGGTGGGAACCAGAGCAAGGCCTGCGGGATAGGGGACTGGATCCTGGCTGAGCTGAGCTTGGAGAAGACTCTGGCCCCTGGCTGCTCACTACAGAGGGTTGTGGAAATGCCATCAAAGTGCTCTGAACTCATCCTCTTCCAGAATTAGCTTTTAAGGGGGGTTCTCTGTGGAGGCCAACCCTGTAGCTCCTGAAAGGAAGCTGTCAGCTGCCCCTCGGCACCCCAGCTCCCATGCCTACTGTGCCAGGCTCATCCCAAGGGTGACCACAGGACCCCCCCCCCCCCACCATGGCTGCTGCCTTTGGTGGAGTGGAGATGTTTGGCCTGGAGCCACTTCTGGAGCTGAAGTGGCTGGCTGGCTGCCTCACTGCATGGCTCCAGACACACGGAGTCCCAAGTCAGCCGGGGCTGTCCAGTGTGGGCAGGCTGCGCCCTCCCTCCTGGGGGTGCACAAGACTCAGGAGCCTACAGGGTCAGAGCGGCCCGAGGAGGGGTCCTCATCTGTTCAGAGATGGTGGGGGTTCTGGTAGAAGGCTCGGCAGGGCATCTGCTGCAGGTGGTACTGTCCTGGGCTGGGATGCTGGTCTGCCTGTGGGAATGCCTGGCCCTGGAGACTGACCCACTGCCCTGACTGCTTGCAGTCTCCATCGATTCCATCCAAGAGGTGAGCGAGGGGCAGCAGTCTGAGATCTTCCAGCGCTACCCTGATGGCAGCTTTGACCCCAACTGCTGCTTCAGCATCTACTATGGCAGCCACCGCGAGTCGCTGGACCTGGTCTCGCCTAGTGGGGACGAGGCACGGACCTGGGTCACTGGCCTGCGCTACCTCATGGCTGGCATCAGTGATGAGGACAGCCTGGCCCGCCGCCAGCGCACCAGGGACCAATATCCTTGGACACTGGGGTGGGGACGTCTTCCTATGGGCTTGCCCTGGTGAGGGCACACTGGGTGGGGCCGGCTGTGAACCGGTGTTGGTCCCTAACTCAGCCCCAAAGTGGCTGAAGCAGACATTCGATGAGGCCGACAAGAACGGAGATGGCAGCCTGAGCATTGGCGAGGTCCTACAGCTGCTACACAAGCTCAACGTGAACTTGCCCCGCCAGCGGGTGAAGCAGATGTTCAGGGTGAGTGTAGGGGCACAGCTGGCGGGGCTACAGCGTGGTCCACAGCCAGGCATGGGCACGGCATCCTGACCAGCTGTCCTGAGCCATCGAGGGTGGGCAGCAGGGACTTGGGCGCTACCTCTGGGCAGCTGGGCTGAGCACTGGCCACAGGCCTCCTGGCCAGGACTAGGAAAGGTGCTCTGTTTCCTGAGCCCAGCCTCATGCTGTTAGCTCGGATGCCTGTGCTTAGGCATGGTTGTACTGCCACGGCACGTCAGCCACGCTGGTGCTGGAAGGTATGAAAACATGTCCTTCAGCTCTGCTGCGGCCTTTATGGTCTGTAATTAGCTCTCTCTTCCCAGAGCTGCTTCAGGGGGAGCAGGGCTGCTGTCAGCAGGACCTGCTCTGGGCAGCAATGGGCTGAGCCAGCAGTCCTGGCCCACGAGCCCCCTTGCTTGGCTGAGGTTTGGCAGGGGTTCCGCAAGCAGAGCACAGGCCGCTGCTGACACACAAGCACGCACAGGCACGTACACTTTGGGCCTGGCAGCTCGGCTTGCTCTGGCCTGACAGCCCCTGTCTACATGCCTGGGCTGAGAGGCCTTCATGCCTGGCTAGAGAGGAGGGCAGCAGGCCAGGCACCGTGGGTCTGTGATGGGGAGCATGGGTGTCTCAGGTGGTCACACAACCCACGTGGACCACAGGGTCCCCAGATGGGGTCAGTGTCTGGTGCAGGGGTGACAGGCAGCTGGTGCTTGTTATCAGAGCCTCTCCTGCCTGGGGCTGCCCCTCCTTCCTGCAGGGGCCACTCTGGGCTTAACAGACCCTTCCTTGGGCCGGGCTGCTCTGGGAAGTGGGCAGCATGACAGGACGCAGGGCTGGAGCAGCCATGGAGCAGGAGGGTGGTCGCCTCGCAGGGACCTGGAGCTGCAGTAGCTTCAGGGCTTGGCCTGGAGAGGCCCTGAGGTGCAGGATCTCACCTGGCTCAGCGGGCACCTGGGGTCCTGCATACGGCTCTCCCTGAGAGCTGGCATCGATCTGCATGTAGTGGAACCTCAATACTGCTCATGGTGGCCAGAAAGTGCTGATCAGAGCACAGAGCTGCATCACAAGTGGAGCAGCTTCAACATCATTTCATTAAATGCAAGATAACGTGGAACATGGCGCTGACTAGTCGAGAGCATCCTCTGGCCCCCAGGCTGGCTGAGCAGAGGGCTCAGGAGAGATGGCGTCAGGCTGCTGTGTGCTGAGCTGGTCAGCCCATGGGCCCCATCTTCATGGCACTGCCCCTCAGCTGAGCATCAGGAGCCTGAGCTTGCTGACAGACAGGTGGACACCCTGCTTCCCAGAGGAAGGGCACTGTCTCTGGAAAGTACCTAGCAAGACCTGTGTCACCGGGTGATCTTTGACCTGCAGTGCCTGGCTGGTGGTCAGCTCCTGAGCTTACGGCCACTCTCCAGCCTCACACAAGATGCATGGTGGTGCTGGTGGTGCCCACCTCAGCCCTGTGTGTGTGGCTCTGGGCCATCCCAGCCGGCATATGGGTGGGTATAGGGCCTGCTGCCTGCCCACTGCCAGGCCTCAGCGCTGAGGCCCCTCCCGTTGAGGATGTGTCTGGAGGTTCTGCTGGCACCATACTATGGACACTGCAGACTATGCGGCCCTGTGGGAGCAGGGGCTGCTTCGTGGCTGGAATGTCCAGCAAGTGCCACTCTCTCTCCTGAGGCTCTTCTGCGGGGCTGGGAAGAGGGCTTCGGGGTCCTGAAAGATATTTCCCACTTCTGTGGATGGAGTCTATAGTACTGTGGACTGAGTACTCTGGCACTGTGTGTAGGCCAGGCCCGGGGATACAAGACAGGGGACAGGACCTGCCTTTAAGGTGCACAGGCAATAGAGGGTGGACACTGAATGGGAGGCTGAGCCCCACTAGGCCACAGTTGGGTCCCCAGCAGCCCTGATGAGGCCCCAAGCCATGGGTAGGTATGTGTCTAGTAGTCGGCCCTGGCCCATGTCCTGAGCAGTACAATTCTGCGAAGTGCAGTATCCTTTGTTTGCCAAGCTATGCTGTCGGTGGTGTGATCTGGGTGCCAGTCTGGGACCTCAACACCTCAAGTCATGTGTTGGCATCCCTGCTCCACACAACAAATCCTAGGCTCCTCTGCCTCTGTTCTTAGGGCTCACAGGCCTCTCCACTCAGAGACCCCAGAGCCATTCCTGCACCCAGCTCCTCTGGAGTGCTCACCTCCAGCCATTGTTCCCTGTGCCTCAGCTGCCCCTGGGCTGGGATCTCTGGGTTTCCAGAGGCCAGGATGGCAGCACATGCCCCTAGGCCCAGGGAGGGAGGGTGGAGTCTGACTTCTCAGGGCGCCTGCTAGGGTGGCTTCTTGGGGCCTGGTGCCTGGGCTCCTGTGGGCCTTCTCTGCAAAATAAGGACAGCATCCATGACCACTTACCCTGAGGTGGGGACTGGAGCCCGGACGCTGCTGGGCTAACCATGGCTGCCAGGTGTAGCCGTGGGCTTGAGCACCTAGGTACAGGGCTGGAGCTGGGTGGGTGTCAGCGTGGGATGGAGTATGGCTGGCTCTGGTGTGGGGCGAGGTTGGTGTCTGTACCTTGCAGAGTAGGGGAGGGTGGGTCATACTGTGCTTCCCATTACCCAGTGCCAACCCAGTGTGATGATGGCATGGGCAGTAGTGGAAGAGGGAGGCTGGCTGGAATGGGCTGGACCAAGGACCTGATTGTGAGCAGAGGCCTTGCATTGCAGGAGGCGGACACGGACGACCGGCAGGGGACACTGGGCTTTGATGAGTTCTGTGCCTTCTACAAGATGATGTCCACACGCCGGGACCTCTACCTGCTGCTGCTCACATACAGCAACCATAAGGACCACCTCGATGCTGCAGACCTACAGCGCTTCTTGGAGGTAGAACAGAAGGTGAGGCCAGAGGGTGGCATGGCAGGATGGCAGAGAAGGCTCCAGGGTGGCTTCTGTTCCCACCTCCTGGGCTGTAAGGGCCACCAGGCAGGTGGGGGAGGCCTGCTTCTCTCTGAAGGCCTTTGTGGGTGCCCTGACCAAGGACATCACAAGTATCTACAGGTGCCCAGGCTCTGCTGTGGCACCAGCCCACAGGGGAGGAGTCTGGTGGGCTGCGATTCTGTGGCCCAGCCTTCAAGAGCTGCCTTGGGCCCTTTCCCAGCTGTGTTCCAGCTACACGGCTGGGCAGCTGGCTCCAGCCCATGGCTGGCTGCACTCATCTGACTGCTCAGGGTGTACCCGAGTCCTCCCAGTGCTGCCCTAAGAAGCCTGCCTGCACCTGGAGGCCATACCGAGGCCCAGTGCTCCCTAGGTGCTGCCCCACTGACCAGGCATCTGGTGTCCTGTGCCACAGCATGGACCTGCCTCCCCAGGACAAAGGCAGGCTGGGGGGCCCCAGAACCTACCCAGGACTTCATGGGCCCTGCTCTGCCCAGCCTCAGCCTGAGTTGGCTTCTTGTGATGGCCTTGTCACCACCTAGCAAGTGGGGCTGGGTGGGGAACCGTGGGCAGGGCAGCCATGGAGATGTTTGTGGGGGTTTTCAAGCCAGGCCTGAGGGACTGCCCCTCTTCAGGGCTCTGCAGTGGGTCCTGTCCCCTCTCCCATCCTGCTGATGAGACCCTTGGAGGTGTCCCTGGTGTCCTCATGGTTGGGTCCCACTGTCCCTTATGGCCTTGGCCTGGGTGGGAGGGCATAGCCCCGGAGGCAGGTGCACAACCCTGGCACTGGTGTGAGAGGTGGGGTGGGGGTGGGGGCTGGACAGGCTCAGGTAGGTCTGACTTTCTCCCTGACCTTTGTCCCTGGTTCTTGAGACCTTCTCCCTGTGTTGGCCGGAGGCCTGGGCCCAGCTGCCTGGACTCCAGGACCCCTGGCTGGCTCTGAGTCTGACCCCTCTGTCCACTCTCTTGTCTGTCAGCTCCCACCTCCTGATGATCCTGATCGATCTGCCTCAGGGCTGGCAGCTTGGGTCTCTGCACAGGGCTCTGAAGGCTGCTTGGCTTCAGAGGCTTGGACCTCCCAGTTGGACTGTGGGGTTCAGTTTCCTGGGAACTCACTCAGCAGGTTCTGGGTGATGGCAAGAGGCTCCCTGGTGCGTGACGTGGGGTCCTCTGGTCACCCAGTGCCTGGGCACGGGGGGGACCTTCCACATTACACAGGGGTGTCTGGCTGGTGAGAGGCCCCAGCCCTTCCAGAGGAATCCGAGGCCAGGTGACGGGGTGGGGGCAGGGGGTCTGTGCTGCTGGTCTGCCAGTGTTAGCCCTGCTGTGGCAGTGAGACACGGATGGGAGCAGCAGCAGTGGCAGTGCCAGGGAGCTGTCTAAAGCAGCCCACGCTCACGCCCCAACCTGGCCCAGATGCAGGGTGTGACCCTCGAAAGCTGCCGTGGCATCATCGAGCAGTTCGAGCCCTGTCTGGAAAACAAGAGCAAGGGGGTGCTGGGCATCGATGGTGAGTGGGCAGGAAGGGGCCAGGTGGGTGGCTCTGAGTCCTGGCAGGGCGGACACCTGGACCGCACCACGCTGTAGGCTTCACCAACTACACACGGAGCCCCGCGGGGGACATCTTCAACCCCGAGCACCATGGTGTCCACCAGGACATGACGCAGCCCCTGAGCCACTATTTCATCACCTCATCCCACAACACCTACCTCGTGGGGGATCAGCTCATGTCACAGTCGCGGGCAGACATGTACGCCTGGGTCTTGCAGGCTGGCTGCCGCTGTGTAGAGGGTGAGTGTCCTGGGGGTGGGAGAGGGGAGCTGTGGCGGTGTCCATGGCGTGGTGGCTGACCAGGTCTGTGCCCATAGTGGACTGCTGGGATGGGCCTGACGGGGAGCCCATTGTCCACCACGGCTACACACTGACCTCCAAGATCCTCTTTAAAGATGTCATCGAGACCATCAACAGATACGCCTTCCTCAAGAATGAGTAAGTGGCTGGATCGGGGCCGGGCTCCCTTTTGTGGGGAGCAGTGGTCGCCCAAGCCAAGAGCTGGACTTCCTTGTAGAGTTTCCTTTGAGGTGAGGGTTGGGGAGGGGCCTAGAGCCAGGAGAGGGCAGCGGTGTGTGCTGGACAGGCCTGGACACACAGGTGGTGGCCCAGGACTAACTGCCCACAGGGAGCCCTCCATGCAGACTTGATGTGGTGTTACTCAGCTGAAGCTGCAGGTGCCACTGAGGGATTCCAGTTTGGTTCCTGGAAATGGAAGGCCGCCTCCTTCTGCTAGTGTTACTTATCCCGGAGTCTCGGCCACATGAGACTTGCAGGCCAGGAAGGTGCTATTTGAGCGACTGATATAGGAAATGGAAAGAAGTCTATTGGGAACCCAATGGGAGAGAGCCAATCCATGTCCAGCTGTGTGCAGGGTGGGGTAGCTGTGTGCAGGGTGCAGTGGGCGGCTGGGCCCTGGGCTGCAGAAAGAGGCTGGTGCAGGGCAGGGTGCTGGGGACACTGAGGAGCTGGAGCCTGCGGGGCCTCAGCGCCAAGCCTGGGCTTTGTGCTTCACTGGGATCTTCCTGGCTGCCTGCATCCTGTCCCGCCTCCCTCTCCCTATTGAACAGTTGCCCACCTCGGCTCCAGTTCATGCCCTCTCCATCTGGGTCACCCACGTTTTCTAAAAGGATCATGGCTGCCTTTTGGTAAAAATCCAAGCAAAACGTGCATATGGTTAGAAATGAAGCTGAAGAGCTTAGGCTGGGTGCCCGCCTCGCTCCCCAGGCCAAGCTCTGTGGCCACAGCCCTTCCCGTCAGACGGGCTTCTGTCTGCACTGCGCTGCCAGCGCCAGGATCCCGGGCAAGCCTCCGGGATCTGGGTCACAGGGATTATGACCTGCTCAGCTGCTTTTCAAACAGAACTGTTTTCACTGGTTTTCCTGGATTTTCTTTTATTCTTTTTTTCTTTTCTTTCTTTTTCTGTGGTACTGGGGGTGGCTTTTCTAGTTGTTTTTTTAAAAAAAAAAACTGGGAAAAATGCTGTCTCTTGTCATTGTTAAGATATCCCTGCTGCTTTCCTCTACTCGGGGCCTCTCTGAGCCCTTGGGGCCACGTCCTGAAGCTGCAAGATGTCTGTCCTCAGTGTGGCAAAGCCCCTCCCACTCAGGGAACAGGCGACCCTGGCCCTGCACCTGACCTCACTATCTGCTGCCTCTTGCAGGTACCCAGTGATCCTGTCCATCGAGAACCACTGCAGTGTCGTTCAGCAGAAGAAGATGGCCCAGTACCTGACTGACATCCTTGGGGACAAGTTGGACCTGTCAGCCATGAGCAGTGAGGACTCAACCATGCTACCTTCTCCTCAGATGCTCAAGGGCAAGATCCTGGTCAAGGTGAGACCTGGGGCTAGCTGGGCTCTGCTTGGCCTCAGTGCCCCTGGTTCTGGTCCTGAGGTTCTGCTCCTCCCAGGGGAAGAAGCTCCCAGCCAACATCAGCGAGGACGCAGAGGAAGGCGAGGTGTCCGACGAGGACAGTGCCGATGAGATCGACGAGGACTGCAAGCTCCTCAATGGGGACGTGAGTGTGGGGCAAGGGGCACTGTGCCAGTGTGCACAGCTGCCTCCAGGGCTGCGCCCTGAATGCCTGTCCACCTCCTCCCAGCTGGTGGCCCCTTTGGGTGCCCATCTCTGAGCTGACTCATTTCCTGGCCCCTGAGCTCACTGAGGCACCAGTGGGGCCCGGGTCTTACATGGTGCCCACCCACACCTCTTGCTGGGCTCCACCCCGAATATCAGGATTCCTGCTGCCTCCTGGCCAGCCCCAGCCAGGCTCTGAGTGGCTGGTGGTCCTGATGGCAGACCCTGGCCCAGCATCAGCTCCACTTGGAGCTGCGCTGATGCCAGTGCTGAGAGCTCCTGCAGTGCAAGCCAGCCTGGCCCTGCCGGTGGCCTCTGTGTGCTGTCTGCATGGCTTCCCCAAGCCAGCTCAGCCTCTGCAAGGGGAGAGAGGCTGAGGAGTCACAAGAGCCCTGGCTGCAAGGGGCTAGGGGCGGCGGCTCTATAATTGGCTTCTTTTCTCCATGGTGCTGCTCTGAGTTGCCATTGCTGCTGGGAGGCAGCGAAGCGTATTTCTCCCTGAGGGGCCATTGGATGGGAAAATAATTGTGCAGGAGGCCTCCCAGCCAAGCGGGCTGATTGTTTTAGAAACTGCTGAGACAGCAGAACTCTTCCCATGCTGGCTGTGCCCGAACACACCTCTGCCCGACCCCTAGGTGGAAAAACCCATGACCATGATGTCTGCTTAGTGCTTGCTCTCCCTGGAGCTGTGCTGGGCACCCTGGCAGGGAAGAGTGCCCAGCCCCAGGCTATTCCAAAGCCTACCCCTCTTCCTGAGTGTGTCGTGGCTGGGTGGGGTCCCTGATGCTGAGCTGCATGCCAGGCATGATGACCTCCTCCCCTGAGGACCACTGGGCTGGACAGCGCCGAGCCACTGAGGGCATCAGAAGGGTCAGCCCCTGAGTGCTGTGTGCCTACTCTCACCAGAGGAGTGAATCGCAGCTGAGGGCTGTGAGCTGGCAGTGTATTTGGGGCGGGGCTGAGACACTGCTGCTTGCAGGGCTGGGTGCAGGTGCCAAGGGTTGGCCTCTGGCTCCCGCAGGCCTCTACCAACCGCAAGCGGGTGGAAAACATTGCCAAGAAGAAACTGGATTCTCTCATCAAGGAGTCAAAGATCCGCGACTGTGAAGATCCCAATGATTTCACGGTCTCCACCATGTCCCCATCGGGGACACCTGGGCACAGAGCAGGGGCCAAGAAGGTGAGAGCTCTCTGGATGGCGGCGCCCCACCTGCAGCTCTGCACAAGCACACAGGGGCTGCAGTGCACACACCTGCTCGCCTACCCCTGCACCTGGGCACACCTCTGCAGACTCATGTCATGACATGCACACATGCACTACATGTACGTATACACCCGTGTGCACTCACACCCACACAACTTCTGTCTGTGGCAAGTGTGCATACTTTGCACATGCATGTGCCCAGGCACTCCTATAGACATAGAGCCCTGCACATTCATGCACACACTCATGTACTCTCCTGCCTGAGATTCGGGGCCCCGTGGCTGGTGTGCTCTCCGTGGTGTATCTCCCTGAATCTTTGCTGTCTCTGCTTCTCCACTGTGGAGAACGAACCTATGTGTCCACCTTGCCCAGGAAGATGGTGGGCCTTGGGCCCTGGGGTGTGTGTTGCCAGAGTCCTGTTCTTGTCCCTGTTCTTGAAGCTCTGACAACTATGTCTGACCTCAGCTTGGGCAGCTGGCCCCTAGGGCAAATAAGCACTGTCCACCTAGCTGGAGGGGCCATGCGCATTGCCCACGATGGCGAGGGTCTCGTGTGTGACAAATGTTAGCCAGGTCTCAGTGAGCCAGGGATGAGCCATCCAGCAGATGAGACATGGGGACTCCACTCAGCCAGCCACAGTTTGAGGGAAGTGTTCACATGGAAGTGACAGCTGACAGGCTGTCAGGGCACATACAATGGGGTATGTGTGTGTATGTGTGTGCCCTGGGGGAGGCAGACTCAGGGGCCTCTCTAGACAGGGCAGCAAACCTTGAAGTTTGGGCACATCTGCCAAGGGGCGCAGGCTAAGGAGCTATGGAGTAATGGCAAATCTGGGGTGTGGTGGTGCCTGAAGAGCCCTCTGGCTGGTGCTTCAGGTTGGCTCCTGGCCACTTCCCAAGCCTTTGGGGAGATGGGAGGTGGGGAAGGGAGTTCCTTTCTGGCAGTGGCAGTGTCCTGCAAGGACCAATATTTTTAGAGGTAGGTGTTTCTGCCCACAACCCAGTGCACTTGGCAGGTGCACGCAGGACTGGCTCTGTTTCAGTCCCCAGGCATCTAGGTGGGACACCATGGCCCACCTGAAGCTCTGCTCAGCCAGGTGCAGGTTGATGTTGTCTTTGCTTTCCTTGACCAAGCAGCACCTGGCAGGGCACCTGGGGACCCGCAAGAACCTGACTACCTCATGTCTAAGCAGCTGCTGAGGGTTTCCTGGAGAAGGAGGGGGTGGGGGAGAAGTTGCCCAGGCTGAACCACTGCAGTGGGAGAAGGAAGAGGCTCCCTAATGGCAGCACCAGGCTGTCCCCTGAGAGCCCTTAGGGACGGGCACATGTGTGGTGGACATGTGGGACGGGGCACAGGGGATACATTCAGAGTGGGGAGTACTTGTGCCAGCTGTGCCAGGCTGCCACGGACACAGGAAGTTCTGTTGAGATTTCCTTAGGCATCTGTTTGCCGGGCTGGGCGTCAACCCTCTGAGGATCCTGTAGGACAGCAAGAGGCCTAGGCAGGGCTGGATGCCTCCCCCACAGCACGGAATGCCAGGAGGAGGGTGCCCCTGGGAACCTTGTGAGCACGGGCCAGGTGGCCTTTGTGACCCTGCTCCTCAGTGTCTCTCAGTGCGGCCTGGGCCACTTGCCTCATGGGTGCACCCAGGATAGGCTATGGCCCAAGGCTGAGAAGGCCAGGCCTGGGTCCCAGCTGTCCACAGCCCCTGGGGTCCTTGGGGGGAGCTGTTGCCCCAGTGTGGACACAGTGGGGTCTAGGCAGATTCTGGCCTTGTGTGGGCTGTGGGTGGCCACCTGGTCTCTGGGGCCAGTGTGCCCCTCCCTAGACCACGTACCATGGTCACTCGGGGCTTGGTGATGGCAGCCTCCTGGCCTGTGGTGCCCATGCCTCTCTCTTTTTTTTTTTTTTTTTTTTTGCTTTTTGAGACAGGGTCTCGCGTTGTAGTTCAGGCTGGTCCTGAGCTCACTATGGTGCCCAGGCAAGCCGCTGCAAACTCAGCAATCCTCCTGTCTCTGCCTCCCGAGTGCTGGGATTCCCATGCCTCTCTTGACGGGGCACGGTCAGCCCTGAATGGGGGGCTGGTCTAGGGCTGCAGGGACAGAAGGATGGCACTCTGGAGGCCACCTGAGATGGGATGGCCCTGTGTACCTCCTGGGGCTCGAGCTCAGGCACAGGGCTGGCAAAGCCCTCCCTGGAAGGGGCGGCCAGCAAGGTCCTCTCCCAAAGCATGGGGGTCAGCCCGATGTGTCCTGGCTCCCCAGGAGAGTTGGCAGTGGGCAGGACTTCAGCTGGTGGTGGCGACTTTGGAGCACATGAGCAAGACTCATTCACCCTTCTGTGAGGCAGGGGCTGCCCACACTTGGCTTCCAGAGTATCAGGGACAGCAGGAGGGGCTGCTGAGCTGCTGGCCTAAGG
This sequence comes from Thryonomys swinderianus, assembly GCA_004025085.1. Classification (NCBI taxonomy): domain Eukaryota; kingdom Metazoa; phylum Chordata; class Mammalia; order Rodentia; family Thryonomyidae; genus Thryonomys; species Thryonomys swinderianus. The sequence goes on from PVIC010000003.1 coordinate 18,014, forward strand.
ACTGCTGGGGCGGAGGGTGCTGTTTCTGGGTGTGCTTGGGGGCTTTCATGGCAGCTTGGAGCATCCATGGTGTGTGCACAGGATATCTTGTATGCAGGCGTGTCAGTGGTGTGTGTGTGAGGATGTGTCATGAGTGCAAACATGCCCATGGCATGTACAGGGCATGTGTGCTGTGCACTTGCATGTCCATAGTGTGTGCAGGCATGTGTCCATATGTGCCAATGTATCTGTGGCATGCCTACAGCATGTTTGTGGCATGTTCAGGCATGCACACAGGACTCTCCCCATGCGTGTGGTCCGAGTCTGTGTGACGCATCATTTCCAGCAGCTGCTCTCTGGCTGGGCCTGGCCACCACCACACGAGGCCTCTTAAATCTGACAGGAGTTTCATTGTTGTGGGTGCCAGGAAGGGGGTGCTGGGAACGTCTTGGGCAAGTGGGGCCAAGTTCGGGGAACCTGTGAGAGGGGCTGATGGGGATGAATGGGGGTGGCAGCAGTGGCCTCAGGAAAGGAGACGCAGGGCATGAGCCTCTGTGGCCCAGCAGGGATGGGTGCTGCAGGGCCAAGAGGATGGACAGGAGGGGGCGCAGTCCCCGGTGACCAGGGTGGTGGGAGAGCTGTGTGGTTCTGGAGAGCCCAGGAGCAGCCCTGTGTGGGTGGAAGAAAGGCTTACCCCGTGGTTCTGAGATTTGGGTCACAGCCTGAATAGGTGTTTGGGTGACCCTGCTCCACAGCCAGAACCCACCTTCCCAGGGCAGGGTCTTGAGAAAGGCTTCCATAGGAGCCCGGGAGCGTCCTGGTCCCAGGCAGCATTTAGTGTGCAGCTTCTGTCTGGGGGAAAGGAAGCCAGCTGGTGGGGCTGGAGCCCTGTGTGGTGAGAAGCTGATGCTGCCTGCTGGGCCCCCTCCTCAGCTCTGGCCCTGGCCCATGCCTGCTCCTCACCTTGCCCTCCCCCAGGCCGGGCTCAGCCCCACCTTCTTTGATTGATTCGTTGCTATGGGGAGTGGCCTCACCGCCTTACCTCTGTGTCTCCTTCGGAGCAGAGCAAGGCCGAGGAGGACATGGAGTCGAAGGAGGACACCCGGGCCAGCAGACGGGACAGCCGCCTTCTCATGAGTAGCTTCTCCAAGCGCAAGGTCTGGCCCTGCCCCCAGCTGGGGGCCCTGTGTGGGCTGCTCATAGGCTCTGGGGTCAGAAGCCCAGAGTCAGGTGCCTCAATGGCCTCTCTGGCTTGGTCAGTGCCTGAGCTCAGAACCCTGTGGCTGCCTGAGTCACCAGGGCCCTGGCAGAGCTGAGGGGCTGGACAGGAAGGCCCTGCTGCCTGGCTGCATGGGCTGCCAGAGCCCAGGAGGGCCCAGTCTGATGGGGGCCCCAAGGGTTACAACTCTGTCCTCTGGCACAGAAAAAGGGCAGCAAGCTGAAGAAGGTGGCCAGCGTGGAGGAGGGGGACGAGGATCCAGACTCAGCAGGAAGTCAAACCCGAGGGTCAGTGCCCTGCAAGGGGTGGGGGTGTCACCTGGGGCCCGGGGGCCTCAGCCCCACACCCTGCTCTGAGTGACCTACTAGGGCTGTCCTGGACAGCAGGCAGGACTTTAAAGCCTCCTTGGGAAGAAAGCCACTGTCTAGGAGATTGCAGCAGTGGGATACATGGGTGGGCATGGGGCTCTGGGCAGCCTGGCAGGTTGGACACTGGCACAGAGGCTGGGTGGGCACCACAGTTCTAAGGGTTCCACGGGTCCCTGGGCCCTATCACTACTGTTCAGCACCATGTCTCAGTGCCCCTTCCTCTTCCCTTGATCCCCAGCCTCTCCCTGTCCTGCGGTTCTGTTTGTCCCTGGTTATAGGGGTTGCCCATGGTCCCATGATAGGGTCCCCATACTACATGGGGTTGCTACTGGTCTCGGTGAGTTAGCTGCTCCCTGAGGCACCTCTGGGGTTTTGTAGTGATCTCCCCCCTCCATTTGCTATACTGCCCTCTCTGCTCATAACCCATCTCTCCCCTCCCAGGCCTCTCCCAGCCCGCCCCTGGTCCCTGTCCTCTGTCTCTCCCCCCATCACAGCCATGCCTCTCCTGCCCCTACACATAGCTGAGTCCCTGCTGTCACTGCCTGGCCTCCCAGAATCTTTCAGAGTGCCACATCCATAGAGCCTCTCCTGGCTGGGCAGCCACCTTGTTCCCCATAGGCTTGGGAATCCCGGGGTCTCTGTACCATCTGTCACCCTACATTGTCCTTTGCCCAGCCCTGCCACGGTCTGAGTCTGTCCAGGATGGGGTTAGCACCTGCCTCAGGCTGGCATAGTCCCCCAGGCCAAGTGGCCTCTGCGTGTACCCTGTCCATGGAGTTCGGGCATGGAAGACCCACCCAATCCCCAGAGTCCTGTAGTGGAGCTGGGCACCTGGCTGGCCCTGAATGGGAGGGCACTGCAGGGCCCAACCACCTCTGCCGTGCCCACAGGACAGCCCGGCAGAAGAAGACCATGAAGCTGTCTCGGGCGCTCTCGGACCTGGTGAAATACACCAAGTCCGTGGGCTCTCACGACGTGGAGATGGAGGGTGAGGGCCGCAGGATGGGTGTGGGAGGCCCAGAGCTGGGCTGTGCATGTGCCCTGAGGCCCACAACTCATGCCTTGCTCCTTGCCACAGTGGCCTCAAGCTGGCAGGTGTCGTCCTTTAGCGAGACCAAAGCCCATCAAATCCTGCAGCAAAAGCCAGCGCAGTACCTGCGCTTCAACCAGCACCAGCTCTCACGCATCTACCCCTCGTCCTACCGTGTGGACTCCAGCAACTACAACCCACAGCCCTTCTGGAACGCTGGCTGCCAGATGGGTGTGTGTGGAGGGTGGCTATGTGGGGGGGGGGGCACCGTCCATGGGCACTGCCATCCTGCAGCGTGGCCAGCTGGGGACAGGGGGCCTTGCCCATGGCTTTGGCACACTTCCCACTCTGCCAGGCTGGTGCCCAGCCAGGTCCTTCAACCCCAGGCAGTCTGGGAGAGATGGCTCCACTGCCCTGCTCCTGCGGTGTGGGCTGGCAGAACCCAATCAGGGACCTCTTGAGGGAACACTGGCCCTCTTCACAGCCTTGAGCTCCAGGGCCCGTTCACAGGGGAGAGGGCAGCAGGCTGGGGACACAGTGGCAGGGACGCGGCATGGGGAAGCATGCTGACCCCAGGCCTCCTGTCCTCACCTGCAGTTGCCCTGAACTACCAGTCAGAGGGGCGGATGCTGCAACTGAATCGGGCCAAGTTCAGTGCCAACGGCAACTGTGGCTATGTGCTCAAGCCCCCATGCATGTGCCAGGGTGAGGCACAGGGTGGGGAAAGGGTGCATGAGGAGCAGGGAGGCTGGGGGCAGCCTGCTGCTGAGATACTGAAGGGTGTCAGCATCTCCTCCAGCTGCTGCCAGAATCTTGGGCTCGGTTGGGACCCCTTGCCCACACTGGGCCCTCGTGAGATGTGTGAACAGGGCTGGTCTGAGGGAGGGGCTGAGGATTTCGGGCTCAGGCTGGCACTGTGGCTGTGGTGGACTCACCTTCTGAAGGCCTGTCCCTCCTTGGGCCCTTGGGTCTCTGCCCCATGGCCCCTCCGCCTCCCTTTTCTTCTTCCTCCTCACCCTATCTCTGACCTATGGCGCTGTCTCAGTGCACAACACATCTTCGAAGTCCCCGGGCTGTGCATGCTCCCTCAACCCCATTGCCATGCTGTCTCTGGGCCTGAATGGGTGCTAATATGGCCAGGTGCTCAGAGCCCAGCTGTGATGGCTGCTGGGTGCTGGCTGCATGCTCATGCCTGCATCCTCTCAGGAGCCTTCAACCCCAACTCTGAGGACCCCCTGCCTGGACAGCTCAAGAAGCAGCTGGCCTTGAGGATCATCAGCGGGCAGCAGCTCCCCAAGCCGCGGGACTCCATGCTGGGCGACCGTGGGGAGGTAGGGCTGGGCACGCACAGGCACAGCAGGCTATGGGCCCCATGCCTCCCTCGTCCTGGTGCCTGATGCCACCCCTCACCCTGTCCCCAGATCATTGACCCCTTCGTGGAGGTGGAAGTCATTGGGCTCCCTGTGGACTGCAGCAAGGAGCAGACCCGCGTGGTGGATGACAATGGTGAGCACCGTGATGCCAGCTTGTACCTGTGCTGGTGACCACAGCCCAGCCTGGCCATGAGAGCCAGGGCCGCCTGTTGTGTCCAGGTGTCCTGCCCCAGGCCTCTGGTGCTCACATTCTGGGGCACAGGGCTGGGCTGTGGCCCCCTCTACACAGCTTGCCTTACTCCAGGGTTCAATCCCATGTGGGAGGAGACACTGGTGTTCACGGTGCACATGCCTGAGATCGCGCTGGTGCGCTTCCTCGTCTGGGACCATGACCCCATTGGGCGGGACTTCATCGGCCAGAGGACGCTGGCCTTCAGCAGCATGATGCCAGGTGGGTGGGCCAGGCTGGGGAGTTGGCCCTGGCAGCACTCTCGCCAGTGGCCCAAACACACCGATGCCCACTCCTGCTGGCTTTGGGGGGTGCCCATCCTGCAGTCCCCTCTGTGATGAGTTTTCTGGAGGGGGGTTCCCAGAGCTGCCCAGGGCTGTGGGAAGAGCTTGGGCCTTGGGTGGGACATGAAGGCCCCGATGACACTGTGGCGGTGCCCCAGGCTATCGGCACGTGTACCTGGAGGGGATGGAAGAGGCCTCCATCTTTGTGCATGTGGCTATCAGTGACATCAGTGGTAAGGTGAGTTTGGGAGGGAAGAAGGCGCTGAGCCTGGTGGTGACCTCACTGGGCTTCCTCCTCTACTGATGTGAGATGTGGAGCCTGCCAGTGCTGACCTCCATGCCCCTACCCTAGACAGGGTTCCTGGGTGGCCCCCAATACTTGGCTGTCACCCTTGGTGGCCCTGAACAGGAGTGCCTACTTCTTGCCTAGTGGATGGCACATTATGACCTCCCATGGCCTTTTCTTCCTGCCCCCTCTCCTGAGCCTCTGGCTGCCTCCTCTTCCCGAGTTGCCCAGATTGGCCCAGCCCCCACACACTGGCCAGGGCAGGGGTCTCACCCACAAGCCTGGCTCTTCTTAGTGGGGGGTCTGGGCCCTACTGACCTCTTTCTCCTGCTGTTCCCATGGGCCTGGAGGCTCTGCAGGGTCCTGCTCTCTGCTGCCGTCCGTTTATCCGCCCGTCTGTCCGTCTGTTGTGTCCACCTGTTTCCATGACCGTGGCCTCCTACCTGGGCACGGGGCCACTCACCGGCCTTCACCCTGTCTCTTTGGTCTTGCAGTGGGCTTCTGTATGTCCAAAGTCTACTTTTAGAAGCGCAGCCTTGTTAGGAATCTTGAAGGTACCCGGGCGCCACAGGCCTGTGTAGCCCGCGGCCCCTGCATGCCAGGTCGCGCTCATTAGCATCCATGACTCCTGGTAGCATTTTGGAGACTGTCAGCTCATTTGACATGGGTCATGACATGGTTCCGGGTCCCTTGGGCCATCCTCAGCCAGAGTGGCATTTATAAGGCAGATCCAGGATTCAGCTGAGGCCACTGCCTCCTCCCCATGCTCCTGTGCCCCATCTCTCCTTTCACCCTTGGGCACCCACTTCTCTGGCATGAGTTCTGCCCCTACACCCTGTCCTTCCACCTTTCCTCCCCGCCCCCCACCCCCACCCTTGCCCCCTGTGCTGTCATTTCTCAGCCTTCTTCCATATCCTCCTCAATCTGCCAGTGCTTGGGGTCGGGGATGCCATGGGGCCTGGTGCTCCAAGCCTGAACCCTGGATCTCCTTCTAAATGGCGTGCCAGCCCACATTGACCAAATTGCACTGATTTGGGATCTTGAATCAGGACGCTGATTCAAGTGCTGGCCATGTTATTGCCTTTGCCAGAAGAGCCCCCACCCGCTGGGCCCTGGGGCGCTCTGTACCAAGCACAGCCCATCCTGGGGGCAGTGGGTGCTCCGGGGTCTCCGTGGGGCTCAGGGGTGTCTGGCATGTGAGGATCTCTGCTCTGCACTTGTGAGGTACAGCTGTCAGTGCTCCCCAGCAGGGACCCCATGGGGACCTTCTGGCCGAGCCGGACAGGAAGTGGCTGTGGCCTGGTGGACCGGGAGCCTGAGCCCAGCTTGGCAGTGGTTCAGCAGCGAGCCAGCTGGGGATGCGGCTCATGCAGGCCAAGGCAAGGGCTGGGCTGGAGGAGGCTCCTGGAGCAGTATCCCTGAGGAGCACTGGGAGTAGGCAGGGCAGGGCCAGGGGCGAGCAGGCCTCAGGTGCACCTGGCTGTGCTTGCTTTCATGACTGCCACTGCAGAGGGCTTAGTGATGTGACCTGCAGCAACCACAGTGCCCTGCTCCTCTGCAGTCTGCAAAGTGGTGCAAGGTGTGGTGGCCAGGTTTAGGCTTGAGGTCATCCTTAGAGCCTGCGGAAAGGTGACTCCTCCCCACCCAGAGCTCAGAGGCCAGACTTTCCATCTGAGAGTGGGCCTGGTGTTCCTAGTGGGGCTAGGAGCACCCCTGTGGCTGGCCTCCTGCACGCTCTGCTCTCGGGCAGCCCAGTGGCACCAGGCCTGTCTCCAGAGCATAGCCCCCTCTGGGGGCCCATCATCAGGCTGCAGACAGCTGGGCTGTGTCCCTGGCGCCAGCTATGTGGGCTCCTTCCTTTGCAGGCCAAACAGGCTCTGGGCCTAAAAGGCCTCTTCCTCCGCGGCGCAAAGCCAGGCTCCCTGGACAGTCATGCTGCTGGGCAGCCCCCACTCCGGCCCTCCGTTAGCCAGCGGCTCCTGCGGCGCACGGCCAGCGCCCCGACCAAGAGCCAGAAGCCGGGCCGCAAGGGCTTCCCAGAGCTGTCGCTAGGCACACAGGACGTGGGCTCAGAGGGGACAGCTGATGATGTAGTGCCCCCCAGCCCCGGCCCCACTCTGGAGACCCCGGCCCATGATGGGCCAGGCAGCAACATTCCCCGAGGTAAGGCCCCGGCGGTGGCAGTGGCTGCTGAGCCTAGAAGCCTCATGCAGGTGCTGCCCCCACGTGGCGTCGAGGGTTCTGGGCCTACCGAGATGGCCGCCACGTGCATGAAGTGCGTGGTGGGCTCCTGCACCAGTGTGGATGCCGACGGCCTGTGGAGGGAGAGGCCGCCCAGCCCAGGGCCTGCAGGCAGGCTTGCGGCCATCAGCCAACAGCCCCAGGCCTGGGTGGACACCCAGCAGAGCCCCTGCAGCCTGGGGCCTCGAGCCACCCCAGGGAGAAGCAAAGAGGCCTCTAAGGGACCCAGGGCCCAGCGGCAGGGTGCAGGCGGCAGCGGCTCTGTGTCCTCGGACTCCAGCAGCCCAGAGAGCCCAGGCAGCCCCCAAGTGGCCTCCTGCCCACCTGAGGGTCCCCACAGGCAGCTGGGGGCCCTGCAGGGTGAGATGAATGCCTTGTTCGCTCAAAAGCTGGAGGAGATGAGGAGTAGTTCCCCCATGTTCTCCACGGGTAAGGCCAGCCGCTCCTCCACACCTCCCTCTCTGCATACCCCAGCATGCTGGGCCTCCTGTCCGCTGTGCTCATCTCTGCTTCTGTGTGCTCCTGCAGCTCTGCCTGTCCTGGCTCTTGGCCTTCTGCACAAGAGGCCCTGGCGTTCTATGGGTGGCACTCACGGCATGCGGGTCACACTCGTTGTGCCTGATCCCTCATCAACCAGGCTGCCCTGGGCTAGGGCTCCCCCTCTGGGAAGTCCGCCAGAAGACAGTGGTGGGGCCATGGGCCCCCCATGTCCCATAGCCCTGTGGTGCTCAGGCATGGACACTGGGCCTTGAAGTCCAGAAAGGGCTGAGCTCTCTTCCCTTGCTGTGGGACCATGACGCAGCAGCTCAAGGAGCTGCCCAACAGTCCCAGCAGACAGCTAGTAGAGGGTGGAGCTGGGGTGCCAGACCCAGCCCTGGCGGGAGGGATGTGCACTGAACCCCTTGCCCTGCTCTGTACCCCTGCCTGCCTTGCTACCTGCCCACCCCTCTGCCAGCCCACCCTGCTGACCTTGTTTTCCTTTCTGTCCCTGCACCCTGGGCTGCCTCCATAGTTAGGGACTGAGAGCCGCAAGCACCAGGTAACCGGCCCAGCCCCTGTATGAACCACATTGTCCCGGGCCCCACAGACCCCGCATGACTGAGGGCACAGGCATCTTGCCCATCCAAAGCCTGGCCCCAGCAGCAGCAGGGAATGGGGCACACTGAATGTACCGTTAGCTGTGTGGAAATGGACAGGCCTGGCTGCAGTGGGTCCTGGGGAGGGGCTTCAGAACCATGGCACAGGGGCTACAAGGCATCCATCACTGCCATGGCTCTCCTTAGCCTCTCTCACCTCTGACTCAGTCCTGCCCTTCTTCCCTGTCTCCTGCTCCTCTCCCCACAGATGCCCGCCCCTTCTCCATGCAGCGGTCCATCTCCCCTCTGTGCAGCCTGGAGCCCATTGCAGAGGAGCCGGCCCTGGGGCCTGGTGCCCCTACACAAGTGGTCACTCCCACCAGCCCTGCCAGGGAGTGGCCTCAGCTTTCCTCGGGACCCATGGCCAAAGTGGCTAGTCCCCCACAGACAGCTCGGGGAACTCCCAGGCCTCTCCAGCTCAGGACTGGGGGCCATGTGGATCATGAAGAGGCTCCCAGAAAGCTGCTCAATGGTGGGGGACCCAGCAGGGTGCATGAGGGAGCCACTGGCAGCCAGACGGACAGCAGGAGGGAGCCTCACACCCCGGGCCTTCTGACTGCAGTCAGGAGGGCCAAGAGTGAGGGCCAAGTGCCCTCAGAGCCCTCAGGGACGTGGCAGGCACTGGCTGGGCCCTCCCCCACCCCAGCTGTCTACTCAGATGCCACAGGCAGTGACCGGCTATGGCAGCGGCTGGAGCCAGGTAGCCACCGAGACAGCGTGTCTTCGTCTTCCAGCATGTCCTCCAGTGACACCGTCATCGACCTCTCTCTGACGAGCCTGGGCCTGGGCCGCAGTCGTGAGAGCCTGGTTGGGACCCCATGGGGCCGCCTGCCCCCGCGGCCCTGCTCGGCCTCCACTGTCCGCCCAGACCTGCCTCCCGTGACCAAGAGCAAATCAAATCCGAATCTGCGGGATGCAGGCCAGCTGCCTCCCATACCTGACACGCTGCAGCCCCGGCCTCTGGTGCCACGGCTGCCTGGCCCACGCCTCCGGCCCTCTTGGGGCCACCTCACCCTAGTGGGCCTGCAGGACTGTCCGGTCACTGCCAAGTCCAAGAGCCTGGGGGATCTGACGGCGGATGACTTTGTTCCCAGCTTGGAGGGCAGCTCCTGCAGCCTGGGCCAGGGCCGGAGCCCCCCAGGTGCAGCACGGCGGGATACCCTCACTGAGCAGCTGCGCTGGCTCACTGGCTTCCAGCAGGCCGGGGACATCACATCACCCACCAGCTTGGGTCCAGCCGGGGATGGGGCAGCGGGAGCCCCTGGTTTCCTCCGGCGCTCCTCTTCCCGCAGCCAGAGCCGTGTGCGTGCCATTGCCAGCCGGGCCCGCCAGGCCCAGGAGCGGCAGCGGCTGCGGGGTCTGGACCCATGGGCCTCTCCGGAGGAGGAGCGGGGCACTCCTGAGGGTGCCTGCTCCGTGGGCCACGAGGGCTGGGTGGATACCACAGACCTCTCCAAAGGGACCCTGGAGCAGGTGCCTGGTGCGGCTGACAGCCTGCTTTTGCTGAGGCTCTGAGCCTGTACTCAATGCTGCTGGTGTCGGAGAACCTAGCCTGTGGCCTGGGAAGCAAGCAAGGGTGGCACTTGGGCCTAGGCTCCTCCCCTCTGGGCCTGCGGGAGCAGGGCTGTATATAGAATTTGGATGATCGGATCCAGAGCCCCTCCCTTGTCCTCTCTGGTATCTAGTCCTTGATAGCGCGTGCTGAGCAAGTTTCCTTGGGGTGCGAGCCTGTCCCAGGGTGCCCACTGTTCCTGGAGCTGCTCTGACTGCACCTTGCTCCCGGACCACCGTCCTCCATCAGGGCACTCTGAAGACTGTAACACCTGGACACAGCTGCAATAAATGTGTTCACGCCTCCTTGTGCTCTGGGGCTACTCTCTGAGGTTGTCCCCTCATGGCCCCTGGGGAAGCAGGCCCCAGGTCTGTTCTGGGAATGCTGGGGGGGGGCACCCCACTCTCTGCAAGGCTTCTGCTCCTGCTGCCTACAAGGATCTGACAGCCTGCCACTGGCCAGAGCCAAAGCAGGAAAAGCTGCCCTCTGGGAATGCGACCAGGGGATGTGGCCACCGGCTCAACACAGGTTAGCACAGGCCTCTCAAGAGGGCAGCCAAGGGGCCCGGATCTTCCATCTCATGCTTAGCTGGGCTGGGGGACCCCACATCAGCTTCCTCTCTCCCAGAACCCGAGACAGATGTGTTGGGCAGAGTGGGCTGCTGCCTGGCCCTGAGTGGGGTGTGGGGGTGACTGTACTGTTTCTGTGGCCCTTTCCTGTCCCAGTTGGCAGGACAAGGCAGCAGAGGCTACAGTGGCTTATAGGACACAAAGGGCAAATGGCTCCTGTGCCAGTGGGAAAAGCACATACCAGGGTGTTTGAAGGCCCACCTGAGCCCTGTATAGGCCTTGTGCTGTCTTGCCTCTGGTACTCTCTTGCTTCCTCACACTACCTCCTGATGCCCGACCTGGTCCAGTGGGCACCCTAGGGCCACTGTGAGATAAGCCTGGCCTGCAGCCAGCTTGAGCCAGGCAGCAGAGGCTCTGTAGTGTTCTCCCTGGGTGGACAGGCTCCAAGACCCAGCTCCAGGAGTGAGGGCAGCAGGCTACATAGCACCCAATGGCTCCCCTCAGTGTGGGGCCAGGGAGCCCTGAGCCCTGACCTGATGACAGGACTGTGGCCTGGTGACTCAGGTCCATGGCTAGGCTGGAAGCAGTGGGGCTCTGTCCTAGGGCCACAGTGCGGGAGCAACCTCAATGAATGCCAAGCTGCCACCAGGTACCAGGGCCATCCAGGGCAATACTTGCTCCTTCCTGGTGGCTGCCAAGGGAAGGGGTAGACATTGGGCAGCAGACCCCGGCCACAGGCAAAGGAGTGGGGGAGGCTGGAGGGTACCTGCCATCTCATCCAGTGGTGCAGACCCTCTGGATGGTCCTGTGCTGGGGGTGGTGCAGGGAGGGTAGCAAAGGGGAAGCTGCTGCTGTACAGCAGAGCCCCAGCATGCCTTGCTCTGCCTGCCAGCCCTGCGGCTCTGGGGCTGGGGCCATGGAGTTCACAGCACGGGCGGCTCACTGGCCACCTGGTACAGGTGGGAGGTAGTGCAGGGTGCCGAACATGCCCTCAACTGCACTTGGGAGATTGGGCGCTGGACGGCAAGCACTCCAGCACTGAGGCTAGGCTCAGCCCAGGACAAAACCCACATGGCAGCTCCAAGAGCCCTTGAGGGCCATCAGGGACCTCTCAGCCTCTTCTCTATCACTCTCTAGCCAGTGTGCTGACAGACTGCCACTGGCCAGGGCCAATGTAGGAAAACCTGCCCTCTGGGAATGGGACCAGGGGATGTGGCCACCGGCCCAACATAGGTTAGCACAGGCCTCAGCGTGCTGTTTCCCCAGGTGCAAGGTGGAAGCGAGGATGCCGGGAAGACACACAGAAGGCACATGTACCCTGGGAGGCTGGAGGATGGGACTCGGGGTGAACGTGATGGCTAGTGGAGCCCAGCAGGTAGCCAGAGGGTGACCCTGAGGTCAGGGGTCAGCACCTTCCCCAGCACCCCCAACCCCAGGCACTCACGCCAGCAGCCTCTGTGTCTGTACTTATATATTTATATATATATATATATATGTGTGTATATATATATATATATATGTGTGTGTGCACGCGCATGTGTGTTTATAAAAGATTATTTAACAGTTAAATACACCCCATCCCAGCTGTCTGACAGGACGTGTGTGTGTGTGTTTATAAAAGATTATTTAACAGTTAAATACACCCCATCCCAGCTGTCTCACAGGACAGCTCTGTGCTGTGGCCTGGCACGCACACTGTTGGTCAGTGTGATGGTGATGCCTGGGGGAGCACAGGCTCCGCTCCAAGGAGAGGCATGGTCCTGACATGGGCTGCAGGCAGTCTCGTGGGGGCCTCACTCAGCCGGAACCTCGTACTTGAAGATGACACTGAAGAGCGGGCCGCCCAGCCGCTCAGCCAGCCAGGCGTTCTTGACCACGGCCAGCTTGAGGCTCTCGCAGCACAGCTCCGCATGGTAGTTGGTGTGCACTGCCCGGCCCATGCCCTCGATGACCACCAGGTCAGCACCACGCTCCCGCACTAGCACGGCCAGCCCTTTGTCCAGGCGGCTTTGGGAAGGAAGGTGGCTGTGAGGCTGGGCAGGGACCCCCCAAGACCCGGGGACTTCAAGTGCCTCCATCTAGCCCACCTACAGCTACTTCCCCTGGATGGGGCAGCAGAGCTCACGCTGGGCCCTGCTCATCCTTCCAGGTTCAACCCACAGGCTCTCACTCCCTCTCTGCTGCCTGGGGCTTCTGACTCGGGTGGCACCACACCACACACAACTCACTAGCCCACAGTTATGAGAACAGCATCTTGTCACCCACTAGGGGAAACTGAGGCTAGGAAGCCAGCAAGCTCCTGAGGCCACATAGCATGGCTGTCTCCTTTCTGCCAGTTTCCCTTTCCCAGGGAAAGGTGGTAGCCAGGGCCCTCCAGGGAGGGCTGGGTTACCTGAGGTCGAGACATGGGGAACTGGAGCCTGTCTGTACCAGCAGCAGCCTCTCCTCTTGGAGCGCAGAGCTGCAGGACAGGAGGTGGTCAGTGCCCATCAAGGAGGCTCTTGGGGACCCCCTTCTGCAATCCTCAGGACACACTGAGTCATCCCAGCACCTACTGGATGACGGGATCCATGGCTGCAATGCGCTCGGCCACGATGAGAGACTCGCTGTGGGTCACATCATTCAGGGCAGGGCCCGAGTTGCATGCCAGGATGACCTGCGGGGAGGCTCTAGCTCAGTGCCCGCCGCTGTCCAGGTGGAGCCAGCCTGCACTTGCCGGAAGACCCGGGCAGGCTCCACCGGGCCCAGGATAGTGTTGCACTCAACCTGCAGCAAATACCTTTTCAGGGCGTGGGGGTCAGCCAGGCTGCAGCAGAGGGACCTGGGCCCTCTGGCCTCACCCGTACCTACCTGCTGCCAGATGCCCATGGCAGCGCCAGCCCACCCAGAGCGGAGGAGCCCGGGGAAGGGTCCCCCGTGGCCTCTGCACTCACCTCTGTCCCTCTAAGGAGTAGCTCCCTGACAAAGGGGAAGACTCCCAAAATGAGGTCTATTCCACTGTTATCTGCGAAAATTAAGGCACATTTATGAGGGGGCCCCTGTAAGACAAAACCAGGACGTTCAGTTGGGAACAGTGGATCCAGCGCTGCAGACACCCCCGCCCCCCCGCCCCCCCCACAGGGGGTGGTAGGGCCTCGAGGTCCCGGGTGTAGTGGGTGCTGGGACAGGGCAGCCTGCTGGAGCCTGCTCTTTCCGCCTGTATGGTAGCCCCTAGGACTTCTGCACTGAGGTCAGTTGGCTGCCGAGTGGGCCCTGCAGAAGGGCAGGCAGGGCATGGGGGATTCTGGGCATTATGTTCTCGGCCAGGACATGAGACTAAGTGCACTGCTTGCTTCCAAGGCAGCTCCTCATCCACCTCCCGATGCCCTGCCATCCCTTCCGGTCACTGCCCGTGCCCACCTCCCACCAAGTGTGCTCTGTCCCCCAGGGGCAGGGCTGGGCACCTCCACGCACCTTTAATCTCTGAAGCCACATGTTATAGGAATCCACCAGCCAGGGACGCTCTGTGGAGAGGGTATAGGAGTCAGGTGCAGGAAGGGAAGATATGTCTCTGTGGCTCAAGTCCTGGGGGATGGTCCCATTTCCTAGGCCCTAAGGCCCAGCTATGCCCCTGGCCCATTACCCAGCCCCTCCCATAGACAGTGTCCCCAGGTGGATGGTCCCTGAAAGGCACCCAGGCCCCAGTGTGCCAGTACCTTGTAGCTTCCTCTTTGCTTCTTCAAACCCAAACTGGGGGTCAGACTCAAGGACACTGCACAGAAGAGAAAAGCCACTCAGGTGGGCACCTGAGGGAGACTCTCCCACCCAGGCCTGGGTCACAGGCCTGCCAGGCCACACCACGGGCGCTGTGGTGAAGTTCTTAGACTGAGAACCGGGCCTTGGGATGACCTGAGCTAGACCAGCCCTCCCACAATGGCAGCCCAGGTATATGCACCACTCTAATGCGCAGGGCCCCTACAACCCGCAGGTGGCCTGTCTGCTGGAGGTACAGCATGAGGGGACACAGGAGGGAACTTGCAACCCCATTAGGCCCACTCATTAAGGAAAATGTTTACTCCGGTCACCCCAGACCAAGAACCCTAGGAGAGGACTCCAGGTAGACCTCGGAAAACATGCACCCCACACGTCAGAGCGGGCTGACTGCCTAGCACTTTTCCACCTTGTGTAAACATGATGTAGACTGACCACTCCAGATTTCACATCTGCAGCCCCAGTCCTGAAGGTGCCTATACTTAGGGAGGGACAGTGTGGGTCAGGATGGGGACACCTGGGCTGCAGAGTGTACCAACTCTGAGCAGCCATGAGGACAGAAGAGCCAGGCTGGGCCCAGCTGTGACACCTACTCAGACACAGCCTTGGCCCCCCAGTCGAAGACGTTGCCTGCCAACAGCCCCTTTGCCAGGGCCAGCTGCCTCTCCTCCCAGCCCAGTGCATCCAGGGATTGGACCACACACTGAAAGCACTTGAGTGCGATGCCATTTTCCTTCTGCTTCACCTGCGGAGACACAGCATGACTGAGTGGACCTGCTTGTGCTGGTCCTGGGCCAGCCTTACGCTCCCTGCTGGGAAGCTGAGCACAGAAGCTTGCTGGGGACATGGGGCCCACCGAGGGGATCAGGACACTCGGTGCAGCACTCAGTTCCAATACCCCTCCTAACTGTCTGGCCTGTCCCAGGCAAACATGTCCATTCTGGGCAGTGCCGTACCATGGTGCTGCCAGAGGAGGGGCTGAGCAGCACACAGCAGCACTTGGACAAGGGACAAGGGCAGAGGACAGTCTTCCTGAGAGCCACTGCCTATACTCCAGACCCTCAGCATGGAGGTCAGGGGCCCCAGCAGCAGTGCTGGCGTCTGGGCTCCTGGCAGCAGCCTGACACTGAGACTAGCTCTGGCTTCATGTCAACCTCAGGTCATATGGCCCAGACAGACAGATAGACAGACAGACACGTGACAGCAGAGTCTGACCTGCCCTGTGCTGATGCCTAGCGGGCATGGGACCCTTCAGGTGCCTGCCTGTCCCTCTCCCCCTACTGTCACTTGCCCTGCTACTTCCAAGGCACTTGCTCGGGGTGGGACACAGCCCCAGAGCCATTGGGCTTGTGGCTCACCTTGGAGTAGGGGTCGGGGAAACTGAATTCGTTTAGACAGTGCTCCCTCGTGTCCAGCAGGCTGCGCACTGTCAGGGTCCCATAAGCACTGCAAGTGGAGCAGAGGAGGAGCAGCTGAGCAGGGTGGAGCCCAGGGACTCAGGGATCCCCATGAGGGCAGCCAGAGATGACTGTCATCTGGGTCACAGTCGCCCAGGTGCAGGGAGAGGTGGGCACAGACACAGGCACTCACAAGGGCTGGTGCCGCAGCGTCTGCAACTTGCTCCAGTACTTCTGCCGGAACTTTTTGGCTCTCTCAGTTGCATCTGATGACTCAGGCTGGCTGGCCACGGCACGCTTCACCACCTGACAGCAGCAGGGCAGTGGGAGTGGTATCCACCTTGGCCCCTGGCCAGCTCCCCAGGTAACAGCTGGCTGAGGTGGGCACAGGCCTGGTGGGGTGTGCACGCTCCCACAGCAAGTACTGCAGGCCTGGAGAGCTGATGGCAACAAGGACTCCCCCGGTCACTCTTGCCACTGGGCACCAGGGCAGGGTGGGTCTCTAGGCCTGGGCCCAGCCTCAGGAAAGAGGGCACAGCCCTGTGGCATCTCCTAGGACTGAGCCACAGGATGGGGAGGAACGACTGTGCCATGCCTTCAACACCTGGGGGCCCAAAGAGCCACATGAGTCCACGACGTAACAAAGGCAGCAAGGGCAGTGTCCCTATAGGAAGTGCTCCTGGTGCTTATCTGTACCCACTGGTCCACCTGCACTCAAGCAGACCAACTTCCTGCCCTCCACCTCCCCTACCCTGTGGGTCTCCTCTGTCCCCAACCCTCACGCACCCCATCCAGGGCTTCCTCAAAGCAGGTAAGCCAGTACTTCCGGGCTGGGGCATCATCTGTGAGGTCAACTGTGTCGGGCACGTAGGAGGATGGGTCCAGGAGGAGAGGCAGGTTGACCAGGGGCCTCTCTAGTCGATCCATCTCCAGCAGGTCAAACTGAGAGGACAAGTGGAGGCTGTGCTCCCAGCACCAGGGCTGGAAGGCTGGAGCTCCAGTCCTTCCATGATCTGTGGGCCAGACATGGCCCCACTTCTAGATTCAGGGATAGCTGCTGCCATCCAGGGTGACCTCGGATTCGCACACGGCCCTGGGGGTGGGTGTGCTCTGGAGACTGCAAGCTGGCTTCTGCCCCAGCCTCCCTGTTGTCTCATGGGCAGTTCTGGGGCCAGCTCCTGCCATTTTGTCTGTCCCTTGATGAATAGGTAGCCGGGTCCCTGATGGACCTCTTTCCTGCTGCCCAGGGCTCCTCACTACGTGCCCATGCCATTCTGTCCTGTCCTGACCCTGCTGCAGCCCCACACAGGAAGCCCTGGCCATTTTGCTTGACTCTCACTGCATCCTGGCCTTAAGTCACACCCAGAGAGGACTTGGCCACCTTGGCCCACTGGCTGCTAGATCAACCCAAGTGCTCCTGGAATGCCCCTCGCCTCACTGGGAGGAGCTAAAGTGCTGTACACATGGCAGCGTGTGGTGCTTGCTGTGCCCCTATGGCAGGGGAGCCATGTGGATGTGGTACAGCACAATGACCTCCACTGCAGAGCTGTCTCCCTGCTGCCCAATGAATGACACATGACACGCAGGTGGAAGTGGGCCCTGCTCTGCTAGGGACACCAGACTGTGGTGATCAGGGCAGGGCAGCAGCCACACTCTGGGCATAGGCACCTGGACCCGACACCCCCGGAGACACCCTCACACTCCCCAACCTCAGTGCCTTCTGTAGGGAAGCTGGACGGTGGCCTCTAGGCTCTGCAGACTGTCTTAGAAAAATGGCCTCTGTGCCTCCTTTCTACCCTCAGACTCGGCCCCAGGGTGCTTAAAGACTATTCTGCTGTAAGAGGCACAATAAAGAGGACAAGAAGGAGGCACAGGCCACTGTGGCAGGGCCCACGACTCACTGTGCCACTCCGTGCCCGTTGTGTCGGGCATAGCTCGGGTGATGTGCTCATGAGCCCAGAGCTGCCTGCGTAGTTCTCACCCCAGCTGTACTGGTTAGGATCTGGAAAAGCAAGATGCCAGCCACACATTAGCCTTATTTTGGTTCAAAAGGGGAAAAAGAGGAGCAGATGGGACAGAATCACTTGTCTACATGAATGCTACTAATACACAGTCCCATGGAGCCCCAAGGCCTTATGCTCCCCAGCCCACCCAACCTGCAGCACAGCCACGGGCCCCTGCAGAGCTGCCCTTGGGAAGCACAGACACGCTACTCACTGTCTTGCTCAGCTCCTTTTAGGAACGCCCCGATGGCCCCCAGGTAGCCCTCGTGTCTCAGGAACAGTGCTTGCACTTCTCCCTGCCATGCCGGCCCACAGGAAGCTGGTCAGTGTCCACACAGTCAGCACTGCTTTCCCGAACTGTGCCACAGGCCAAGTGTGGGGAGTCATCCACGCAAACATCAGCAGGCTGTGACCAAGGGCAGGGGGCCACCTACTGTTGAGGGACCCAGGGGAGGGGGCACTGGCATCTCCTATGTCAACACGTACCCAGCCCATCTGATGTGCCAGGCTGCTTGGGTGGTGCCTTTGACAGTGCCTGGCACAGCCCATCCCTGGAATGCTAAGCTGTGGCTGCTGGGCAGGCTTCACACACCTCAAGCCCATGTGATGGTTGCCCCATCTGCCTGTCATTGGTAATGTGGTCACACAAAACGTGCAGGATGCCCATAGGCAGCCAGAGGGGAGGTGGGTAAGGGAAAGATCCAGGTATCCAGGCACCAGGTTTCTCAGGGAGCCTGGCTGAAAAGGTCATTGGCCACACCCCACCCCAGCTTCTCAGCAAAAGTGCGTGTGCCAGTTTTTAGTCAGCAGCTGGCATGTTCATGGCACAGAGGGACCTGTTAGAGTGACTGGGGCAACCAGACCACGAGACGTGCTGCAGGCACCTTGGAGAAGAAGTTAATGCTGTAGGTGATGGTGTGCATTGTCACAGGGTGGCCCCGGATGAAGAAGCCCCCAAAGTACACTCTGTCCAGGCCGTGGAGCTTCGCATAGAGACAGGCGAGCTGCCCGATGTCATTGCTGATCATATGTAGCAGGCTCTTGGCCATGTCTTCCTTGGAGAACTCTGGGGAAACATGGGCAGCCCTGGTCAGGGTGACCCCAGGGTGCGATGGGGCCTGGGTGGGAGATGGACAGTAGAGACTCTGAAGGACATCTGCCTGTGACTCAGTTCCGCACGTAGGGACTATGCATTCAAACCACTTTTTTCTGCTTCCTCCAAAGCGAGAACGGACAGGATTTCTTTGCTGATGTGTTAAGGGCACGAGCTTACCAGCAGCGAGTGCAAGCCCAAGTAGCATGGATCAGAAAGGTGCCAAGGTTTCTTGTCAGTGGGCCGTGAACCAAGTTGTCATGAGCCTGGGAACAGGGCCCAGCAGGTACCTTTGTCAGCGGTGGCCGACTTCCCAAAGCTGCTGGCGATGAGGTTGCCACTTAGCCCCAGTGTCTGGTGGGCCCCACCATAGATGTCCTGTACCAGCATGTCCACGTTGGCATGCTGGCCCTTGGAGGCGAGGTGGAGCAGCTCGTCGAACTTCTGCTGAGGCAGAGCAGAGGGTGGGGTGTCTGGCAGCCAGGGGATCCCCACCACCCCAAAGCCAAGTTACTAATGGCAAGCAAGTTGGTCTGGGCACAAGCAGCTTTCCCTGGTCACTGGCACAGGAGGCAAGTGAGGCGAGCCGGACACAGTGGGCTACCTCCCAGGCTGCTCTGGTAGCTTGAATTCCCACACTTCAAAGGGAAACCACTCAGCTAGGTGGTCCCAAGACCCCAGAAACATAGAACAAAAGCCAAGAAAGGGCTCTCTCTAGTAATCTGGACACAGACCGCTGACTAGGGAGATACCTTTGTTCTGGTGAGCAGTGCACCAAGTCCCCAGAAGGTGCCGCCGCCAATGGAGCTACCACCGATCCACTCGAACCTGTCTTCTGTCTCCACCTGGGGCAATGCCAGGCAGGGGCCTCAGCCATGGGGCCACCAGGGGGCGTGGCCAGCTCAGTGCCCTGCCCCACCCCAAGCACCACCACAGGACACGTGGTCTAGTTGGGTTGTAGGAAGCAGTCTCACCTTCACAATGGAGACCCCAGAACCAACATTGACCAGGAGGTATGGGAATATGTTGGCGTGGTTTGTCTGGAAGCGGAACTCAGGCTCAGCATCTTTCTGATACACGAAGGCCTCGTGTGGGATGTTCTTCAACACGAAGTTGCACCCCTTTATCAAGCAGGTCATCACATCTTCCTTATCCACTCTGGAAGGAAGCAGCCCAGTTGCTTGGAGTAGCCCAAAGGGAACAAACCATGATGAATCTGTTGCCAACAGAGCAGAGCGGCCCACGTGCACCCACAAGGTCCAGCCTTGGTCCCTCCCACCCACATCGCACCCGTGGGAGCCACTGGGACTGCATCTGCCTTCTCAGGCCCAGGTCTTGCTTACTTAAGCTGCAGCTTCTCCTCAATGAGGTCCTTGAACTTGTAGGCCCCACCCCCCGTGGCCAAGATGACCTTGGTCTCTGTGTTGACCAGGTGGTCTTTGATGAAGTCTAGGCAGGCCTCGATATAGGTGTTTTCAAACTTGACGAAATGCAGACGAGCTGTGATCTCTTCCTGAACCGAGATCTCATAGGGTGGCTCATGGTCTTGCTCTGTGTCCTGGAAAGCAAGCCAGGAAGTCTGTACCAGGTGTGGGGACAATGAGCCTGCGCTGACCCCAGGTACCCTGGCCCAGCAGTGCTAGCCTTGCTGTTGACAGGGCTGGGCAGAAGGACACTTCCCAAGGAGCAGGGCAAGGCCAGTGTCCCTGCAAGCTTGAAAGAGGAAACCAAGGGAGAACAGAGAAGCTGCCAATACTGGACATTTCTAAGACAGCTGAGTGAATGTTTGCAAATGGCGGAGGGACGACAAACAAAAAGTACAGTGCCAAGTCTAAGGCCTCTGGGGAGCAACCACCCTTCCTACAGCTCCACTTGGCTGCCTGAAGCCAGGCTCACCTTCCCAGAGTGGTCAAAGGACCTCACTTTGGCCACTTTGTGCTGCACTGTTGAATAGTAGGCCAACTTGGTTAGTGATCCACCTACAGGGGAGACACAAAGCAAGCAAGATTCAGAAGGATGAAGGAGACTAGAGGCTCATCCTCCCCAGAGCTTGCTGGGGTGTTCAGCATTCCAGCCATGGCCTCCCCCTCCAGGATGGGTGGGAGTCTCTGGGCAAGATGTTTGGTGCTACCTGAATTTAAAGTTCCTGTGGGCACAAAACAGAAGAAGAAAATGACTATCAAATCAGACCACATCTTTCCTTAGCAATTCTACAACACTTCAGGTTTCTAACCAACCTGAGAACAAGATCCCTATCTTAAGTCCTAAAGCAGAAAGGGAACCACTGGGTCTCTGGATGTATCTGGTTTTCCCCAGTCACTAGGGTAAATGCAGCTCCAGCTCTGATCCTGAAAGCATCAATGGGTCTTTATTTAAGACGTGCACATGTGGCCATGTGCCTGGATGACAGAGCAGGCAGCACCAGGAGTATCTTCCTGGTGCACACGGGACACAGCAGTGTTCACTAGTGCAGGGAGTAGGACAGCAGCAGCTCCTGCCCTGTGGATGCCCTGAGCCAGTTAGGGTGGCGCTAGCCCCAGTTTAGACTTGGGCCTCATGGGCCAGTGTCTCCATGTCCTGGAGAGCCCTGTGGCCTCTGGGATGCTGCACACAGTGGACACCGAGCTCCACACCAGGAAGAAACAGGCTGTGTTCCCCAGAGGGACTTTGGGGAAAGCCACAGAGATGTCCAGGGAAGGCTGTCAAGGACAACCCCTGGCTGTCCTTTCAGGCAGAGGAAGGGCACGCTGGAGGTTGCTGCGTGTTTATAGACTTGATGGACCCAGAACAACGAACAGGAGACACTGAAAGCTCAGTACTATAAGACGACTTCCACAAACTGCATTTCTAGTGGTGGCTGACAGAAGTGAGGCAAAATCAGCAGGCAGCAGGAAGGCTGAAGTTATTTTTCAAATGGTTGTTTTACAAGACAATACAGAAGGAAGAAATGAGAGCAAAGATTCCAACCAGCACACAGATTTGCAATACAAAAGCATCAGAGCCCATGTTCTCACATTTACCCAAAGTCTGTGACCTTTTCTGATATTTGTTGCACCTGTTTTATTCAAGCATGATGGCCCTGCAGCCTTTCTTTGTCCACCAAGACCAGGCCCATGTTTGATTTAGTGGCCACTGCCGCGGGCTTAATCTTGCTCCCTGGCCCCATAGTCTTAAGCTCTTGATCCCTCCTCCCCACCTCAATCGAGTCTGGGCCCCAGAGTCTCATTAAAATGCTTGCCTGGTTCACCTCTGTGAATAAATTGCTTTGTGAAAATAGAAGATGCAAAGGAATGAAGATGGAGCATAAGGGACTCATCAAGTTACTATAAGCAAATCCCTAGGTCACAGAACCTGTGTTTTTGGTGTTAGTTTTAATTCATCCCCCAAACAGGCTATGTTGGGGTGTATGGGGAAGGTTGGTTTCTTGGAAATACACATTCAGGCAAAGCATCGCCCCCAAAACCTCTCTTCCAATTCCCCAGCCAAGAGGGAATAGAATGGGTCAGGTGCTCAGGGAACATGGCTTGTAGGGAGGTCCGTCTGAACCTGAAATCACTTCAGAGCCAGAGCAGTGGGAGCTACATCTCAGGCATTCTTAGGGACCTCACAATCAGTGCATAACCAAGCAGGATTCCTGACAGATCCAAGCTCCCTGGGGCGTCTCCAGCCCAGCTCCTGGGTGACAGCATGACTCCAGGACTAGAAGGAGCTTCCCAGAGGTTACCTGTTTGACCTTCAGCTCCTTAGCCACGCCTTCCAGTCCATCTAGACCCAGGAGCACTTCTGCTGTATTCTGTTGTATCAGCCCTACACACACCACTGGAACTCCTTCCTGCACTACCTCTCAGGCATCCACCCTCCCCACTCCCTGCAGAAACCTGAGGTCAGGTCCACGTTCTGAGTGTGTGCTGATGAAAACTGGGTTGCCATGTTTCTAGACATCAATCAGTTGATTAATAGCTGACACTGGGAGTCCTCGAACAAGAGAGGAAAAGCACTTGCCAAGAACTGAACAGCTGAGGTTTCCTGGATGTCAAGACTTGGGCAAGGAAAGAGGAAATGGGAGAAGCCTGTTTTTAAAGGACGCTGTTGACAAGCACATTCATTTTGTGGACACCTAGGCTAAGTACTCCCATGAGAGCTGTGATTTCCCACCAGTTGCAGTAACAAAAGTCTGTTCTCAAGAATAGTAAGCGTATCCTTTTAAGATCAGACACAGGACCCACACAGGGAACTTTCAGAGAGAGGAAATAAATATTGACACTAAAAACACCTCTTCAACATACTATCATGAAAGCCCTCTGTACCTGGACCCAAGGAGCAGGCCTTGGGTGCTCTAGGACCCTAACGCTAGGGCAGCTCTCCCACCAAATCTCTGGCTCTGTAGTTATTGGTTATTCAAGGTGAGCCAATTTCCCCAGCTACTGCCCAAGTGACATGCAATTTCAGTTGCCTTTCAGATACCTTTAGTCCAGACTTGTCCCCACTGAATGGAACCTCCAGGGTAGTGCCATGGAACCTTCCAGTGCACATCCCTCTGGGGTGAAGGTCTCAGAAGCCCAAGGGACAGGCCACACCTCCATTCTCATCACCCCTCCCAGGATGAGGAACCTCCAGAAGACGGTGAACCACGAATCAATCCTAGCTTCAGGCAAACAGACAACAGTGCTAGCAATGCCCCAGAAGCAAGCAGCTCTTTCCAAGGAGGTAGGAGTTGGCAGCACACCCATTCATTTCTGTATCAAGCACCTGCAGCAGATGGCAAGCAGTGTTCCCCTGGGAACCCTTACACTTCACAAAGGCATGGCAGAGTGGGTGGGAGTTGGCCCGGCTCCTCTTCTGGCTATGCCCCTTACTGACCAGGTGACACGAGTTAGTCCTCGGTTCTATGCCTTACCCCCCACTCTCCACGGGGGAACAAGACTAACACCTCTCTTGCCGCTCACTGGTAGTCACAGCGCCCAGAATGATGAAGCATGGGGCGGGCTGTGTGGGTTAGTACAGAGGGCAGCAGCTATCCATCGACAGGAAGGGGGGCGGCCCGCGGGTGCTGGCAGTCCAGGGTGGCCTTGCAGGCCTCTGGGGCCACGAGAAACCACGGAAGCGAGTCCTAAGGCTCTATATTTCTTTCAGGCGGACTCCTGTCGGCTCCCAACTGTCTAGGAAACCAGTCTTCAGCTAGCTGGCGGAGAAAACTGCAGTCCACAGAGCCCGACCCCCGACCGCAGTCGGCGCCACGTGGACTACGTGTACCGGCATGCCTCTCTCCGCTGTGCGATGCCTAACGGGAGCTGCAGTCCCGCCGCCGCCGCGCACCTACACGTGGGCGCCCCGAGAACTACAGGTCCCGTGAGGCTGCGCAGCGGACCGTGAAGCTTTTCGCCAGGCCCGCGCCCCCGCCCTTCGTCCTTCCCGCCGCCCCCGCTCGCTGTCCGCGCCCAGGCCCGCGCCTGCTGCTTCAGCCGCCTATTCAGGCTCCCCGGCCACGGCTACCTATGTCAATGGCAAAGCGTTTGGCGTTTTCCAGGTTACGGAAGACTTCGTCGGGTGGCAGCGTGATGCTCTTGTCCAGGCTGTCTCCGCTGCTCCCGCCGCCGCTCACTCCACACTCCGCCATTTTGAAAGTGCCCGGCCAGCCTCATCAGCCATGGAGATATATGCGCATATATTTGACGGCTAAGCGCTCGGTGCATATATTATGCTAATGAGGATCCCGCCCCTTTGGCCCTGTCTCCCCTAGATGAATGTCGGGCGTCCTAGACAGGAGTTCTAGTGTCCAAGGCTGCAGAGAGACGGCCGTTATCCTATAGAAATGGAGCAGCAGCAGCACAGAACATCTGGTTGCTCTTCTGCCAGTCTGGCCAAATGTCAACTCAAGTGTTCTCAGCCGGCCTAGACGGCTTCCAGGAGACTACCTGGGTCTGCCTGCCTACTGTGAGCTTGGCAGCTGTCTCTGCTAGGGTGACTCACCATCTGGTTCCCCAGGGCCATGGGACCTTTAACGCCAAAAGTCCCATGACACTGGAAGAGTTCAGGACTCTGCCTACCCTGGGGGAGACGTGCACCTTAATGGCAATTGGAGGAATGTAGAGGGGAGCAGGGAAGGCTACCTAAAGAAGGCCACTTTGGGGAGACAGGGATTCTGGACGGTTGCAGGGGCAGCAAGCTGGGGTGGTGCAGGGCAGGCTTCCAGGTTGGAGTCCTAGGCACTTTGGAAGAAGATCCTGGTATTGGAACCAGACAGAGCAGATCCTGAGGTGGCTTCTGCACATGAGCATGTGAATTTGTGCCTTAGGTCCTCAGCCTCTGGCTGCAGGCTGAGGTGTCCCTGGCTGTGAGGCCCACTCCTGTCAGGTGGCACCAGGTCAGAGTGTCAGACAAGCCAGCAGGGGAATCAGCTTTTTACATGCCTTGGGGGAGGGGATGGGAGAACCCACACCCAGAGGCAGCTGGGCCAGGCCGAGTTCCTGAGGACATGCCTCATTCACTGCACCTGCACATGTGTTAAATGTGCAGACTGAATGGGGATACTCTGCCCTCCACTCAGAAACTCCAGAGCCCTGGGCAGGCTCTGGGCTGTCCGGAGGGATTCTTGAAGACCAGAGAAAAAGGGGCAGAAGTTGGAGAGGCTGAGACAGGAAGAATACATGACCTGGCCCAGGTCTTGACTGTCATTCAGAAAATATGCAGCCTACCCAACTCCTTCCTACTCTGCCTTTGGAGCCTGGTTCCTGGGAGCTCTGGTTCTAGGTACTTGCAGACTCATGAACATGCTACAGCCTGTCTAAAAATAGGTGCCCTTTCCCAGGCACAGGCCCACCCTGGCAGGTTCTTGGCCAGCACTGCCTGATTCAGCAGTCGGCCTGCCACAGAGCCCTGTGAGCAAGCCAAGCAAATGCCCTGGGAGCAACTCTGGGGACAGGTGCTATGGGTAGGGGCAGGAGCAGGGACCGAGGGTCAATCGTTTTTCCTGTTTGTTTGGCCTGGCTAAGCTTCTTTCTGCTGTGATAGCTGGTTCGGGATCCCGCCCAGTAGACAAAGTCCAAGGCGCTATAGCTGTCACTCCCATGTCCAGCAATCTATGGGGAACTAGTGAAAATCTGAAGGCAGACACCTGGGTCTATATGGGGGAACCAGTCCATCCAGCCACCTTTCCTCTGCATCTCCGCCTCTCCTCTTCCCTTCCTTCCTCAGTGGGGCCCACTTTCTCCTGTTTCTGGAGTGCCACTGGCAAGCACCCCTCCACCTGCGGCTGCATACCATGTGATGCCCACTTGCCTTCACTCCTGCAGAGCCAGCCCCATAGGGCTGCCCAGGACAAATGGGAGGCACAGATGGCAGAGGGGTTGACAGATTTTATTAGACGCCTTCGTAGCAGTCCGTGGGTACCCACGTGACTGAGAACTCAAATTCGAAGTACAATGTGTGCCCACGTGCACCCACCCACACCAAGGAATCCTTTAA
This sequence comes from Thryonomys swinderianus, assembly GCA_004025085.1. Classification (NCBI taxonomy): domain Eukaryota; kingdom Metazoa; phylum Chordata; class Mammalia; order Rodentia; family Thryonomyidae; genus Thryonomys; species Thryonomys swinderianus. Next base: position 43,987 of record PVIC010000003.1, read on the forward strand.
GGATTGTAGTGGAGACCCCACCCTCCCTGGCAGCCTAGAGTGAGCACCACCCATCCCGCCCATGCGGAACTCTGGGGGACACACGCCGGCTGAGTACCTTCCTATGAGGATACACCTGGAGTTCCGCCTTCACAAAAGGCAATGTGCCGACGGCACGCCCGCCTGCGGGTGCGTGCCCAGCAGCAACGGGCCCTGAAGAAAGTCCTCTACAGGATGGGGCACTGGCAGGCCTAGCCCCTGGCCCTACAAATATCATAGAACCCCCGCAGCTGGGGACTTCCCAGAAGTCACTTGCTGAAATGCAAACACTGAACAACCCCACAGGGTCAGACACTGGGCAGGAGATGGCCCTGATTGTCCTCAAATGACACTGCAGACAGTGCCTTCTCTGGGATGGCCCTCAGGCTGGCCAGCCAGCCTAGAGAGGGGCTTCCAGAGAAGGGTGCCTCGATGGGCCCAGGCAGAGAGGTCACCAGGGCCGCCAGAGGCCACAGGCTGAAGGGCGCCCAGCAGGGGAGGCCTTGACCGAGGGGCGCACAGGCAGGGGTGCAGCGCTGGGCACCGGGGGCTCCTTGGCAGGCGCGGTGGGGGCTGTGGGGGGCCGCTGGAAGTGGCAGAGTAGCTTCCTCTGCGTGTCACTGGCAGCGTGTAGGGTCAGGAACTGCACAGCCTCCTGAAGGCACCAGGAGTAGCCCTCACTGTAGTCTCGGTGCAGGCTTTTGGGGCCGGTGGCTGAGGCAAAAGCTGTGGGCAAGCGGGGCGGTATGAGTGGGGTGGGACGTGGCACAGGAGGCGAGCGTGGGCAGGACGTGGGGCGCGGCTCACCCTTGCTGTGCTTCAGGTAGCTCACGGCCATCTCCAGGATGTCCGCCTTTTCCAGTTTGGAGTTGGGCTGGTGCCGCGCGAACTCCTGCTCCAGCAGCAGCTTCAGCTGCTCAATGCTGCTGTTGATGCGGTCGCGGCGCATTTTCTCCACCACTGGTTTGCGCAGCTGCGGGAGGAGGGGGCGTCAGCGGTGGGCAGGGACCAGGGACCCGGGACCCATCACGCGGGGACTCGGGCGCAACGCGAACTTACTCGGTTCTTCTCCTTGGGGCTGAGCAGCTCCATGGCCACAGTGCTAGGGGCCATGATGGCGTGGGCGAGCGTGGGGCCGGGGTCCCGGTGGCGCCCAGGGCCGCGCAGCCCCTTTATAGGCGCGGGCGGCGGGCTGGCGCCTGGGGCCCGGGCGCCGCGGCCGTTCCCACACTCTGTGGCCAATGGCAGCGCGAGCCGCACAAAGGCGCCGGCCCATTAGCGCACGCTAAATTGCCTATGAATTGGCGCGGGCACAATGGACGCTCCCTGAGGAGCAGGTGGGCCGCGCCGCACAATGTCCGGGCTGTGGGAACGCGCTTGCCCTCATTAGCATCCCAGGGCCTGGTGCTGGGAGCCCCGCGCCTCAATATGCTGCCTTTTCCCAGGGCGCGGGTGGGGGCAGGAAGGAAGCCCCGCGCCCCTCCTCACGACTCCCTGCTGCTGTTGGCCGAGACCGCGGGCGCGCGCAGATAAGATGACCTTTGGAGTCTTGTGTTGAGCAAGGCAGTGGCTGCAGGGTGGGAACCCTCTGACCTGGACCTGCTGTCCCAGGGGGAAAGGGCAAGGGTGGCCACACTCTCCCCAGGGGCTCCTGTCATCCTGACCACAGGTGGAGGGCTGGGGAGGGTCTGGGTTCTTCAAGCTGCCCTTCTGCGGCCTCAGTCACTGGCCTAGTCCTCTGACTTCTGCCTCACTGGCTGGCCCTGAACAGCCCCAAGGAGCTGGGTAATGTGAGATACCCAGCTTGGGGTACCCAAACCCATGACCTGGAACACTATATACAGTGGCATCAGGGACCAATGTGTGTCCTCAGGCCCACCTTACTCTCCTGCCTGGGGCTCAACTAGAGAAGTGTCCACAGAGCCCGTGGTCGCTTTTCATGCGTGGTTTGTGGACAGCTGTGGCCATACTTTGCCCCCTGCACAACCTGGGCACCTGTAGGGTGCTTTCCTGAAGTGTGCTGCCAGTGGGCATAGTAGGTGCCAGGTGGCAGATGAGGATTAAAGCCCGGTAGGCTGAGCCCTGTCCCTGAGTGCTTGCCAGCTCAGATGGTCCCTAGGACCCCTTAGGTCAAACATAGCCTGGTACCTGGCCAGCTGTGCTGAAGGCCAGCAGGGACTTTGGGCACCCTCAAGGAGGGGACCTGGGAGTACTTCATGTTCAGAGTCCAGTTGTTCAGCAGGAGCTGGGGTGGGGGAAGGGCTGTGCTACCCTCTGCAGCTCCAGAGGCTGGCATCCGGGCACCTTGGCTGGGGTTTGAACACAGGAACCAGGCTCCCTGGGAGGTGTCAGCCCTGACAAAGGTCCACTGTGGCAGTCACCCATGTGGCCTGCTAGGGGGCCGGGCCCAGGAGCCTCTCAGCACATGGAACCACTGGGGGTTCCCCCTGGTTCAGGACAGGTGGCTGCCAGGGGATCTCAGGATGTGTAAAGGAACCATTTTTGCAGCTCAGGCTAATTTTGATGGCCATGCTGGGCGGCTCCATCTGTGGGTTTCCTGAGGCTGAGCTGAGGTGGGAGGGCGGGGTGCTTTAGCCACCTGTGCCTGTCACCCCAGCCGTGCCAACCCAGAGCCAAGCACCCAGGAGGTGCTTAGCCAAGAGCAGAGGAATTATAGGTACAAGGGAAAGAGGCCATGTCTCAGCCTCCCTACTGGACACAGGCTCAGAGCCCATGCATGCCCTGCCACTGTCTGGCTGCTGGCAGAAACCCAGGGCTGTGCCGGATGTGTGGGTGGGTGGGTGGGGGTGGCATGCAGGCCAGGCACCAGGCTTTGAAGGGGCAGTTGGCTGGGCTATGTCCTGCCCTGACCCTCCCCTGAGCGAGTCCCTGGGCCCAAATGAGACGCGTGCCGGGAGGTTCAGTCCAGCCCTCATGCCCCCAGCTGCCCACCCACCTGCGGTGGGCTGCGATGGCAGCCTGCCGGTAACGAGGGTGGTGGGTGGGCAGTGGGCCCCCCTCCCCAGGCTGGAGTGGCTTTGATCCGGTTTTCAGTTGTGGGAAATATGAAATGAACGGTGTGGAGCCTGGCCGGATGAAAGGCGGGTTCCCTCCCCGAGTGTGGGCCAGATGGCAGCTCAGGCGGCCTCTGAGGCACACGCCTGGCCTTTGTGGGCCGTTTAACACTGTGAATGGGGCCAAAGTGTGGGAAACTCGCTGGGCTCCTGGCTCACACCATCCGCTGCTGCAGCCAGGAGGGGGAGGGGCTCAGGCTGGCGGGCTTTGCATGCTATGGAATTGGGGTGGCTTGGAGTGACCTGGGGGCTCTGCCCCCAGCTGGACTGGAGAAGGGAAAGCATTTGTCCTGCCCACAGAACCCCGAGACCCTGACCTGGAAGGCCTCCCACTAGGGCAGTCACTTCGGTGAAGCTGTGTGCCTAATCTGACCAGCAATGGCACATTCACAAGCCCAGAGCCCAGGCCAGCTCAGCGTCACCCATACTCGAAGGCCACTGCCTCTGGCCTAGGCTGGCTGCAAAGTGCAGGGCCAGGAGCGGTGAACAGAGAGGCTGTGGGGCTGCTCCTAGTGCCCCAGGAGGACTTCTCTGCGTGGGATGACATGACATCTCAGTGGGATGTCATGCCTGCAGCACTGGTAAGCAGTACTGTGGTTCCTCAGAAAATCGAAACAGAGCCTGGGATTAGCTCAGTGGTGCCACGCCTGTCTTGTATGTGCAAGCCCTGAGTTCCATCCCTGGTACTAAAAAAAAAAAATTGAAACAGAACCACCGTGTGATCCAGAAACTCCTCTTTTGGGTTTATTCCCCAAAGAGCTAGAAATGGGGCCTTAGCTAGGCGTCTTCACACCCATCTCACAGCAGTTATTCACAGTGGCCAGGAAGTGGCAGTGGGAAGGATGGGGGAACTGGGTCTCTCCACACATCCACTGTCATGTGGTATAAGTTGAACCCTGACACATACCACATTAGGCACAGGCCTATAGCTTCTGCAGCTCTTTCCCAGAAGGGGCCTAGACTGTCAAGTTCACAGGCAGGAACTGAAGCTGTGAGGCACTGGGGCCGGGGGGAAGCTGGCGTTTCATGGGGTTGGCTTCTGTGCAGGAGATGGTCATGGGCTATGTTTGGCATGTATCTGACCTGCAGAGTGGCCCTTAGACATGACAAGATGGTCACATGTTAGGTTGAATGTATTTTGCCACAGAGGAGCACATGGACTTCTTTCATGGATTCCCTCCTGTCCCAGCCTCTCCCTGGATGGCAGCTTCTAAATGCCTTTTGCTGGACCTCATGGAGTGGACACCACCCCCTTACCTCCCTCTCAGGCCATAGCACCTGTCCCGCCTGGGTGATCACATGCCCTTTGCAGGCTGAACTCTGGGCCCTAGGAAGTGCCAGGCTCGTTGGCTTCTGCTTGAGGGTCCCAGAGGTTGCCACTGAGGGATGTGGGGAACAAGCAGCCTGGGTGCAGGGGCTGGAAGGCCTTAAGGAGAAGAGGGGCACCCTGTGGGTCCCACCTCAGCCTTCCACAGACCTTGAAAGTCCCTGCTTAAGCCAGTGGATGGAAACTCTTCTTGGGGTGGCCAAAAGCCACACTACCTGGCATGTAGGGCAGCGAACCTAGTCCAGACAATACGGATGGCGTTCTTCACATCCAGGGCCACTGCATGCTGAACACTGTGACTTGTACCCCATAGCTGTTCAGTACCAGGCCCCACAACAGCAGCCAGCCCTCTGGCTGCAAGATGACACCCAGACCCTGTTCCCATGGGGCCTGGGACAACTCAGTCACCCCAGCCCCCAAGGACAGTGGTGCCCTGGGCAGGGTGGGCACCTGGGAGGGGAACTGCAGCAGGAGGAAAGGAGTCCCTGCTGCCAGTATCTGACACAGTCTGAGAGGTCAGCAACTTCCTTATGCCCAGCCCAGGGCATAAGGGTCTTGGAGGCCAAGTGACAGCTGATTTGCTGGTCAGCACAGCCTGCCAGTTACTGCCCACTGGGCTTGTAGATCCCGGTACAGGCTTCAGGAGGACCTCGGGTGTGTTATCCCCTTCTACTTGTGTTGCCGGGCACAAGGTGGCTGGGTCATACCACTTGGGTGAGCAGGAGGCTGGATCTGGACCGACAGTGTTGGACCTGCTTGTCCCTGGCACACCAGGCCTTGGGGTGCTGTCCCGGGAGTGTGGAACAGCCCCTGCCCCATTCTCAGGCACTGCCCTGGCACAGGGGGGGTGCTGCATGAGTTAGAGCTGGGATCCCTTGCTCCAGATGGTGGGTGGCCTGATGGAGAGACAGACGTGAAGGCTAAGGACAGGCACCTTGTGGAGACAGCCAGTGAGGCACACAGGGCCACCCTTTGTCATTAATAGAAGCTTGGGTATGCCATGCTGCAGCCTGAGGTGTTTTGCAGGGGGGATGTATTGGACTCCTCCATCCCTGCCCCATCTTCTGTGCTGTGGCCCAGTGAGATCTCTGCAGGGTCAGACTAAGGGCTGCATGGCTCCTGCCCCTGCCCCCCTTCTCTTGGTTGGCAGAGACCCGGGCACAAGCTGGGTGGGGGACAGGCCTGGCTCTGACTTTGGAGGTCCAGAGAGTGGGCTTGGGAGACTAAGCTGCATTTTGAAGTGACAGTACATGTACAGCTGGCTGGGAGGCCCTCTTTGAGGGGTGAGAGGCGCCTGGACCAAATGTTGACACAGTTTATGGCCTGAATTTGGTTAGTTTTTCTTATAGGTTTTTGTTTTGTTTTAACTTGAAATAGAGTCTGTCTTACTTGCCCAGACTGGCCTTGAACTTGTGAGCTTAAAGCCTCAGCCTCCTTGGTCTCTGGGATTACAGGCCTCCACACCCACTTCACTGGTATAATTTTTTAGAAAGGGGTACTACACACACACACCATACACACGTGGACATACACGTGCAGGATACATTCGGAGGCGAACCCACACACACGTGTACTCCTATAGCTGGAACCTGTGGGGTCTTGGAAGACTCAAGGCTCTCCTGGTGTCCAGAGCATAGCGGACCCCATCACTGGCCCAAGAGAGGGACGCAGGGAGGGGACAAGCCAGGGAGGTTCTAGCAGTGGGGTGTACTTCTGGGCAGGAAGTGCCTCTGGGATGAGGGCGGCAGGGTGCCAGCTGGAGAGGCGCCTCAGTGAGGGCCAGAGCAGCAGCATGGAGTCCCCCTCTCAGCCGGAAGGAGGTGCACATGTGTGCACATGTGTGCGCACCTGTAGGAGCATAATGGCAGTTGCTGCATTTGCCTGTGCATCTGCCTGCATGTATGCCCATGTGTGTACCCCTGTGCATGCATAGCCCTGCCCTGCTGTCCACAGCCATCCTTCCCCAGGACAGCGGAGCACCACTGCCTGTCACCTTCCTGTGACCAGTGGCAGAGCCCTGGTGAGTGCAGCTCCTCCCTGTACCCTCTGAGCACCGCAGCCTGCCTGGAGTGGCACAGGCTCAGCAGTCTCTGTCCTCCAAGGGAGGAGACACCCATGCCTGTGAGCTCCTTCAGGACACCCCAAGGACCCCAAACTTGGCAGCAAGTGGATACACCTCACCCTGAGTCTGTGCTGTTCTGCAGAGGCCTCTGTGTCATTTCAGTGGGGTGCAGGGGTACAGAGCACGGCAGAGCTGGGCTGGCAGGACATGGGCCATGTCATGGCTGGGTTGTACCCTCAGCATCTCAGACACTGGCGAATGTGTTAGGGCCTGTCTCCCTGCCTGTAAGATGGATTTTTCAAGCTCATCATGCTGCTGGAAGAGAGATGTCGAGTGGGCAGGAGAGAGGGGAATCTCTAAGAAGGATCTACACAGCTCGGGCACATCCTGGGGTTTCAGAGGACCCGCCCACCAGCCCACAAGCTGCCGTCCCAGCACCTGTCTTCCTCACCTGTAGCAGATGGTGCAGTCTTCACTGCCATGGCAACTCGCCAGGGCCGCTGAGGCCGGGGACAGGACCCTCTGCTACCTCTCAGCTTCACACTTCCCTCATCTGCTGGGCTGGGGCCTGGGGCTCTGAGCAGGAGCAGCCTTTGTGATGGCACATGGAGGGGCTGGGCCTGGTAGACTTCCCTAGGTCCACCTGCAGGTCTTGCCACGCTGCCAGTGCAGGTGGGGGCCTGAATCCTTTCCAGAGCAGCTCCAGCCACTGCTTAGTTTAAATTCAGGTCTCAGCTCTTGCTCCCCACCTCAGGGCGGGGGTGAGAGAGACAGGACAGTGACAGCCTGGAGGGTGCTCTTACCCCAGGGCCCTTCTAGGGTCTGATTCAGGCCCCTCCCACCCCTGAGTGGAGGGTCCTATAGGGGACTCAGTATGGGTACCAGAGACTTAGGCTCTCATGTGAGGGGCTGCACCCTCAAGCCAGCCACAGCCCACCACCTTCTGTAGTGGCTCGGGGGGTCCCTGTCAGGTTAGAACCCACATCCTTGAAACTGGGGAAGGCTCCTATGTCTCCTTCGGGTCTGCAGTTCCCTCCTGGATTTGGAAACCCCAGCTTTTGCCACCAATTTGGGCCCCATGTTTCCCCAGAGGGCTTGTCCAGACCCCACAGTGGCAGAGGCAGAGATGCCAGCCTCAGTTTACCCTAAGTGAACCTGGGCTGCCGCTGTGGCTCTACAAGTTGTATGGGTTGGGCTCATGGGATGGAGGGGAGAAGTGGGAGGTGGGAAAGCACTCTCCTGGTGCTTGGATTAGGGCCCAAGGCCCACGTGGCTGTGCCCCACCCGCCAGCCCTGCTTGCCGCTAGGGCAGGGCCAGGTCGCAGTCCCAAGCTGGTTAAAAACCCTGCGGTGTCAGAGAGCAGCCTGTTCCCAACTCCTGAAAGGCAGACGAGCCCTTTATTGCTCTATTATAAGGAGGAGCCAGATGGTCTTTTGGGAGTTGCTCCCCCACGCCCCCTGCAGTCGCCCCCATTCATTCAGAGGCAGGCCCGGCACTAATACCGCTGTGGGGGTGGGGTGGGGCACATTGCCAGTGTAGGAAGGAGCCTTGGGCTGCCAAAGAAGGGTGTAATGGGCCTGGTTCTTGGGGCCTGGGGCAGGACCTCACCCAGCTGTGCAGCCTCAAGGAGGCCACTTGGCCCTGACTCTGCCTCAGTTTCCTTACCTGGTTTTGGGGTGATTGGATCCTTGATATGTGCTGAGCATACAGTCTGTGGGTGAGCACCAGGGACATTCCTTTTTCTGTACTCATCCCCAAGAGTGGTGTTTTGACACTTAGGTAACAAACACCCAGTGAAGAGCATTTTGTGGCACTTGGAAAGAGGTGAACTTCAGATGTCAGTTCCCAAGAGGCACAGAGAGCACAGCTTCCCCCTGTCTACTTCCTGATGGAGCCAAGACAGGCACACAAAGGTGCCCCCCACTGTCCTGGAATAGCTGTCTCAGTTCCCTACACCGGATGGGACCTCCACCTTTTTAACTGTGCCCATACTGTCCCTCTCCACCTGCCCGCTTGCCCAGCTTGACTGCACTTCTTAAGGCCCAGCATCACTATACCCATTAGACAGGCAGGTTGACTGAGGCCCAGAGGGGTTGACCTGCCTCTTAGTGGCTGAGGTCAGAGAGGACCCTCTGAGCTGGGGGCTGGTGGGGCAGAAAGTACAGAGGTGGGTCGTGCTGTGCCCCATCAGCCGTGAGCTTTGACCCAGCTGGACAGGCAGGTTAGGTTCGCCCTGTACTGCCCGTACTACAGTGCCCAGCAGGCTGGTCTGACAGCCATTAAGGAGTCCCCCTGCCTGGTTGGGACACAGGACGGGGAGCACCAAGGTTTTAGGGATAAAAAGAATCCAGGAGGAACAGCTCCCTGGAGGCAGCAATGAAGACTGGGACGGTGGCCAACTGCCTTCATGGGAGGCAGAAGGGGCTCCAAAGGCAAGTCCCCTTTCTCATTGCCCTGCCCTCCTGGTTCATATACTGTCCTGCCCCCTTGCCCTAGCTGAGGTGCCCAGAGAAGGCAGCACCCAGCTTTGCAGCCCAGCCTGGCAGGGTGGGGAGGATCCTGTCTGTGAATCTCGGCTGCCAAGTATTGGGGGACCCAGGAGATCTCAGATGGGGCTCTGGCGCTGTGCCCGAGGGAGGAATTGTCCCTGGTCCCTACTAGTGACTCCCCAGGTGCACCCAGGGCCGGAACCTTCCCCAGCTCCAGCAGGACAGCCCTTCCTCTTTAACACTCCCTTGGGGCATGGCACCCCTGTCGGCTGCCACTACATACTTCAGGCCTGTGTAGCTCAGTGATGGCCACAGGGAGGGTTGCACCCACAGTCCTCACCACACGAGGTGGCCTCACAGCTCTGGAGTCCACGGGCTGAGAGTGTAGGAAGTGGCAGGTGCAGTTACCTATTCCCATGGCAGTGGTCATCACTTTGTTAAATGGCCCTGGGTGCCAGGCATAGTGCCAAGAGCTCAACTCAGTGGGTCCAGAGGAGGCCATGCTGATCCTGCCGCTCCCTCTCTGCTGGGCCTGGAAGTGACTCCTGGCCATCCCAGGACCAAAATGTGTCCTAGCCTCAATGGGGAAAGCGTGTGGTATCTGTGGTGGCTATCGTGGTAGTTAAGGTGCCTGGGCAGACTCCAGAATGCTCCGTACCCCTGGGAGTCCAGGGGCAGCCTCTGGCATCAAGACCCAGTGGGCAGTCCTGTCCCACCCCAAGCCTGCACAGTCCCCAGCCCTGCCCCTCTGCCCAAGGCAAGAAGGAGGAGATCAGTCTGCCTGAGGCCATGTGGGAGGGTGCAGGGTGCTGGCACTGAGGCTGTGGGCTGCCAGGGCCGCCTGCCCAGCCCTGGATCAGGCTCCTGGCTCCTTCCAGGCAGCCACCGTCCACCCCCTCTGTCCCCTAGAGGGGAATTTGGGCGGGAGGCCTGCCCCTGGTGGGTTCCCACACCCTGCCTCCCTGCCGCGGACATTCATCTTGCACAAAAGGCGCGTGCGCGGCAACAAACTCATTTGCCATGGGCCGCCTGGGCTTTGTGCACAGAGCTCAGGGCCCCAGAGGCCATCTGGGGAACAGTCATCCCAGGGCAGGCGGGTGGGGGCTCCCCCAGGCGGCCTTTCAGGCCTGGAGAAGCAGCCGAGGCTCCCAGGCAACAGCACTGGAAAGCTGAACATCTGGCCCTCCAGTGCCATCTCATTCCCACAGTCCCAGTGTCACCCAACCCCTGGCCCTGGCATGGCTACGTGTGCCCAGGGCACCACAGGAGATCTGCCTCTGCTCTACCCTTGCCACTGCAGGTCCTTGGGGTAGAGCTGTGGGGCAGAGGTCTAATCCAGTAGCCACCGACTTAGCAGCTCAGCTCTTGGCCTCAGTTTCTTTATCTGTGAAATGGACTGACAACTATCCCAACCCAGGCATCCACAGAGGATGCACAGTGGATACAGGCAGTATCCACAGCATGGCTGGCTGGGAGTCACAGTGCCTTTTCTTCTGCCTCTCACTGTGAACTTGGTTTCCTTGCAAAGTACCTGAGACTGCTTGAGAGGAGGTCAGTGGTCAGGGAGAGGACAGGGTAGGCTCGGTTCTACTGCTCTCTTGGGACTCTGAATGGACAGAAGTGTGTCCTCTCTGCTCTTGTGCAGCAGGTGTGAAATAACTGCCCCTTCTTGCTGGGCCTCCAGCTCTCAGCATCTTCCAGGCTGCCTGCAGCCTTCAACCAGTGATGGTACAGTGTGGGGTGGGAGTGGAGGTCTTGCCCCCAAGCAAACCTCACTGTGGGTGTCCCTCTGCAGGGCCAGAGTCCTGGTGGCTAGGGCTCCTGCATCCCCAAGCCTGGGCAGGGGGGTGGGTAGGGGCAGCATCTGTCCTCTCTGGGGACCTTCCCTGGCCCAGGGATTCCTGGGGCCAGAGCTCAGCAGACAGGAGCCCGGGGGTGCTCCTGTCCCAGCTTTACTGGGGGTGGTCCTGAGAGGTTCCTGTGGCCCAGAGATAATCCCGGCTTTTGAGAGGCTGTGAGAGGCTGGCCCGGGGACTTTCCCACAGCTCCACATAAAGGGCCGGGCGCCAGCTGCTCTCCCACAAAAGGCACCCGGCCATTCAGGGCCTCTGGGTGGGCGGGGCTAGCAGAGCAGCAGTCACAGCTACCTGGCCACCCCCAAGCCACACTGGCCTTGATGGCCACAGGGCCAGGAAGTCCAAGGAGCTGGTCCCAGGGCAGCCTGCACAGCCACCCAGGCCATCACCTATGCCCTGGGCCTGAGGCTGGCATAGTCTCTGGCTGTCATTCATCCCGGGAGCTAGGGCAAGGAACCTAGGAGGCATATGTACCCTCCCAGAGCTGTGCCTGGCCAACTCCCTCTGCCGTTGCCCTCCTCTGGCCCATGCCCTGGTTCAGGGTCGCTCCCTGGCACATATCCTGGCCTTGAGCCCAGGCTGTCTCAACCCTACCACTTGCCTCCCTCCTGGAGTCCATCCTGTGGGCTGGCAGCCCATCCTGTGAGTGGAGAGCAGGGCAAGCCCTTCTTCCTGGCTCTGCAAGGCCAGCTGTTTACCAATACCAGGTCAAAGGGAAGCTAGTGCAATGCCAAGGGCTACTGCCCCAGGAATTAGCTGCCTGGACATCTCGATGACCTTAGAACACAAGGACCAGCCTGGGAGTGGAAGGAAGCAGGGTGGGCTTCCTGGAGGGGGAGGCCCCGGAGCCTGGACTGTCACAAGCTGCAGGAGGAGGCTGACCCTGCTGATGGCATATAATGGCGAGTAGCCTTTTCCTGACGCTAATGTTTGAAGCCTGGGCAGATGCCGGCTGCTGGAGAGCGGGAGGCACTGAGTTTGGCCCTGGAGGACAGGTCCAATCGGCAGATAAGGCAATGGGATGCCTGTCTGGAGCCTTTCCTATCTGAAACCTGGGGGGTGCCCTGGACACGGGCCTCTTGGCATGGCTCTGCCTCTGTGCCGGTGTCCTGGGCAGGCTAGCTCCCGCCAGGTGCATTGCGTGGGTGAGAGGTTGAGGTTCTGGGTTTCAAGTGTGCACAGCTCCCCGCCTACTCCGCATCTGTGGGCGGGGCTTGTTCCCCTCCCACCCCTGGCTGCTCATTGGTTGCAGGACGTGGGAAAGTGCCCACCCCACCACATCGCCCAACCCCTTCGTAGACCGCAGTTTAAAACACCAACACTGCTCCTCCTCTGCTTAAGCAAGGAGTGGAGCGGGGTCTCAGGCAGCAGCCGCGGTCCTGCGTCATAAGGTGTCCCAGGGTCCTGATGTCCCTCCTGTGGAAGTTCACATGGAGTGGGTCCAGCTAGAGCTCCAGTTGTCATCGAGGCCAGGCAGGTCTGCTTACCTGTTCCCCTTGCGCTGCAGCTCTGCAGCCTCAGACAAAGTAGGGGAGGCCTGGTCCTGCCCTCTCTGTGCATCCACGGGGCTGAGCTGAGGAGCAACCGGTTGCCATCTAGGTGCCCGCGCGGGAGCCCTGTGCCAGACCTCAGGACAGAGGAGGTGCTGGGCTGGTTGCTGCCACAGGATCCCGCTGTCCACAGCACGCTGTCTGCCGCCCCTGCCTGGCTCAGGGTGGCCCGGCAGCTTGTCCCGGGGGTGGGGACAGCTGCCTAGAGGGCAGATCCCTAGAGGGGTCCTGGGCCCACTCTAGGTTGCAGGGAAGGGCTGTGTGTTGGGAGAAGCGCCCTGCTGGGCGGCTGGTGGCCTTCAGACCGGTGTGGGAGGCCTGCCCCTCCCAGCTGTGGGGGGAGTGCTTTATGTGGCAGCGGTTGGGGTGCAGGGGCTTTGAGTGGAGAGGCCTGTGTGCTGGGCTGGGAAGGGGAGGGAGGATGTGGGGCTCTGTGCTCCTCAGAGTTTGAATAAAGGTGCTGCTGCCTGCAGCCTCTGTGGGGCCCCTAGGCCCCAGATGGGGCTGGGGCTCAGGGTCTCCAGGGTCATTCCATGCCAAGGCCACCTTGGCCTCTTCCTTGTCCCAGAGTAAAGGTCCAGCCCCCTTCCCCGAGGATGACACCGAGAAGGCCCTCAGGAGTGCCTTCACCTGGGTTGGCTCTGTCTCTTGTGGAATGTGTCTGGGCTTGGTCCCTGCCCCAGAGCTGTGTCCAGCCTGACCACCCAGAGGTCACCTGGCCAGCGGCCCTGGAGGGAGTGCATCATTGTTACCATTCAGAGATGAGCAAGCTGAGGGCTGCAGACAGCCCACGTCAGGGACATTGGGAGCTGGGGAGGGGGTGCCCCTGCTCTGCTGCTGTTGCCCCTCAACACATCTCTTTCCCATCATTCCCTGAGTAAGTGCAGCTTTTCCTCAGTGCCCTGGCCCACCTGCATCCCCAGAACTGGGAGGGAGCCCTTATATCCCCCAGGCCACAGCCTTAAAGATCTGCACAAGCCGCAGATCCTAACCACTGACTGACACATTGAGGCCAAGGACCCAGCCCAGGGAGCCCTGGGCTTTGGTGCCCCCTGGTGGTTTCTTCCTATCTACAAGGAAGTCCTGGGGCTGTGGCTTCTCACCTTGGAGGAAAGGGAGTGTGTGTGGGGGTCTAGTCCTTGCCTGGGGACTCCCCAGTGGAGGGTCCCAGGGCCCAGGTGCAGCCCAGCTACCACACTACTGCCACACATTCCCAGCTGCCACCAGGGGTCGCGGTTCCGCGTCTGGCTGAGGAAAGCTGGGGATACCCAGCTGGGCGGATCTTTCCACAAATTCTAGGAAAGCTAATCGGAATGGTGGAAACCAGGCAGGAAGTCACATGTCTGGGGAGCCCCATGCCCTGTGAATGTCCCCACGGTGTCGCAACTGTGCTGGCTGGGCAGGGGGGCAGGAGTCTGTTCTTCCCACTAGAGGGACAGGGCAGCAGTGGGCAGTGACCTGCTCCTTAATGGTGCCCCTGCACCTTCTGTGACCATAAGCAATGCCCCTGTGTGCCCCACACCAGGTTCAGGTTCTGCGAGTCTGCCCCTGGAGGGAGGGGGCAGCCTGGCAGTGTCCTGTGCCCTTCCCTAGCACACAAGGGCCGCATAAATGTCGGCTAAGGACAGCAGGCCCAGGGGCCTGAGAAGAGGCTCTGCCCTTCCCGGGCCAGCTTGCGGGTGTTGGTCATTGTTCCACAGTGGCAGGGGGTCCTTGTCATCTGCAAGAGTGTGGGTGACAGCTCTACTTCAGGGTCCCAACGAAGGCAGGAGTGAGGGGCCAGTGGGTGACGGGTGGCTGCGAGGGCCTGGGAGAGTGCCTCCCCTCCCCGAATTGTGGTGGGGCACTGCCACCAGCACCTTCCCCTGGTCCCCATTACCTTCGTGAGGTCGACACAGAGGGTAGGAAGATGGGAACGATCTTCGTTTCCATGATGACAGTGGAAGAGTGAGACAGTGGCCCATCACTGGGAAGAAACACAGCTGCAGCTGCAGGCTTGTGTGGGAGTCCTGCGTGCCGACTCAACTTCCTGTGGCCGCCTGGCCTCGGGAGCGGAGCAGAGCAGAGCAGGTTCCATGTACCCAGGGCTGCAGCTGCCTACTGTGCCCATCGCAGGCAAAACTCGCAGCAAATGTAGCACTTCTGGGCTTCCTGCTTTTCGGCTTTCTCAGGTGAGCTTTCCTCTTGAGGTGATTCATAAGCAATTGTGAGATCAGACCAGGAAGTCCAGGTGCCTGCACCTGTTTCCTACTTCTCACACACCTGCAACATGGTCAGTGACAAGTCCTTCACAACCCATGATGCTCCAACCCCACCCAGCCTTGGCTCTTTTCCTTTGTAAACATCTTTCTGGGTGTCTTTTAAAGAATCATCGTAAAATGTACCTAACATGAAAGTCACTGTGCAATCTGCTGGTGTGGAGACTTTTACCCATGTGCCGCCACCAGCATTTTTCTACCCCAAAAAGAAACTGCTTTTTGTTCGAGGCTGCCCTGAGTGTCTGGCCCGGCCTGGCTGTGCATGGCTCCCACACTGTTTGTTGTTTGGCATCTGGGTTATTTCCTTCACCACAGTGTCCTCAAGGTCCTGGGCCTTGTCCTGTCCACCCTCTCACCACAGGTATGCTGGGTGCTTCTACCTTCCTCCTACCAGTCATGGCACAGCAAGGAGGGCTATGCCCACCCTGAAGGTGGCCCCAGGAACAGAGCAGGACCTGAACCCCAAGTACAGCACTGAGGGGCAAAGAGGTGTGCCCAGTATGAGGGGTTTGCTAGACAGCAACCCTGAGCTTTGGTGGATAGCAGGGCCATGCCAAGTGGCCTAGAGCTTAGCCCTCATGCTTTTGGCATGGGCGTCCATGTCAGCCAGGATTCGACTTCCGAAGGGAAGTGTGTGGACAGAAAGCGGAAGCGAAACAACCCTGGCTCTGCAGGGGTACTGGCATGGCCAGGCACACATCGTGTTCCCTGATGGGGTGGAGCTCTGGTCCTCATGCAAGGGCTGTGTGTCCGTGGTGGGTGTGCCTTTGTGGGTGTCTGGGGTCTTCTAGTTGTCCCCTGATAAGGCTGCCTTCCCAGGAGACTGAGGTTAGCAAGAGGAGGTAGTGTGGCTCTTGCAGAGCCCCCATCACAGCTCTTGGCCAAGGCCACCAGGCATGTCTGTGTGTAAGGACCACCGGGGCGGGGGCAGTGGGCGTCCCTACAGGAAAGGCTTTATGGCATGGGTGTTGTCAGGGTGGGGCCCATGTACCTCGCCAGAAGCCAGCAATGGCAGAGAGACTCAACTGGGAGGGTGGAGTAGCTGCCACTGCATTAGCCAGGTGGGTCTCTTGTATCTGTGTTCTGTCTGTGGTCAGGCAGCTTGTTGTGTGGCTGGTGCAGAACATAAGAGGGAAGATGAGGAGACAGTACTGGTCAATTCTTGGGCCTCAGGGCTCCCTTTCTTTTCTCAAAATCTTTCAGCAGATGTGTCTGGGTGTCCGCCCTATGTGGTAGCAGGGTACACAGAACTGTGCCATGGGAAAGGCCCTGTGCCTAGGGCTGTGCGGTCCCTGGAGACAGCCTTGCCCTTTGTGCTGCAAGCCTGCTTGGAGTGGTGGCTACACTCAGCCAGATGTGGTGTGTGTGGATAGTTGTCCCCCCTCCCTGCCAAGCAGGACCTACCACTTACATGTGTATCAGCTTGCGACCATGGCTGCTGTGGGCGTCAGAGAGGTTTCTGATTCTCGCTGCCGCCTGCTGTGGACCGTCTTGGTATAGTGCACGCATTCTTCTCCTTCAGTCCATCCTGAGGATGGAGTTGATGGGACACACAGCACAGATGTGGCTGAGAATTTGCCAAGCTGTGGTCCAAAGCACCTGCATCACTCTGTATGCCCACCAGCAGCCTGGCCACATTGCTCTGTGTCCTTGGTGGCATCTCAGTGTGGTTATCATGGGCATTTCCCCAGCTCTGTCTGTGTGGAGCCCTGGCTAAGCTGGCATCCATGTGTCTTTTTGGTAGTCAGTGCTTTTGCCTACTACAATGGTGAGCTGCTGCTTGCTGTGGTTTGGACCCTGACTGTCACCTAATGTCCTGTGTATGGAAGGTTTGGTTCCCCTCCAGGGACTGAGACTTCCAGTCAAGACAGATGTTTCATCTTTTAAAATTTATTATCTCTGGCTTTTTGTTATAGTAACATAAAGCTGGCTAATACCTTTGTCTTTCATTAAATCTTTTTTTTTTTTGAGACAGGGTCTCGCTTTGTAGTTCAGGCTGGCCCTGAGCTCACTGTGGTGCCCAGGCAAGCCACCACGAACTCAGCAATCCTCCTGTCTCTGCCTCCTGAGTGCTGGGATTACAGGCGTGAGCCACCACGCCTAGCACTGTGGTATGCGGTGTTGATTGTTGGTGGGCATGAGTCTCCACGCCCAGCATTATAATGTGGTTACCGGGGATCGAACTCAGGACCTTGCGCTTGTGAGGCAGGTGCTGGAACCACTGAGCTAACCCTCCGGCCCTGTCTTTCATTAAATCTCAAGAGTGAAAAAAAATATGATATAAAATGTACCTCTTGTGTTTCCTTAGTGTGGTATGCCTTTGCACTTTCTTAACAAAGCACTTTGAAGTGCAGAAGTCTAGCTAGGGCAGCTGCCTGCTACCACTTGCCTTGGAGGAAGTCTGCTCACTTCTGCAGGCCTGTGGGGACAGGTCCTCAGCTTCTACTTAATGTCATGGGGTAACACTCAGGCTGCATTTGCTCCATTTTGACAAATAGACTCAGTGTGTGCAGAGCTGTATGCCCATCATCCCTTTCTGCGTGGTGTGCTGTTCCCCTGTACTGGCCACGGCCACAGCCACGTGGGGAGGGTGTCACTGTAGGTCCCCATGGCTGGGTGTTGTCTGGCAGCACCTGAGGCCTTTTTTGTCTCACTGCCGCTCAGGCCTCACCTCTCAATTGCCCTGCTGTGTTTGCCTCTCCATTTATTTTTCTCAGGGTCCATCAATCTTGGATTTGGGGGCTTATAGCTGCCACCCACAATATCTGCAGACGTCTTCCTCCCTGGCCTCCCCTCCTTGCCAGACTGCCTTTCTGTGGCTGGCCCCACTATCTCTCCCCTGGGAGCACCATGAGCTTGCTCCTTCTCTGCATCCTTGGGGTCTCACTCTGGGCAGCTGCTCACCTGAGCTTCAAGCCCACTGGTGTTTCTATGGCCCCATCTGCCCTGCTGAACCCACAGCGGCACGGCCCTGTCTTAAAGGACGTGGACTTTGGAGAGCTGAGGCAGGCTCATGAGGTCACGTGGCTGTGGGTGGCCCTGATGCAGAGGACCGGCATCTGTGTGGGAAGAGGGAACTTGGACACTCAGGGAGACACCTGGTGGCAGGATAGGAGTCCAAAGAAGCCCCGGGTGAATTTGCCCGCCCCTTAAGGCAGACCACAGAGCTGCAGGGGTGCAGGGCTGGCTGGTGGATCCCAGCAGCACCGGTTCCTTTCTCTCCTGTCTCCCATTTCTCCCACCATTCCCATTTTCCTTTAAAGCCTGTTTCCCTCGTTATTTCAGGGTCCTGGTCTGACAGTGAGAGCCTTGCTGTTGGCTTTGGGTGCCCTGGCTTTTGGGGCTCACATTTCCCTGCTGTTTAGCTTCCTGACAGCTCTGACTCTGCACTGCTCGCTGTGCTTTGACTGATTTCATCGCTGGATTTGGGGGTGAGGCTTCCTCAGAGGGCAGTGTTTTACTTCCTATTGACATGCGGTTTAGGTACTGCAGGTTTTTCAGTCTCGAGGCTGTTTTGGAAGCTTGTCAGAGCAGGTCTTGCAGTCTTTGCTCTGGGGACGGCCTGGCCCTCCTTGGCCTCCCCTGGCTGCCCAAGGGACCTGCGGGTCTGTCTACATGGCTCTTAGAGCGAATGCTTCCTGCCTCTGAGCCCTGGGGACCTCAGGTCACAGCTTCCAGGGCCCCAGTGTGTGGCACTTGTTGTCAGTGGAGACTTCTGGACTATGACCGTGCTGCCTCGGCGTTTCTGAAGCTCTGCTCCTGGCATCTGACGGGGTTGGCATCCGGAGCCCCAGCCCTGTTCTTCTTCACCCAACATGGCTGCTGGGACCTGCTGGGCTGCCCTTTCTGAGCCTTTTATGCTCGAACGGCATGACTGCAGGCCCCACTGAGACACGCCCTCTCCTGGGACTCACATTTTCATATGTTGCAGTTTATGAAAAGGGCTGATTCTTGCATTTTCTGTTTCTAGCTTTTGGGGCAGATAGGGAAATCCAGGCTGTTTTTCTGTAGTGCAAAGGTAACCAGTTTCCTTTTTTATTTTCTTCAGTACTGGGGATTGAGCCCAGACCTTTGCATAGAACTACCATCCCAACCCTTCTTTTATTTTTAGATAGTTGTCCTTAAATCATTAAGTTGCTCAGGCTGGCTTTGAATTTGCATTTTCTCCTGCTTCAGCCTCCTAGATTCCTGGGATCACAGGTCTGTGCCAGTGCCTCAGCTGCCAGGTCCTTTGAGGACACTCAGGCTGCTCCCTACACTCCATGAGGGCACAGTGTGCAATCCTACCTGAGGGTGGGCATGTTCCTTGGTCACATGGCACAACTAACTCAGATCCTTTGGAATTTACCCCAAAACTGCCCTCTAGACAGCTGCCCAACACTCCAGACAGTGCCTCTGACAAAGCCTGGCACCCCTGGACTCTGTGGCCCCCAGGGCCCCTGTGTGGCTGCTGTGACCCAGCGCTTCATCTTGTCTCCTTGCTTGGCCACTCAGCAGTTCTTCCTCTGTGTGTGCAGATGCCTCCCCTCTTCACAGAGACCATGGGAGCTCAGTGTCCCTGAAGGCAGCAGAGGCTTCATGGTGCCATGACCACATCTTTTTTGGGCCTAGTCCCTTCCTGGCTCAGGCAGCTCTGAGCTGGGTGGAGGCTGTGTTACCGAATGCTTAATTCAGTAAAATTGTGCTAGGTAGTCAGATAGGCTGGGCCATTGAGGGTCTGTGCAGAATATAAAGGTACATTTTCACAGTGGCTGGAGGCCAGGCCTCAAAATGGGGACGGGGTGACTCGCCTACCTGACCCCAGAGGGATGTGCAGTGAACTGGGAATCATGTTCACCTGGTGCAGTGAAATGTAGATGCCTTGGTGGCCCGGTGGGTGGCTAGGACCCCGTGGTTGTCTCTTCTTAGAAAGGCCCCTGTTCCTTCCATGTACACTTGCTACATGGCCTTCTTACCCTTTGGATCAATGTTACCCAGGTAGCTAAACTTGTAATCTTATTGGGTGATTATAGTTTTGACCCATGTGGTGCCTATCTCATGATTTTGCTCTATAAAACTTCCTCTATAAAGTGAGTTCTGTGACCACCCATTTATTGGGTCTCCTCTTGTCTCTCAGGAGCTCTCTTTCTCAATAAATATTTTCTACTTTTTTTTTTTTTTTGAGACAGGGTCTTGCTTTATAGTTCAGGCTGGCCCTGAGCTCACTATGTAGCCCAGGCAAGCCTTAAACTCAGCAATCCTCCTGTCTCTGCCTCCCGAGTTCTGGGATTACAGGCGTGAGCCACCATGCCCAGCATTGTGGGGTGTGGTACTGATTGCTGGTGGGCATGAGTCACCACACCCAATATCATGGCATTGTATGTGGTTACTGGGATCGAACCAGGGACCTTGCACTTGCTAGGTAGGCAGCAGAACCACTGAGTTAAATCTCCGGGCCAAATAATTTCTACTTTTAATTTCTGTTGTCCCTTGGAACTCATTCTTCTGTTTTCGGGAACATGAACTTGGCATATCTGACATCTTTATTTCTTTTGTATCAGCAGCAAGGAGGGCGGTGGGCTTGGGGGCCACGGCTCAGGTCTTGGCCCTGCAATCCCCTAGGACAAGCTCTGGGGGTAACCAGTGGTTCCTGGGGTTAGGACCAGATTAGGACTGACACAGAATGACCATGCGTGGCCAGGAACAGGTCTGGATGCCAGTGTTGCCACTGCAGGACTGGGGACCACATGTGCGAGGATCCAGATGGAAAGAAGCCCAGTGAACAGACAGTTGCGCAAATGGCAGGTGAGGGACAGGAAACTACAGGATGTCTGTCTCAGTGAGCAGTGGGCAGGAGAGGACTTGAGGTCTGTCCTGGTGTGGGGAGCCTCCCAGAGCTTGCAGGTGGCTGGATGTGGCCAGAGAGTGAGGTGAGGACTCAGCTGATGCCCAGGTCACTAGGACAGCTGCTTTTCCCAGGCAGGAGGTTGACAAAGGACAGGAAGGAGGATAGCTCAATGCTGGGGGTGGGGTAGGATGTTAGGATGTTGCCCACACCGGCCTGGGCTGGATCCTGAGCTAGTTCACTGCTTTCCTGTTCCGCCTGAGGAGCAGGCTTGCGGCAGGCTCCTGGCCTCTGGTAAGTCCCAGGCTGCCCCAGGCTCTCACACCCCCTGACCTCTGTGCACCCTAAGGTTCTCCTTTGTCCCCAAACATGAGGCTAGCTGAGCTAGGTCTTTCTATTCACCCGCAGACCCTATGGATGGCCTGGTTTTGCCCCCTCTGCTTCCTTTACTTTCCTAGCCCTGTCTCTCCACAGAGCCCGCTGTGTGCCCTCCGTGCCACACCCCCTGTTCCCAGCACACTCTCATCTCCACACACTCCTTGCCAAGCCCCTCTCCCAGCTGGCTCACCTGTCTCCTGACAGGCATGTGCTATCCCTGTGAGAGCCGAGGCGCGAATGTGGTTTTCAGACTCTTTTCCTTTGGCAGACAGTGTCCTGGAGTGTGGGACACTGAGGCACTGCCCACAGGGCTGACACAGAGTGGGCAAGCTGAGGCTGGCTTTGGAGGCTGAGGCATGGAATACAGCCCTAGGTGCCTTGGAATCTTTCTCTAGGGCCCACCTTGCGCACTGGGCTCCCAACCACCCTGGTGCCCTGTGCACAGAAGGAGGGAGGAAATAGCATGGATTTCTAGGGAGGCTGTGGCCAAAGTCCTGCAGGGCCACCGCTGGGACCCGGAGCTAGTCTAAGGAGTGGCCCTGCTTCAGAGCAAAGGTTGGGAGCTGCTGCAATCTCAGTGCTGTGCACCTGGGGCTGTCCCCAGAGCCCACTGCAGCCCCACCGGCCTCCTCTGGGCCCAAGGGTGTGGTAAAATGGGCAGGAGTCTGGCAGGGGCCCGAGAGCAGCCTGGTGCTCTAGGTGTGATGGGCACAGGAGGAAGAGCCAGGAATGTGGGGTCCACACCATGGCAGGGAATGTGGACCCCAGGAACCAGGCAGGAGCTGAATTGACCTCTCCTGTCCCTTCCAAAATCTGGGAGATCCAGCAGGCAACAGTTAGTGAGGGATACCTGGAGGCCTGGGCTGAGCCCCCTCAGTTGGCCTGTGACACTAAACTTCACTGGCTGGTACTAGGGGTGGGGGACATCACACTGAGGAGTGAGTGGGGACAGGAGTGGACTCCACCTGGGGAGTATCCCTGGTGTCCTGCACCCTGGAGTCTTCTGAGGGCTGAGGTACTGTGAACACTCTTAGGGCTTGGCAGGGGCTGGGTGGCTGGGGATGCCCCTGCCCTCTCTCCGGAAATCCCCATGGATGTTGTAAGCAGAGCTATGAGTTCCTGGGAAATGTGGGGGTGAGTGCCTCCTCACCACCCTCAGCTTGAGACTCCCATGCTCGTGGCCCACACTTGGTCCCTCTATCTGTGGACTGGACACTGAGCTCTTCCTTGGGAATGGGGTCAGCAGGAGAACCTGTCCTTGAGTTGGGCAGGGACTGAACCATCAGGTGACTTCAGGCCAACCCCCACAGCAGGACACACAGGTAGTGATCACGAGAATGATGGGACCAGGGCCACTCAGTATATCTGCTGCTCAGGGGAAAGCCCGCTGGTACCCACGGCTCCCCAGCTGACCCAGGGGGCCTGCAGCACTGGTTGATGGATCTTCTCTGTGGCTGGCCTGGCCTGGCTCTGCTTCTCTGCTGTGCTGGCCCCTCTGGGGATACTCTTCCTGCAGTCGAAGACACAGGGCAGGTGGGACCCCCTCTGTCATGTTCAGGGACACTGCCCAGTGGCTTGAGGCAGGGGATCCAGGTCTGGGACCTTGGAGAAAGATTGTGGGCCAGTCAGAACCCAGAAGGGATTGTGGTGGATCTGGATGTGGCCTGGCTACACAGAGGCCCACAGAGACTATGACTGGGCTATCATAGGGCTGTGGGTGAGAGTGGGGTGTTGAGGGCTGGCTCAGCTGTGCCTCACTGAGGGGCTGGGCTGCTCTTTGTGAACCCCCTTAGGCTGCCCATGTCCATGCCTCAGAGGGGCTGCTGTGTGGTTGGTTGGGAAGCCCAGTGGGTAATGGGCAGGGGAGGTGAGCCTGGGTGCACAGCATTTCTACATGGGAGCCTGAAGCCAGAACCACCTGGTGCCTCCCTCTCAGGGGACAGTGGGAGCCTCAGTGCCCAAGGGTGGCAAGGGACCTCATCTCAGGGTCAGGACAGCTGCCACCTCAGCCCAGGCGGAAAGTCATCCCTTCCGTGAGCTGTGCCGGCACCAGTAAAGCTAGGCCTGGGCCCTGGCAAGGAAACAACAATGAGACCAAGTAACATGAAATGGCGTTACAGAAATCTGATCAGATTAATCAAAGTGACCAGTCAGAGACAGCAGAGCTGGGTAAAACAAGAAAAAGTTTATTACTGGTAATCACCAGTCCTGGAAACACGTCCTCATGGACTTCCCATGTTCCAAAGGTGAGCAGGGCAGAGGTAGTGTTTACCATGTCTGGGCTTACAGAGCAAGGGTACATTAACATCTGCACCCTCACTGGCTACAGTTTGATCAAGGAGGTATGGCAGATTTTGTTGGCTGCATGTTTTACAGGTTAGGTAAGTTCTACTGATTAGCTAGCAGGGAGTCGCAGTTGGCAGGAATCAGCAGTTACACAAAACTATTTTCAATCAAGGACACAGCTGGTTCATAGTTTGTGAAGTGACAATGTGACTAGGCACATGTCTGATGTCTCAAGACAGCATTGTTTCTATGAACAAACCTCGAGTCAGACTTTAACTTTTAAAAGGTTCCAACTGATAAAGTGTGGCAGGGGAGCTCCACACACAGACACAGACTGCCTTTCCTTTTGTCTGACGCAGGGTCTGTGATTCAAAGTTGCTGCAGTGCTTTGCATTTGGTCAGAAAACACTTGATTTATCAGAAAGCATTGATTAGAAAGCAGTTCTGCTTCTACAGTGCGGGTAAAATGAGGCCATTGGATGGGCCCTGTGTTTAGCAGAAAAGGAGACAAGCAACAACAGGAAACCCAGCGCGTCCAGAGCTCAGCAGTGGCGTCAGCCCTGCTCTGGGACTTTTTGGGTGTGCAGAGAGAGCGTAGGGTGCAGGAGAGACATCTCAGCAGAGCTGGTGCCTGAGGCTACAACTTCCACGGGGCTGTGCTGCGGGCCCCTGACTCTCCTTCCAGATAAGGACTGAGGTCTGGCTCAAGGAAGAGGATGGCCTCCTGACCCCTCCCCCCACCTCCAGCGAGCTCTCACAGTGGGTTCTTGGCCCCACAGGGCAGCAGAGGGCACAGGGCACTGGCTGGAGCCCAGAGGTAAGAAGTGTTCCCAGGGGTCAGCAGGTCACCAGTAGTAGCTATCAGTCTATTTTAGTTTCTCTTTTACTTTCAACTCTGGCCACTGCCCTTCCAGGAAGTTCATGGGCCTTAGAGCTTTGGCTGGTCCTGCTGGTGGGAGTCCTGGCCATGCCGTGTCCTAACCAGGGTTATGAAAACTCTGCCAGGCTGGGGGCCTCCATCCTGGCACCCAGTGCCTGAAGCCAACGTCCTGAGTCTGGTAAGTCCCCAGTTTCCCTTCTGCCCCCCCCCCCCCCCAGTCCCTAAGCTACTTCTAGCCTGGGCTCTCGCAGGTCCCCTGCCCAGGACCCCATCTGCTCCTAGCAGACACAGGCATTTGTTCCCTGTACCCCAGCTCTGGAGCCGACTTGGCCCCAAGCTCTGTCCTGTATGGGGTGGGGGGGCAGGGAAAACAGTTACTCACCCAAGAGACCCCTGCTGTTTGTACCCCCTTCAGGGCGTTCCCTTCAGGAACACCCCCTTCAGGGCCAGGTGGGGACCCATGGGAGGGGACAGTTTCTGGGAAGAGGGCTCTTGGCTGCCCTGAGCAGGAAGAGACAGCCCTTAGGTCGGTCGTGAAGTGGTGGCCAGTCTCCACCTGCAGCCCTGTGCTTCTGGCAATGGGCACGGTGTGTGTGCAGCTGATAAGAGTCCAAGGGTTGGAGCTTGGTGGGAACCAGCACCCTGCCCAGGTGGCTTCCTTCTTGCCTGGTGGCATCTAGAGTCAGCCATAGGACTCAGGCCCAGGGCAGCCTGCCCAGCTCATCCCTCCTGAGGGACAGTGTCACTGGCCACCCGAGCCTCCACCTGGCGTAGTCAGACAAGTACCAATCAGATCTCTGCCAGCAGGGTGTAGGAAGTGGCTCGAGACTGCTTGGGAGGGTCTCACTCAGCCTCCAGGCCCCACCGTGACAGGCAGGGGTTGAGGCTGAGCAAGGCCATCACAGGCCAGGTACTGCTAGTCTGGAGCTGCTGCCTCCTACCTGCCCATGGGGAGGTGGAGGCCCCAGGGCCGGTCTGGCGGGCCTCTGGGCAGACAGATGGCTGCTCCTCTCCAACATCTGTCCCCTGCCCAGGTGCTGTGCCTCCTCCTGCTGAGGTCCCCCCCGTGTGCCCCTGCCCAGCCTGTGTGCAGTGAGGAGGAGTTCCCGGTGGGCTCCGAGTGCTGCCCCAAGTGCAGTCCAGGTAGGAGTTCTAGAGAGCTCATGCTGGGCCAGGCCGGGACTCCTGCCCTGCCTCCCTGAGCACCTCTGTCCTCGTGTCTGCAGCCCAGGTAGCATACACGCTCTGGTCTGAGGGACACACAGAGCAAAGGGCTGGAGCCTTGGGGCAAACTCTGCATCATGGACTCCTCCAACTTGGGATCTGAGCCCTCCTCTCTCTGGAGTGGTCTTGGGGGAAGGGGTGGCTGGGGTGGCTGGGATGATGCCAATTGAGGCTGAAAGGAGGACAGGGCCAAGCTTGGAGGCCCAGGAAGCCCCACATCCCTCCAGGCCCCCTCTTCCCCAAAGCAGGTGCATCCTGGAAGGCTGCTGGGCTACAGTCCCCAGGGATAGCTCTGGTGGTCTGTAGTCCTCGTGGGTAGTGCTACATGTGTCCGTGCCAGGTGGGGGGCGTGGAACCTGGCGGGACCTCTGCTGCTGACTCTGACACCTGGCTGCAGGTTTCCATGTGAGGCGAGTGTGCAGCGAGGAGACAGGCACAGAGTGCTCGCCCTGTCCCATGGGGACCTACACTGCCCACCCCAATGGTCTGCGCCAGTGCCTGCTCTGCCGGGACTGTGAGCCAGGTGTGTGCCACCTGCATTTGGATCAGAGCCTGGTACCCATGAGGGGCTCCTGAGCCACAGAACTGCTCTTGGACAGAGGGACCTGAGAGCCACCTGGAGCACCGTGGGTTGCTGAGCCCCCTCCTGTTTCATCCCATTTGTTCCCATAGCCATAGATACACAGGGGGGTCCTGCTTCCGAAGTGGACGGAGGCCCAGGACCACAGACAGGTGGGAGACGCAGGCCCTCTGGGCACCTCCAGATCACCACTGGCAGGTTATCTGGGCCTCTGTCTCCCTGCAGACAGGAGCACAACGTCTCTGGGGCCAGCTTGGGGCCTGTGGTGCTCAGGAACATGCTGTGGGGGAGGAGGGGGCTATGATCCCTTGGGGTTCAGGTGGGTAGGTTGGGGGCTCAGACTTCAGGCTGTACCACAGGCTGCTGACCACAGCCACCTGACCAGGGTAGCCCTGTCCAATTGGGCTGGGTGGGGACTTGGCTACCCAAGGGACAGGGTGCAGCAGGGCCTCCCTGTTCTGCCTCTTCCCTTTTGGCCTGGGGGCAGAACTGGGGGAAGCTGGGACCTGGTTCCTGGGGCTCCTACTTCCTGAACCTACTCCAAAACTCCCAGGTCCTGTCTGGGCACAGGGTTCAGTTTCCCTACAGTCCAGTTCCCCGTCAGGAGGCCCCACTGGGTGCTGCTGCTGTCCCTCGGCACTCATGGAACTCAGGCCAGTTTCAGGCACCTGGCACCATATACCTCCCACAGAGATGCATAGTCACCCAGCACCACCCTAAATCCCGCTGAGCCCACTTCATAGCTGTCCAGTGCCCTGGCTGTGGTCTTAGCCCTTTCTCTGGTTCCAGGCATGGGCCTTGTGATCAGGAGGAAGTGCTCCAGCTCCCAGGACACCATCTGTGACTGTGGCCCAGGCCACTTCTGCAAGGATCAAGAGGGGGGTCACTGTGTCCTGTGTGAGCCCCATGCCACCTGCCACCCCGGCCAGAGGGTGAAGGAGAGAGGTGAGCCATGGTGGCACACTCACCTTCACCCCCAGGGTCCTGCACACCACAGCAGCTGGCGCAGATCTGGGAGGGGGTAGACAGTGGCCAGCCGAGGTTCTTTCTTTCTTTCTTTCTTTTTTTTGCAGTACTGGGGATTAAACTTGGGCCCTTGTGAGTCCAAGGTTGGCGTGGTACCACTTGAGCTAAATCCCCAGCCCCAGCCGGGGTTCTCCTCTCCTGGCCTGTCTAGGAAGAAGGGAGTAGAGGGAAGGATGGAAGGAAACCAGCCCTGGTGGCTGCAGTGGGGCTGGGCTTCTGTCTCCTCACTTCCTTCTCAGATGTCAAGGAGGGAGGCACTGGCAGGGACTGAGGGGGCAGCTGATGGTCAATGCCAGCAACTACTCTGAGTGACATTGTGGCCCAGGTTGGCTATCCCTTTCTCTGCCAGCACCAGGTGGCACTGAGGTCCAGAGGTGTGATGCTGCCCTGCCCTGGGATGCCCAGCTACTTTGCCTGACAACCAGCCGTATGCTGCCCTCCCCTCTCCCCAGGCACCCACAGTCAGGACACGGTCTGTGCTGACTGCCCGCTGGGGACCTTCTCACCCAATGGGACCCTGGACCAGTGCCTGCCCTGGACCAGGTAAGGGAAGCCTGAACCTGGACACCAGCTCTTCTCAGGCAGAAAGGTTGCAATCTCTGCTCTGGGTGGCACCAGGGTCCCAGCCAGAATCTGAGAGCTAGGGCCACTGCTGTCTGCCCTGGGGGCAGGGCCCGGGCCTCTGGCTGAAGGGCCCCCTCCCACCTGCAGTTCTCCTTCCTCCCCCTGCTTGTCTCCCCAGAATGGGGGCAGCAGGACAGATGAGACCACAGCCAGAGCTGCTGAACCAGAGCTGCCTGGAGCCACAGCCCAGTGCCCCTGTGGCAGGCGTGTGCTCTATGTCCTCTCTCCTAGGTGCAGTAGGTGGCACTGGGAAACAGAACCCGGGACTAGCAGCAAGGATGCCACCTGCTCCTCCTCGTGGGTCTTTGTTTTTGTGACCACTGTGATCATCATTGTCCTCCTTGCTGGGCTTCTGTCACTCTGGAAATGGAAGAACAGGAAAAGGTTGCCTGGTGAGCCAGGCCATCCTCTTTCCAGCTCAGCCCCTTTCCAGTGCCCCATTGCGGGATTGGTGGTGCCTGGGGTGTGGGAGGTGCTTCTGGCTTCCTATTGAGATGATCCACAGGCTGCTGGGTCTCCTGGTGGTGGTGGGGGGTGGGATTCAGACTGCTGACCTCTCCCTGCTCCCGAGCTCTCAGAGCCTGGTCCCCATCTGCTTGGGGGCACAGGGAGCCCAGGTAGCTGTATTTCACTGAAGGTCAGAGGTGACTGCTGTGGCCAGGACTGTGTCCTCCTGGGAGTCTCCTGTGTTTCTTCCTCCTCAGGGACCAGGAGCCCTGTGCAGACCCGCCTCTGGCCTGGACAGGCCCGTGTGTGGCCCAGGGCCACTGGCTCTAAGCAAAGACACACAAAGAGGCAGGATCAGCACTTCTGTTCATTCTCTCTCTCTCTCTCTCTCTCTCTCTCTCTCTCTCTCTCTCTCTCTCTCTCTCTCTCTCTCTCTCTCTCTCTCTCTGTCTCTCGTACTTGGGATCAAACTCAGGACCTGTGCTTGCAAGGCAGGCATGGTATCACTGAGCTAAATCCCAGGTTCTTTCTCATTTTTCTTTCTCTTTTTTTCCTCCAGGCACTTCACCCTAGGTCCCAGTGCAGAGAGGCCTGGGGTGCTGATGCAGGCCAGAAGTGGCTGGTCTTAAGTGCCAACCCTGGGAGGGTGGAGTCCACTTTACTCTGCAGTGCCTGCTCCTTCCCTGGATGGTTGATGACAACTGGGATGGCAGCCAGGTCTCCATCTCTTGTGCGGGGCCTCCTGTAGGACAGGCCAGGCAGGGAGCCGAGTGCCCAGCCTGTCTCACCTGGTTCCTGAGGATAAGTCTTGGGATCAAAGAGCAAATGCCCACTGGGTGCCTGTGCCCTGGGCTAGCTGCTCCGGCCCCTTCTGTGATGGGCGTTCCTTTGTATTCCAGGCCACAGGACTGTGGAGATCACCCCCATCCAGGTATCCTCATCCCTGTGCCCCTGAGTCAGTTTCTGGGTTGTGTGGCGGGCTTCTCCTGGCTGGTTGGGACCCTGAGCTGGCCCCTCCACTGAGGAGAGCAGATGACCTGAGGGCCTTCAGGCCATGGCTGGGAGCTGGACACAGCACATCCTCTCCATTTATTTGGCAGGGTGAGAGGCGGGGCGGAGCACAGGGGCCCACAGACACCTGGCCTGACGTCACCACCGTGGCTGTGGAGGAGACAGCTCCTGTGTTCAGGGAGAAGGGCCCCCACCACTGACCAGCAGGAGGGCAGCAGCTGACTCAACTCTGGGAGACACTGCCAGCAGGAGCTGGCACCTGCCTTGAGCTGAAGTCATGGCACTGAGGACTCCACAGACTGTGAGCAAGCCTCACACAGGGTCCAGGGTCCTCCAGTTGGTCCCGGTGCCACCCAGGCTTGTCCGGGGACCAGTTCTGGGGGAACAGGCCCTGGCCTTGGCCCTGGTGACCCACCTTCTGCAATCTGGTCCTGCCCTGGCTGTGTCCTGAAGCTTTATCCACCCCAGGCAGATTGGTCATGGATGTGGCATTAACCCTTCTCCTGTTTTATACCTATTAATACACGATGCCTCATCATTATCTAAATGTCATTTCTCATCAGACCCCTGCCCACCAGGACTCCCACTTGCACTGTGATCGCTTGGTGGCCACCACATGGGGCTGGGACCATAGCATGGCATGGCCCCTGGCAGGAGTTGTGTCCCCTCCTGCCAGGTGGTCACCAACTCACTCCTGGACCTTGGGGTGACCCCAGGGCTCCTAGCTTGCTCACTGGGATAACTCCGCTCTTGCGCTAGCTTTTGGCCCTGAGGGCTCCTTCCCCATAGGGTCTTGGTTCTTTGGCGCTGCTGGTCATCCTTCGAGCACTTCCTGCATCCTTGGCCAGCAGCTGCCACAGGCTCGTCTTGCTCTTCCCTGCCTGGCCAGGCTCAGCATTGCTCCTGAGAGTGCTGCTTGCCTGGTGGAGGATGGGGTTTAGGGCCCGACACTGCAAGGCTATGTTGCACTATTTTTATTTTTTTACTTTTTGGCCACTCTGTGCATTGAACTCAAGCATGTTAAGCAAGTGCTCTACCACTGAGCTAAAACTCAGACCTTATGTTTGGTTTTGTATTTTATTTTGAGACAGAGTCTGACTAAATTGCCCAGGCTGGCCTTCAACTTTCAATTCTCTTGCCCTGGACAGCCCAGGGTCTGGGATCACAAGTGTGGACCTCTGAACGTGGGTTAGGTCATTGTGGGGTGTCAAGGCCTCAAGGAGTTCCCTGGAGCACAGATGGAGGCAGGCAGATGTTCAGGCATGATGAGAGTGTGGCCTCCCACTATGCAAGACTAGCTTGCCGTGTGTGTCCTGCTGGCCATTGGTGTGTGAGTGCTTGCCTGTGAAAACCTCTACCGGCTGGGACCCAGCTGTGTGTCACAGCTTGACAGGTGTGTGCTGGTGGATGCTACCTTCTGCTTTAAGATTTGTGGTCCAAACTGCAGACAGTGCTGGAGATTAATTTTTATCTTGGCTCTTTCTTTTCCAATGTGTTCATTTAATCATTTGAAATATAATTGTATTCACTACTGGAGTCTGAGTTCTCTTTGCACCCTTTTTCTCACCCCACTTCATCTCCCTGCCCTGTCTCTCTATTTATTATCCTCTATCTCTGTCAAATCTGTCTATTTACTTTGTAGATCTGTGGAACATTAGACAGGGCTTAAATCCTTCTGTTAGTGGTCTAGGAGGTCCAATGAAGAGGCAAGATTAGAAGATTGTGTGCTATCTACAAGAATCCCCTGCTAAAATAAGATTCAGGTGGATTGGTGCACAGTGCTGCTGGAGGCTGCGTCTGTAAGGCACTAGGCAGACGCCAAAACTGGACTCCAGCACAGCACAAGGAGGCCTCCTGTGGCATGCAGGGCTCCGTCCACCAGGTCACAGGAGTCTCGGGTGTCTGTTCACCTTTGCAGACCCAGCCTGTCCACAGCTGCTCAAGTCATAACCCTGGGACGGCCTCTCATCAATCCTGTTTTCCCCAGATCCTTCCCTAACTGTAAAAGACAAAGCCACTGAGTGGAATCTGGAGTTTTATGACTCAACCCCAGTGGTCAGCGCCAGGGGCAGGCTGGCACTCGGCTGTGATATACCAGGAACATTCCAGGCTGGATGAAGTCACTTTTAGTCCTAACTACCTTATGATCCCCTGCTTCTGACCTGGATCTCGGGGACATGCTACCTGGGATCACCTCTCTGGCCTTCAGCCCCAGTAGCTTGCCCTCTACAGTCCTGGCTGTTTCTTCTGTCTTAAGGCTCCCAGTGGGGCTTCCCAGACTTTGGGCCGGTTGTTCCAGCATCGCCTCCTAACGGAGCTTGAGCATATGCATGGTGGGTAGGAGGCCTCCCAGCACACACTCAGGCCCACATGCCTACTCTCAGGTGCCAGAGACCTCAAGACGGAGGCCAGCACAGCCCTGCAGTAGGCCTGGCTTCCCAGATGCCTCACGAACCCTGAGCCTTGAGGTCTTGCTCAGCTCAGTGGAGGTGGCAATAGCAATGTACTCTGCGCACCCTAGACGCTGGCAAGTGTGGGGGCTTAGGGAAGGTCCAGCCTGTGCACCTCGCAGAGCTGGGATCACTCTGGCATGGCCATGAATGTGGCCATCAATGGGACTGCTGTTTGGAGCAATTTACTAAATTGTACTTTCTTCCTTTTCTCTGTTTATCATGTCTATGCATTTATATTTATATGTAGCTGTTTTGTCCTGCGTATCTGTCCTGCTTCTCCGTCCAGCCTGGTATGTTGCAATCCTATCTTTTGTTCCACTTGAGGGGCCCTGCAACAGGCCCTTTCCCCTTTTCTTAGCCCTTCCCAGCACCACTGCCCGGTGGCCTCTTACTGGGTTCATAGGATTCAAACCCATAGCAGTTATTATTTTTCTTGGTGTCATATGGTCCCAGTTTTGTTCTTTGAGCCCTGATGTACACTAACCTACCTCTCCTAACCGAGTCCACTGACAACCCTGGGATCAGTGACCTCACTGTATGCTGGCCATGTCCCCTGGGCCCCTGCATGGTGCAGGGCAGCGCCAGTGTGCCCAGGGCTGGCTTTTCTTTACTTATTATGTGCAGGGGGGCCTGTAGGAGGAGGCTTGGGGCATCTTGGGGGAGGGAGGGGTCTTCAACCCACAATTCCCCAGAATTGTGGCTGGGGCGGCCTCCCAGCCACATGTACCCTCTTCTCTCATGACCTCTACAGACTCTGCCTAATGGGTTCCTGGCCCGAGAGCCCCAAGAGCCCTTTGAACCTCCCCATGTGCCCAGGGTGTGCTCAGAAAGAAGCTGCCCATCTTTCTGTTCTTGGGTCCAGCAGGGGGCTCTGAGGTGGGGGCCAGGGGACCCTGTGTCGGCCCTCTACCTGTCTTGGTTCTTGCCCTCACTTGGGTGGAGAATGAAGAGGGATTCTTTGTGGAGAACAACAGAGTCAGGGTTGGTATGGTGGGAAGCAGGAGTTCATGCGTGGCAAATGTAAAAGCAGCAGAATAAAGCTGTCTCTCAGCACAGTGGGCTGCAAGGCAAGGGCATCCTGCTTGGGATGCCTGGTGAGTATGAGAGGTGCCCACATCTATGGGACCAACTCTGCTGTTGATTGACATGGACTGGGCCAGTCAGGGGCTTAGTCTTTATTTCTGGGAAGGAGACAAGGTCAATCATGGATTTTGTGAGCATGCATACATTTGGACAAGGATGCAGTAGGGCACATTCCTTTTCAAGCACATGGTACACAGATAAGCATGTGATAATGTTAAAATCATCAGCCATAGCTATGCACATGATGACGACACAGACAGGCATGTGACATGTGATAATGCTACAGTGTTGGTCATGGGTTTTGCCTTGTGTTTTTTTTTTTTTTTCTGTGTCTGTTCCTGTTTCTTCCTCTCTCCCTGAGTTGCCACTCTGGCCCCATGTCCTGTGGGGGTTGCCATTTGCAGGTCATGCTTCTGCCACCAGCAGCCCTTTCCTTCAGCTTGTTGGGGGGGCTTAGGTGCCCATCCCGGGGATCCTGACTGAACAGCTGAGTCATGGGGTGCAAAGCCCAGACTCCAGCAGGGATGGGCTGGTTTCTCATTTGGACCCAGGTCTGTGGCTCACCACCAGCCCTTGTGGTGGCCCGACCTAGCCCACTGCTGTCGTTCCCCAGGATGGTGTGCTTGCCTGCTCCTGACTTGGCCTGTCTCCAGGGCAGCTCTTCAGAGGCTGCTGCCATGGGCCATTTTGGGGGAGCACCAGGGGTGGTGGCTGCCTGGGAAAGGAAATTGAGAGTACGGTGCAGGGTTAGGTTCCTGGAGTCTGTGGGAGGGATGCACCCCCAACACATTGAGAGTCCTGATGAACCCTGAACTGTGGTCCTTGCAGAGCAAGCTATGCCACTCAGGCCAGGCGCTTCTCATTCGCAATTTGAATTTGGGTTCTTGGCCATGGCCACTCCTATGTGGCTACTGAGGATACCCAGACTTCACAGTAGTAAAACTGCACGCTCAGTTAAAAAAGAAACCAGGTTAGGTGATGGGGCCAGACCCTGCACTGCTCTACCGCAAGAAGAACCACCCCCTAATCCGGGCAATCCTGGACCTTTGCCAAACCGCGATTACGTCAAGTGCTGGATGCTACACTGCGCAAGCGCTCTGCTAGAGGAAGGCCACAAAGTTTTCCTCGCTGTGCTATTGGATAATGGTTATGAATATGCAAACGAAGCGGCCTCCTTGTTCTGGGCGGGCGGAGCTAGGGGCGTGTCAGGGAGGAACCAGGAAGAGGAGTGGCTATTTGGGGCGGGGTCTGGAGCAAGGAGGCGGGGCTGGGAAGGGAGTCGTGCCAAGAAGGGAGATGGAAAGGGACGGGTCTCAAAGGTAAAAGGTGGAGGGTGGGGCGGAGGGTGGGGTGGGGAAAAGGGGCGGGGAAGGGGCGGGCACGACCGGCATGGTTCTGCGCACTGGGATTCTCCTGGAGGCCGGGATCCGCGAATTGGGATCGGCGCCGAACTGCAGCCGACATGAGTGCCGTAGACCTTGCCCGAGTGGGCTCTTGTGCCGTTAAGCACGCAGTGACCGGGGAGGTGAGGTCAGGCGAGTGCCTCTGTGGCAGGGTGGGGTCTCAGGACGCCACAGGGGCGCGCGTTGGGCGCGGGGGTGGATGTCCATGGTGCCACTGAGCCTTCTCCCCGCAGACCGTGGAGCTGCGTAGCCTGTGGCAGGAGCAGGCGTGCGTGGTGGCAGCCCTGCGGCGCTTCGGCTGTATGGTGTGTCGCTGGATCGCGCGCGACCTCAGTGGCCTCTTTGGGCTCCTGAACCAGCACGGTGTGCGCCTGGTGGGTGTGGGCCCTGAGGCCCTGGGCCTGCAGGAGTTCCTGGATGGCGGCTATTTCTCTGGAGGTGCGACCCTTCCCTCTACCCTCCCCTGGCTCGAGTCTGGCCCGTGTAGTGAGCGATATCCTCGCTGCTACCCTGCCCCCACGTTGTGCACTCACCACGCCCTCAGCTAGTGGCAGAGTTCCACGGGTCCCCTCTGGGTCTCAGCCCCACCTCTAACAGTGGGACACTCAGCCACGCTCTGCG
This sequence comes from Thryonomys swinderianus, assembly GCA_004025085.1. NCBI lineage: Eukaryota > Metazoa > Chordata > Mammalia > Rodentia > Thryonomyidae > Thryonomys > Thryonomys swinderianus. The sequence goes on from PVIC010000003.1 coordinate 78,462, forward strand.
CCTTGGCCCTGGGTGGCTGAGCGGGATAGTGGTAACTGGGCAGAGCAAGGAGGGCAGTGTGTGTGAAGCGGAGGCTGGGAAGGGCCAGGGCTCAACCTATGGCTTCCCTTTTCCAGAGCTCTACCTGGACGAGAGCAAGCAGCTCTACAAGGAGCTGGGCTTTAAGCGGTGAGTGTGTCTCTGTGTGGCAGCACCAACTAGAGCCCAGAGCTCCCTGATGGATCTTCTTGACCCATCCATCTTTCCCTCCCCTCAGCTGGCCAGCCTCAAAGGCATTGCAGCTACAGCCAGCCCCTCTGCTGACCTCCTTTGTGTGGGTGTCTGTAATAGGCTGTTCACCCAGTTGGTCAGAAGAGGCCTGGAGCCCAGCATACTGGCTCCTGGGGCCACATGCTGCCTTCCCTGATTGGCAGTGTCAACTGAGTCACATCCCTGGGCATACCCAGTCTGGAAGGGGGTCCGTTGCACATTCCACATCTTCTAGAGTCCAGGCCAGCTGTCATTGGGCAGGGTGCCCTGTGGCTCCTATGTCTGCTCCTGGCCAGGTTGATTGCTGATACAGTTGTCTGGTGCCATCTCAGAGGCCTTGGTGAGTGAGTGGGTGGGTTGGGGCCTGACCTGAGCTGGCTTCTGCCTCCAGAGGAGACTGGGAGCAGGTGCAGAGACTCATGTTTTGCCAGTGAACCTGGACCAGTGAGCTGGTTCTTTGCAGGTACAACAGCTTGAGCATCCTGCCGGCCGCCCTGGGGAAGCCTGTGCGAGATGTGGCTGCCAAGGTTTGTGGCAGCCAAGGTCCTGTGGGGCCAGGGGTGGTGGAAGCCCCCTGGGGGTATCTTCTGGGACTGGCCCTGTTTCCTCCAGGCCAAGGCTGTTGGCATCCAGGGGAATCTGTCTGGGGACTTGCTACAGAGTGGAGGGCTACTGGTGGTCAGCAAAGGTGGGTCAGGCCAGTCCGACTTGGCCCTGAGTGTTGGCTTGCCAGGGTGGTAAGAGTACCCAGTGTAGGTGGCCTTCCAGCTGGCCCTGACCACCTGCTTACTGCCACAGGTGGAGATAAAGTGCTGCTGCATTTCATCCAGAAGTCTCCGGGTGACTATGTCCCTCGGGAGAGCATCTTGCAAGCCCTAGGCATCTCTGCAGAGGTTGGCACCAGTGAGCTGCCCCAGGTGAGTGAGGCCTGGGAGACACAGCTTGCTACAAACAGCCCTCCACACCTGTGTACACGGTACGCTTGGCTAGGGCTCAAGGTACAGCCTCTGGGAGTTGTGTCAGCCTCAGGGTGTCACTGTCCTTGTGATCTCCTTTGCAGAGGAGAGAGGCTAGAAGGACCAGGGGCGATGTGGTCAGGCAGGATGGTGGAGCTGGTCCCCTGTGGGCAGGGGCTGCACAGGGCCGTAGGCTGGGGACGTCTGCCCGCCCAGTTGTCAGCTGTCCCTGTCTGGCTGTAGTGTGGTCCTGGCAACTGAGCTTCTGGCAACTGAGCTCTAGGCAGACAGGAGTGGCCCACAGGCTGGGCTGCCTCCTGTGGCCAGCTCCTTTCTCTGCATGGGTGGGTAGAGGCCCCTGGAAGTGAGGCTGACCTGACTAGGCCCTTTTCCCTGCAGTGTGACGAGGAGGTGTGTGGGAGGTGACAGCTCCAACCTCTGTGGACCTAGAAGGCTTCGCTGCCTAGTGTACGCTGAGTTCTCAACAGGAACAACTGTGTAGTTTTGTGCTGCAACACTGGGCCTTTCCTGTTTCTCATGCAGCACTGAGCCATTAAAACTGCTGTTGCTGGGCACTGTTTTTCATCATTGGCTGCACACCATGTGTCTTTGCAGCTCGCATCACAACCCTTGTTGGTCCCTAGGAGTGCATCTTGGGAGGGGGGGGTCACTGTCCCACTACGGAGGTCATTCTTTGCAAGGAACTTGCCCCTGCAGCATCTCTGTGGACCTCAGGCCCCTGGTGCATGGGACTCTAGGTAGAGCCCTCACTACCCTGCCTTTTCCTTCAACGTGACCTTGTCTAGGGACCAGCAGACAGGCCAGGGCTGGAAACAGGACATTTTTTTTTTTTTTTTTTGAGACAGGGTCTCGCTTTGTAGTTCAGGCTGGCCCTGAGCTCACTATGTAGCCCAGGCAAGCTGCTGTGAACTCAGCAATCCTCCTGTCTCTGCCTCCCGAGTGCTGGGATTACAGGCGTGAGCCACCATGCCCGGCACCGTGGTATGTGCTATTGATTGCTGGGGGGCGTGAGTCACCATGCCCAGCATTGTATGTGGTTACTGGGATGGAACTCAGGACCTTGGGCTTGCGAGGCAGGTGCCGGAACCACTGAGCTAAATCTCCGGCCCAAGGGAACAGGAGATTTTGCATGGGCGCCTGCACCAGACTGAAGACTTTGGGAGCTATGTGCTTGTGTTGGAGGATTTGGAGGGCTGGGTGGGTTTTCAGGGAGGAGGTGGTTTAGACTCCACCTTTTGGGGACAGCTTGCATGGAAGCCCCTTTTGTGATGGCAGAACCATCACTTGCATCCTGCAGCAGCAACTGTGAGCCTTGGCCTGGGGTCTTCACTAACTCAGCATGTGTGGTTCACAGCCACCTTCTCCCTGGGTCCTGACAGGTCCAGAGCAAGAGTCCGGACCCTAATGCAGGGGAGGGCTCCCCTTTCAAGAGCTCTCTAGTCCTGGTAGTTCTCTGGACCTCAACACTTCCCTGTGCCTTCCAGGTCCAAGCCTGAGTGACCATGTCCTGGTCCCCTGCCATGGTCACTTACAACACAGAGAAGATCATGTCTATTTGCAGTCCAGTTGTGGCTTCTATGACAAAGCCAGATCTGCAGTCCCATCTGAGAGTGGGTGTTTGGGGCTGGCCCGGTCACTGTCATTCCCAGTCCTGGAAGGCTGAGAGCTCGTCAAGAGCCCCTCCTAGCTCTTCCTGACCCCTCCTTAACTCCCACCACATGGCACGGTTTGCCAAGGCCACCTGGTTGCTAGCTGGTTCCTACTAGAAAACAAGATTTTCACCTTTGAAGTGTTTATTTGGCCCCAGTCTGAAACTTGTGGACATCGAGGACAACGCGCAAGGAGGCAGAAGACAGTTGACTGTGTCTATGGGCTGTGATGAGCACTGACCCTTGTGGGTGGCACAGAGGGTGCAGCCTGGGTGAGCTTTACCTGTGTGCTTGTCAGTGCACACAGCCAAGGGCCCAGTGGCTGCAGGTTGTGGATGCATGTCCTGGCCTGTCCCTGCGGCCTCCCCTGGATGCACCTTCTTGGCTGAGCACCTCCCCCTGGGTCAGGGTGGCATGGGCCATGGCTACCAGATGCGGCATCGCTCCTTGGGATGCATGGGTGTTCCCTGGGGGCAGTGGAATGCATCGGCGAAGGCAGGCAGATTCTGTAGGGAGCCCAGCACCCTGTGGAAGAGTGGGCTGAAGTGGGCCTGTGACAGGCAGAGTATGGGCAGGGGCACAGGGTGGGTGGTGTACTTGCCTGTACTTCAGGGGGCTGTGGACATCAGTCTTGATGGTCTGGACTGCAAACTCGGGCCGGTAGGACCCACACCAAACCTGCAGATGCACAAGAAGCATGGCCAAGGGTCTGGGGGACTGAGGGGTGGGTGGTACCCTTTGGTTGAGGGGAGACCCTCAGCACTACTGCCCCTTGGGGATGGGAAGCCCACAGGTTTGTGCCCTCCCTCCGCATCTGTGTCAATGCCCCAGAGGCCCAGCTAGCCTTCAGGCACGCTGGTTCCACTTCTGGGAGCTGGCAGCCCACGGTGGGGTGTCCAGAGACAGATGGGTAGGAGTGTGGCCTGGGGCTGGGTTATGCTGCTACCTGGGCATAGTTGACAAAGAAAAGCTGATTGTAGTTGAGTTCTAGCCCGGGCAGCAGCTGATCCTTTCCACCTTCTGCCATCCACTTTAGGTAGGCCTGTGGACACCAAATGCCACTAGGTGGTGGATACTTGGCACTCTTGCCAGGCCTCTGGAGTCATCCAACCACCATGCAGATTGGAGGTCAGGCTTCATGACTCGCTGAGGGCAAGGGGTGTTTGCTTCTGTAGTTGAGGCTATCGTGGGCACCTTTATTCCTCAGCAATGACACCAGCAGGGCCCCTGACCAGGCAGCCTCCAGCTACACTCCCAGAACCAGCTCCTTGGGCTGCTAAGGCCGGCCAGCATGTGGACTCTGCCCCAGCATTTCACTCAAATACCAGCCCACATGATTGTGAGGTCCAGTGCTCGCTCATGGCCAGGAGGTGCTCTGGGGGCATTGCTGACCACCCAGTGGGCCCTGCCTCACTGACCCTCCCCCAACCTACCTTGTATGCCTGTCGCACCCCTCCGTTGTCTGCGATGTTTTCCCCGAGGGTGCTGAATCCATTCACCTGTGCACAGGACATGGGGTGGAGCCAGCTAGGCTCTGCTCCTTGTCTCACAGAGTTAGGGTTAGAGTTAGGGTTGGGGGTGCTGTCAGCCTGCCCACTCACATTCTGGCCTTCGGCCAGGTCCCAGCTGTAGTTGCCATACTGGTGGATCATGCACTCCGACTGCTTCTGGAAGTTCTGGGCTGAGAAGTTACTCCACCAGTTCAGCATGTTTCCATTCTTGTCGAAATTCCGGCCTGGGAGGGGAGGGGCAAACTGTCCCAGACCCCAGCAGAGGCTGACCCAGGGCCTCCTTTTCCCACACCTCCTCAAACCCAGCATTTAGGGCTCACAGTTCTGGACCAGAGACTGAACCCTGAACAGCCTTGCCATGCTTCAGGGTCCCAAGAGGAGGAGACAGTGGTCTCCACGTCACCTGCTCTCCAAGGTCAGGGCCTGGAGTCTTGGGTCACAGAGACTGTGGCTTTGGAGACCTCCTGTGATGGCCAGAATTCCTGTACCCTGGAGAGGGAGCATGTGGCCCTAGGACACAGGGCTGGGTCCCACATGTGTGGTGGCAGGGCAGCCCTTCCCAGGGCAGAGGGGGGCTTGGCCAGGAGGAGGAGTGAGCATGGTCAGTCTGAGAGCAGGATCCACGCCAGCAGTGGTTTTCTAGCCCTCTGGGGATCCTACACACCTCCTGTGGCGTGGCCTCTGTCCCCCAAGCCGTGAGGAGGCGGGACAATGTGTGGGTGCAGGTGCAGCTCTGATCTGGGCTGCTCCTGGTGTCCCTGGCACCCTTTACCATTGTCATCAAAGCCATGCGTGATCTCGTGCCCGATCACCATCCCGATGCCTCCGAAGTTCAAGGATTGTGGCTGCTCCTTGCTGAAGAAGGGTGGCTGGAGGATCCCAGCAGGGAACACTGCCGGGAGCCAAATAAGCAGCCAGGAGTGAGCGTGCTGTTCACCTGGCTCAGATCAGCCCTCCAGGGTCCTGGCATCTAATCTGCACCAGGGTGTTTGTCAGGATCCCCATCCCATGTACAGAGGGAGAAACTGAGGCTCAGGCTGAGAGGGCAGGGCTAGCACGCGGCACCCCCACCCCTCAGAGCCCTTCAGAAGCTCATCTGCTGCACTCTGTCCCTCCCACAGGTGGAGGAGGACATGCCAGGGATGTGCGAGTGGGGCAGCTAGCTGGCAGGGCCAGCTTGACGTGTCAGCCTACCGATCTGGTTTCGGTTTGGGGAGTAGAATGCGTTGACCACTGCAGCCCCAATGATCCAGCTGTGGTAAGCACACTGGTCACTAGGAGTAAGCACCTCCCAAGACGCTCCCTCCGTGCCCTCCGTGCCCTCCCACCCTGTGTCACAGGGGCCCCTCCAGAGCAGGTTTGGTGCCATCCCAAGTCTGTGAGGCCCCTGTGAGAGGCCACTCCAGCCTGTGGTGGCAGTGTACCAGGGGGCTGTCAGTCCCAGCATCCCTCCTGGCCAGCACCAGCCCAGCCCAGCCTGTATAAAGCTGTCCCTGCCACACTGTCCGTGCCACTCACAGATTCTGGTCCACCTTTTCCCGAAGCTTCCTGAGGCTTCTGTGGGCACTAGCCTTGAGGTTCTGGAGTGCGTTCTCAAAGTATAGGTCCTCCGAGAAGTTCAGCTATGGGAGAAGGGCTATCTCTGCTGGTGCTTGGGCAGGATCCTCAGGAAGGCCAGGGAGGGACTTGGGTAACTGGAGAAGTGTCTCCATTCTTGCTAGGTAGCCTGGCATATGGCCTGAAGGCTCTGGGTGTGGGTGGATAGGGTCACTCCAGCTCGGAACAAACTCCTTAGTTTCTCTGAGCCTCTGTTTCCCCATCCATAAACTAAGAGTGATGCCACTGCTGCCCCAGGAATGTGGCTGAGTTGATGACTGGGAATATGGCAGAGATCCTGGCACAGTAGCCCCTCCCAGGTAATCAAGGGCCTGGTTCCTTGGGGGCAGCTCAGAGGTGAGGGAGGGTGAGGGGCACAGAGGGCAGTGCGCACACTGGAATACTCCTGGTCCAGGCGCCTGCTGTTCTGCTTCAGGATGTAGGCAGGGTAGCCGATCTGCTCCTGGATGCTCATGGCCTGAGGAGGGGCGGAGAGCCAGCTGGGAAGGGGGCGCTGTGCGCTGCGGGGAGGGAAGGGGGCTGGGGATCACCCACGGGTCACCTGCAGAGCCAGACAGAATGGTGACTGTTGTTTGTCTATGGGCCTTGCTGGGTCCCCAGGTGCTGGGCTTTCCTGCTCCTCCATGCTGCCCTCTCTCCTGGGGCCCTGACTGCTAGATTCTGGTGGGCACTCACCTTCTCCTGGGCCTTCCTCTTAGACTCCTCATCCATCCAGCTCAGCTCGTCCAGGGTCTCCACGAACACGGTGCGCACCTTGTCGATGAGCTGTTGGACCTGGGAGGCAAGCACGCCCTTGATTGGGGCTGCCCCAGGCTGTTGTGTGGGTGTGCAGTTGTCCCAGGTCTGCCTGGCCTGGATCATGATGTGGTCAGCCTGAGCCTCTCCTAGGTGGGCCTGCAGAGTCCTGGGCTGGGGACCTGATGACAGGCTGGATTGGGGTCAGCAGAGGTCTTTCTGCCCGGTGGATCCAGGGCACACGTGCACCCCTTCAGGTAGAGGAACTGAGGGGCCTTGTCTCCCTGAGTGTGAGGTAGAGGCCACAGGGGCTGCAGGGGAGCTGGGTCCCTTTGGGGTAGGGCCTGGTCACTGGAAGCTTGGGGGGACACCCACCATGTTCTTGCTATCCTGGGAGAAGGCCTCTTTGACGTACAGGGAGCCCACGGCGCTCTCCATGTTGTTGTTGACGTAGCTGACGCACTTTCGCCAGCGCACCTCCTCCACTGTGGTGCCGTACAGTGCCTGGCATGCCATTCATTCATTACTTCACTCACTCTTTCCACCACATCATCTTCCTTGGGTCTACATGGGGCCCATCCCATTCTGGGCCCTGGGTGTCCAGGGGCAGGGGGGACTCTGAGTGTTAGCTACTGGGAGAGGTTGGGTAGCTGGGCTCTACCCCCGAGGTCCAGGCTGGCACTGACCCAGAGTGGCCACTGTGGGCCAAGCTCCTTGGGCCTGGTTTCCCATAGATGAAGTAGCAATGAGAATATAGCATATGGCCTGGCATGTGGTCTGAAGGCTCTGGGTGCAGAGCCTATCTGTCCCCAAGATGCGAGGGAACAAGAGGGAAACATCCCCATCAGATGTGATCCTTGCCCCTGTGCCTTTGGAGATATTGGTGTGCAATCCACACTTATGGCAAGCATCACCCACCAAATGATGGAGCTCAGCCTAGTGGTACAGAGTGTCCTGTGTGCCCTCACCTTGTGGTAGTTCATCTGAGCATCCTTGAACCGATGGCTCAGGCTCCCGATGTGATCCAGTACCAGGCGCCAGATCAGATAGTTCTGCATGGTCCTGGGCAGGAGCAGAGGCCAGTGAGCACCCTCTTCAGTATAACCTCCACCACCCTCAGGCCCCAGGGGCCCCCTACTGAAAGCAGGTTGCTAGAGGGGTGCAGCAGCAGAGACACGGAGGCCCCGGGGCTCCCACAGCCTCACCTGGCTGAGTAGAATTCCATGATGCCCTTGAGGTTCTGCAGGTAGGGGATGCCATAGACCACCACTTCCTCATCAGGCAACAGCTTGATTTTGACAGAGGACAGTACAGTTTGTATGAAGAGGGTCCAATTAAAATCCTGCAGATGAGGGAGGCAGGGACAGAGGCAGACAAGTCCTGGGCATCTGAGAGACACAAGATCCCCAAGAATACTAAAGAAACAGGAGAGGTGTGGGAGCAGGGAAAAGGGGGAATATTTCTAGAAGGGTTGCAGACTGAGGACTGGGAAGAGTTCTGGCGGGAGATTAGAAAAGCTAAATGTAACTGGGCAAATTCCTGAAAAAACACAACTTAGCAAAAATGATCAATGAATAGGTAGAAAGTATGAATAGTCTTACGGATTTAGTAAGCTGAATATTTATTTACCATGTTCCCCCAAAGAAACTCCCAGGCCCATTGGGCTTTAGAATTACTTTACTGGGATCTGATTTTTTTTTTTCTTTTTTGAGACAGTGTCCCGCTTTGTAGTTCAGGGTGGCCCTGAGTTCACTATGTAGCACAAGCAAGCCTCAAACTCAGCAATCCTCCTGTCTCTGCCTCCCAAGTGCTGGGATTACAGGCATGAGCCACTACGCCCGGTACTGTGGTATGTGGTATTGAGGTATTGAGGTATTGATTGCTGGTGGGCATGAGTCACTACGCCCAGCATTGTATGTGGTTACCAGGGACTGAACTCAGAACTTTGCGCTTTCGAGGCAGGTGCTGGCACCACTGAGCTAAATCTCCGGCCCTACTGGGATCTGATATTTAAGAGAACTCACCTTCAAGCTTACTCAAGAGTTTCCAGGAAGGAGAAAAAAATTTTCAGCTTCCTCAGTGAGGCCAAGAGTAAGGGCATTTTACAAGAAATGAAAATAATAACCAATCTCATTTATGATTGTAGATATAAAAATTTCAAGCAGAGTATTAGTAAATAGAATTTGCCTAAACCAGTAGAAAATGGCTGTACATTATAGCCACTTTGAATATTCAAGGGATATAAGTTTGGGCTCACAGCTGGGAATTGATTCCATATGATTCAGTAAGAACTGGATAAAGGAAGAAAATAGTGTGATGATTTAAATAGGTTGCAGAAAAGCCATTTAGTAAAATCTACTTTCATGGAAAAATCTTTTGGCAAACTAATAGCCTGGGGGATCCATAATCTGATAAAGGGGATGTATAGAACAGAGCAGCAACAGAACACATTCGACAGCAACATGGAATCAAACCATGTGGGGTTCAAGGGCACCCCTGACCTACAGAAGGACACAGACACCCCAAATCCTGGCCAGTACAAAACAGAAAACAAAATTTAAAAATGAGACGAGACAGGAAATAAAGCTGGTGTTTTTCACAAATGGCAGGGCTTTATGTATAAAATCTGAAGGGATCTACAGATACAGCTTTAGAACCAGTAAGTTGAGTAAAAGGCCTATACCTTCCCAACAAACAATACAAAGATACATTAGAAAATGATGCCATTTTCTATAGTATAAAACACTTAGGAACAAACCTTATAAAAGCTGTGAGAGACCCTGAGTTAGAAAACTAAAAAACCCATTGAGAGAAATTAAATGATAATAATTGGAACTGTGTATCAGCGTATATCATGGAGCAGAAGAACTTTGGGAAGTTGTTAATCTTCCTCAGACGCATAGATTCCCTGCAATTCCTGTTGAAGTTCCAGCAGGTTTTTCTGTGGAACTGGCAAGCAGATTTCAATGAAAATGGGAAGAACCAGAATAATACAGACACCCACGAAGACCTAAGCCCTGAGACCTCACTGTTGCTGTCCTGACTTACTAGAAAGCCATAGCGGTAGTGGACAGACCACATAGACCACAAAACAGAGCCCAGGAGCGCACAGGCACTGACGCCTGATATATACCATAGACTGCACACGGCAGTGGACAAGGAGATCTTGTCATAGGTGGTGCTGGATTACCTAAAATCTATAAGGAGGAAACGACAATGCTGATGCCACCTTGTACACACAGAATCAACTCTTGTGCACTGTAGACTGGACACCTTTAAGGCAGGCAAAGATTCCTTAAATGGAGCACAGAATTCAGTAACCACAAAGAGAAGATTGTGGTCTTTGATAAGATGATAAACTGGGTCATTAAAAACTTCCTTTGAGACAGAAGAAACAGGATGAGGAAAACCAGCTTCATAGTGGGGAAGATGCTGTACATGTCAGCTAACCACAGATTGCATCCAGACAGTCTTTGAAGATCAGAAAGAAAAAGGAAGGTGGCTGGCAGCACAGATGCTTCCCAGGGGAGACAGCCCTTGGCTAACGATGCCAAACATGTGGAGATGGAAGTACACTGCGTTTCAATTTTAAAGGCAGCCTCATAAAAACATGGCACTATGCCTCGTCCATCTTATTCACTGATGTGTCCCCGTGTGACTTCTAACTCTTCTCCAGAGTCAAATGACCACAAAAAGTAAATGTTTTGAATTGACTCAGGACATTGAGGCATCCAGGACAGTGCAACCAAGAAATGCACAGGGAAGAGGCCTCCAGAGCTGCCGCAGGAAGTGGCGAGACTGGAGGGACGTGAGAGATGACGGGAAGGACTTCAGTGAGGCTTATTGGCAGTGTGTTGGTTACTGTAGTAAATTTTTTAAAAATGCAAACATTCTCTATTTTTCAATCACATCACATGGTGCTTGACCTCTCTGGTCTTAGGGGAGCCGAAGTGAGTCTAGATGGGTACCCCATGTCTCTTAAAAGGACTAAGGTGGGGTGGGGATTTAACTCTGGTTCTGGTATCTGCCTCTCAAGCACAAGGTCCTGAGTTTGATTTCTGGTAACCACATACAATAATGCCAGGTGTGGTGACTCATGCCCACCAGCAATCAGGACCACATACCACAATGCTGGGCTCATGCCTGTGATCCCAGCACTCGGAGGCAGAGGCAGGATGATTACTGTGAGTTTGAGGCTTGCCTGGGCTACATAGTGAGCTCAGGGCCAGCCTGAACTACAAAGCAAGACCCTATCTCAAAAAAAAAAAAATAGAAAAAGAAAAGAAAAAAGAAGGGCTAAGGTGAGACAAGATGCTACCAGGCCATGGCAAGGGCATTGCACACACCACAGCCGGGGGTGTAAGTTGCTGTGAAGAGGGCCTGGGCTGGCCTCATCTATGTTGAATGTCTGCATCTCTACATGGGAGCTTCACTCCCAGTGGGTACAGGAGAACTCTGACATATGTGACCCCAAAGCCATGAACCAACATGAGCCAGGCAGCTTTGGTCAGCAATGCCCAGAACTGGGTCCACCTAGAGACTGATCCCAAAGGTCAGGGACACAGCTGCTCTACATTCTCAGACCTCAGTCACCAAGCTGGGTGAATGGGCAGAAGAACTGTGGTGTGTGTGGGTCTTGTTATGGGCAGAGTGAAGCCTGGGGGGCAGAGGATGCCTGGGGAGAGGAAAGGCGGGGTGGCCCTGAGCAGAGGGCAGAAGCAGTGATGGGCAGGGACACTAGAGCTTTTGGGTGCTGAGAACAATGGAGTCTTGGCCTGAGCAGTGTTGGTGAGGATGGCTCACTCTGTGGTCAGTGCCCCCAGTCCAGGGTCCAGATGTCCCCACCTGCCCCATGCCGCCTCCATGGTACCTCCAGAATGTGAGCCTTGCTCCCCTCCCTACATCTGGCCCATTCCCAATACTGTGTGTTCTACCCTCAAATACATACCAGAGCCACCTCTCACTGCCTCCCAGATGAGTTGCCCCATGCCCCTGCTGCACTGGGCTGCAGTCCCTGGCCATGTCCTTCAGGGCCATCTCAGCAGCCCGGTTTTTGTAATCATGAGCCACCATGTCCCATTTCTCCCCCAGACTCTTCTGGGGGATCTGAGCCTTCACGTGACCCTTAGGTTACCTGGTCCACTCTTCCCTATCTCCAGCAGCCAGCCTCAGGCCCTTGGCTCAGCACTGAGCGAATGGGGCTGGGTCCAGGATGGGCGTCTCCTGTCCTGGTCTGGTGTGCTCCTTTGCAGATCTCCAGGGCTAACACGTCACCTGCCCAGGCTTTGCCACCCCAGAACAGTTCTCAGGCTTTTGTTTCTGGGTAGACTGAGTCGCTACCACGTCTCCCAGGGGATGAGGTAGCACCCACTGTCCACCTGGGACTCATCACTGTCCTGTCCACCCTCATGATGTCCACATTGCAGTTGGTGTTGTGGCTCCTGCTGGGGAGTTCTGAGGCCTCCATGGGGGCCCTGGGGATCCCAGTGGCCTCTGCCAGAGCCTCACCTTTAGTCCAAACCTATCCTGGAGCTGCTTCAGGTCCATCCTGTGGTATAGTTCAGTGATGTCGTGTCTCTCCTCTGCAGGTGTGGTGGCCTGTGTGGGCCAGGTTACATGAGTGGTGGCCAGGGCCTGGCCCTGTGATTCCCGGCCCTGGGGCCCTGCTCACATTGGCCAGGTGAGTTTCCAGCTCCAGCACCTGTACCATGTCCTTCCACACCAAGTGCCTGTCCTCAGGCATCTTCCTGTCCTTCCGCAGCATGGTGGCCACCGATGTCATGAACTGCAGATAGGCATTCCGCACCTGGGCCCAAGGGAGACCTCTTTGGTTGTGGTGAGGACACAGCAACCCCTGAGCCCTGATGCAGCTTCAACCTGCAGGGCTGGGGCCTGGAATTGGGGGGGGGGGACAGGAGCCCACCCTGCCCGGGCCAGGTCTACCTGATCCTACTCCTGATGAGCCAGGTGCTTCTTGTACCAGGCCTGGCTCAGGCTCAGGGTTGAGTGTGCCAGGGCCATGCCAGGCAGCCCAGGCTGAACTCCAGTCCCAAACCCACCCTGGTGCCCAGGTGAGCAGCCTGAAGCTCTGTGGTGGGTCCAGCTATGCCAAGCCACCCCAGGATGTCCTGCTTGGTCTGGTGTCAGCTCCTGTCATTACCTCCTGCCTCCCTTTTTCATGTCCCATCTTGGCAGGGGCCCTGTTGGCACCTGAAAAGCCAGTGGCCCTGGCCAGGCTCACCCAGATCTGTCCTGGTCTCCTTTTCTCTGGCTACATCTGTCTTCCTTTTAGCTGGCTGGCATGTGCCCAGCCTTCTCAGGGTAGCTGCCACCCTCCCGCTTCCCCCACTGCTCATGGGGGCCCTGCCCTCATCCTTGCTGGTGCTCTGACCTTCACCGTCTCTTCCACCCCAGCCCCGCCTTTCCTCCCTGGCTGAGCTCTGTGGTGCAGGAACAAAAAGGCTGGGAACAGAGGCCTGGCTTCCAGATTTCTACAGGCCTTGGACCCTGGCAGTGTGGTCCTGGTTCTGAGGCAGGACTTAGAGAAAAGTGAGTCCTTCCCAGTGTTGGGCAGCCCTCCCCTCCATAGCTGTAATGTCTTGTTCTGATACAGATAAAATTAACTACTATATCCTATAAACAAACTTCTTGACACTCTGCTTTCATTGATTCATAACATATGTCTTCGTTCAATGCACAGTTACAAAACCATCTACTCCTGTCCTGTTCTGCAAATTCACTTGCTGTGTCATGAGAAAAACAACCCTCTTTGATGAAATATATAAAAGTTGGAACTTTGTTCAACACTCAGCCATTTTGGACACAGAGTCCCCTGAGCTGGTGTTACACCTTAAATAAATCTTCCTGACTCCCATTTGGTCTCTCCTGTCTTTTGCGGTTCTGCAATATTTCTGTATGGTGGGTTGGGGCCCAGCTGGGCTCTGAAGGATCAACCTACAGGTGTGCATAGATGCTGGTAGTGGGTAGGAAGGGCTGGTAGACAGAGGGGAGCACTGGGGCCTCAGTTTACCTTCTGGTTGCTGCCCTCCTTGATGTAGTACTCCCGGGCTGGCATGCCCAGTGTGGGCTGGTCTATCTGGAAACACAGAGGTTGTAACCCTGGCAAGGGGCAGGAGTCCCTGCAGCCAGGCCAAGGCAGACAGCTGCTGCCCAGGGGGCCCTTGTTCCGAGAGGGTGAGTCCAACAGTGTGCAGCCCCTGGGTCCCTGCCCTGCTCTGGGTGGTAGGTACAGTGCAGGGCTGGAGAGTGGGACTAGGAGAGGCTGAGGGGGCCCCAGAGTAACATCACATGTTTCCTTGGCCTTCTAGTTGTGGCCAGTGTGGTCCTCTGTGGTCCCAAGGCTGTCTGTCCATGAGGATGAGGCTGGCCACTGGTCACCTTATGACCAGGGCCCAGGCCACAGCCTACTGGAGCCTTCTCAGCAGCAGCCTGCCCTGGCCCTCAGGATGGACAAGGTAGAGCTCAGGTAGCCACACCCCGGACCCAGCCCACCATCTCTCCAGCCACTGCCCTGGTCATTCTTGGGGTGGTAAGGCCCTGGCCAGGGACAGGCCCTGTGTGGCTCATACATAGATGATGTGGCGGCTGGAGTTCAGGTCGTCATTCCACACAAAGAGGTCGATGAGGACCCGCCGGTTGAACTGTGTGTTCAACACTGCCAGCTGCTCCTCCAGCTTCCATGTGGGACCTGGGGAGCAGCGTCCAGCTGGGGGGCAGGGTCTTGGCCCAGGCCTCCCCAGATGGTGCATCAATTCCTAAATTCAGAACTAGGGTGTGTGGGACCCCTGCCCACTCAGGTGGCAAGCTCCTGGCAGCCTTGGGTTATGGGAGGGACATATACTTCCCAAATGGCCCCTAGGGATGCATATAGGTGCGGGGGCACCAGACACTCTGCCACCCTTGCCCAGAGTGGATCCGAGACCTTGGAGTCCAGGGATCCAGGAGAGAACCAGCCATGGTGAGCCCATACAGTAGAACTGATAGGTCAGCCTGGGCCAGAGCTGGCTCCTGCCACCCTCAGTTTGGCTCGGGCAGGGATAAGCCTTTTGGAGTTCCCTGAGTTCCAGGTTCTGAGCCAGATGCAGTCAGCTGGCTCAAGCTGGGTGGGCTGTCTCAACTGCCTGGCCTGGACCCCTGGAGCTTCAGAGCCAGCAGCCACCTGTCTGTAGGCTGCCACCAAGCCTGCCTTTACCTACAGTCTCGTTCCACTTGTCCATGGCCACTGGCCAGCCTCCCACCAGTGCCAAGATGTCCAGCAGAGGCTGAGAGTCTCGCTTCTCTATCACACCTGAGAAGGGGAGTAGCCATGTGTACATACACACAGAGATGTGCACATGAGAATACAACACAACACACACATCCATGTACACACGTGTGTACACCCCCACATGGTATACACAATCCATACTAGTACACATACACCTTTGTATACATAAACATAAACATAAACACAAGCCTAATGCAACATAATAGCACACACATTTGCATATACAGACATACATGCTGCTTTGGTTTGGATCAGAAATGTTCCCCAAAAGGCTCATGAGTAGGGTGGGGCTTCTGGAAGATGATTAGACTGGGGGGGACTACACTCCACAGAGTGGCCCATGGATGAGCACACAGGGGAATGAGCTGGAGGAGCTGGCTGGGCAGGGGAAGTGAGTGACTGGGTGTGACTGGAAGGATGCGTTGTGTCCCCACCCTTCCCTCTCTCTAGCTCTTTCCTTCTCTGTGTCCTAGTCACCATGAAGTGGGCAGCTTTTCTCCATCACACCCTTCAGCCATGGTCTTTCCCTCCATGGACTAAAAGCTATGAAACTGTGAGCCTAAAAGCCTCTCCCTTTTGTTTTTCTCAGACTTCTGGCCACAGAGAAGAAAAGCATATGCATATACGCCTACCCACACACTACATAATACACATATTCTCATACATTTATATACATACCACACAGACACATGCACAGTACACATATGCATAAGATGTATGTATATATGCATGCATGCATGTGCACACATGCATACACATTGGTCCTACAGTCCTGCTTCCGCTACTTCCACTGGCCTTCTGAGGCTGGCCTGGATGTGAGGTGGCTGGCAGTGGTGATCCACTTACACCCACAGGCAGGCTGGCTCTGTGGCCAGGTGGGATGCTGCATATAGACCATCCTGCTTGGCCCTGTCCCACTTCCATGCCATGCCCTGTGTAGACTCACTTTGGTTCATGCAGGAGCGGTACAGTAGCTTAGCCTTCTCCACAGCTGGCCGAGACTTGGAGGAATTCTCCAGCATGGCTGTGGGCAGAGGAGGATGCTGGTGTCCAGGACGGTGGTCCCTCCTTGCCACCATGGGCCTGTGTCCTGGGCATCTCTTCCTGCCTGCCCCGACTCCTTGCTTCCACCCAACCCCAGGAGGCTTCTCCCACCTTTGAGGATGACCTCCAACTTGTCTCGGAGGACATCAAAGACGCTATAGCGGGAGCTGGTCTCCGGGATCACGTGGTGCCGCAGCCAGCCCCCACACGCGTACTGGTAAAAGTCTTGGCATGGCTCTGTGGATGGGTCCATGTTCTGGAGGATCCGGGAAGCTGCTCACCCCAGACAGTAGCAGAGGAGGCAGAGGGCAGAGTGAGTTGATATCCCTACAGCCTCTCTGGACCTCAGCACAGTCTCCCGGCTTGGGGACAGCTATGGAGTCAGTTGCCCTCCCTGAACCACAGTGGGGCTGGAAGCAGGGGTGAGCACCCAGCTGGATTCAGATGCCAGGGCCGCAGCTTGTTAACCCAATGATCTTGGACCACCGCAGCTTCTCAGAATCTTATTTCTGAGGACAACAGTATTCAGACCTGGGGACTACTGTGATGGTGGCCTAGAGAAGTGCCTGGCTCATGGAGCCCTGTCCTGTGAGCTGTGTCTGGCCTGGTTGTCCCCAGTGTATCCCCAACAGCCACTCATTCGTAAGGATGTTGGTGCCTAAGGAAAGGGGTCCTCCTTACCAGCTGGGCCTGTCCTCTGTTGGGGTGTCTGTGTCTCAGAAGCCCAGAGGGAGCAGAAGCTCTTGACTGAGTGCTCTGGGCTGGGCTGGACCCTCCCATGCAGGACCTTCATCCAGGGTGCCCCCAACCAGGACCCCAACTCTGTTCTGCTAGACTTAGTCCTACTTCCTTTGAGGCTGGGGACCAGGCAGAAAGTAGCATCCCAGACCTATGGACCAACATGGGCAGAAAAACTGTGCTCTGAATTCCCCACCGGTTTCTCCCAGCCTTTCACTGCTTTGTCATCTGCAAAGGGGAGTCTTGACTCCAATTTTAGACAAATTCCTGGGGAGAGTTCCTGCTGTTGGTTATGCTCTGGGGAGGGCGGCAGATAGCAGGGCTGAGCTTGGGTGACTGCCTGGTCCCCACTGGGCTGTCACAGCTGGGAGAGCACTTACCGGCCATCACGCAGCCAGGGCTGGTGCAGACTTCCTCCACCTGCATGGTCTTTCGGAGGGCTGAGGGAGACGCAGAGTGAGGGGGGAGCAGGACAGCGGCTGGTTGGGAGGAGCCTTAACCTGGTGGACTGAGCATAGCTTGACCCGTAGGGTGGAGCCATGGAACACCCTGGACTCCATATAACTTGCCCTCCTCCTCCACTGACTCCACAGTGACCAGGCCTTAAGGTCTGAGGCTGCCTATGCCCTTCTGCCAGGGGCCACAACCTCTCAGCGCTGCCCACACTGCCCTCCCTCTGCCTGATGGTGGAGGGCTGCCTGCAGCAGATGCTCACACTCATCCCTGCCCTGCCCCCGCCCCATGGCCCTCCCGTGTGCACAGAGGGCTCCCTGCCCCTCCATGGAGCCCCATGGGCCCAGAGGCTAAGTCCCCTCCTTGGGCTGCCTGGCAGGGAAACAAGGGCTACCTCGGGATTCTCGTTTTACAACGGTCCTCTCTTCCTGTGAGGAGCACAGCCAGCTAGTAAGGGGGGGCAGCTGCTTGCCTGGGGAGAGACACAGCACTCAGCACACTCTGGGCTCCTTAGGGACCTCTTGGACAGCATGGGCTTCCTACAGGGGTGGGTGCTGCTCTTCAGCCCATGGCCAGGTGGATCACCAGGGAACCCAGATGCTGGACAGCAGATTTCAGGGTCCTGCTCTGTCTGCTTTTTGCAGGAGGCTGAGAGGGCCCTGTTTTGCCCATCTGTGGGGCTGGGCTCCCCACATGGGTAGCTCCTGGCTTTCCTCAGGGGAGACACAGTGGCTCATGTAGGGAAAAAAGAGGTATTCCCTGGGGAGATAGTTCCTGACTCTGCATCCTGCATGATAGGAAGGTTCCAGGCCACCCTCCCCATCCTTCAGGATCAGGTTCTCCGGGGAAAGTTGTCAGCTGCCTGGAGAGTGTTCTGGGGCACTGGTCTGGGGCCTGGAGAGAGAATGAGCCAGCTTGCCATCCTTCACTGGCTGTGCCTGAGGTTCCCACCCAGGAGGCACCCTGGCCCTCAGAGGGCCACACCCCTCGTGGAAGCAAGATGAACACATGTAGTCTCCACCCAAAGGTGTGCAGGAGCAGGACAGGTTTCTGAGGACAGTGGCTCTCACTTTCTCTTACCACACAGAGGTGGATGAGCTGAAGAGGCCATGACACAGAGTTTCTAGCAATTACCCTACCAAGAAAGGTCCAGGCCACCTCATGAAAGCAGAGGCCTTGCCCTGGGCAAGGTGCTGGGAGCAGTGGCCTGTTGGACTTGACCTGGGGAATCTTCAGCCAGCCAGGCCCCTGCACAAGAGCCGGGGCAGGCGCTGGGATTCCAGGGGCTGGGCTCTGGTGGGTGTCTGTGTCCACCTGAGATTCTCTCCCATGGGGCTTTCCGGGAGATGTGGTGATCACCCTGGTGGCCGAGAGTCTCCCATAGCAGGAGGTGGGCAAAGGTGGCCCACAGCAAAGAAAACCCAGAATAGTTGAAAGAAGTGGGCTTATGACAACCTGCTGCTACAGCCCTCAGAGAGGTCTGTAGTGGTTGCAAGAATAAGTTTTACGGTCTCACAGAAAAGGTCAAGGCATATATCACTACCGGGTTGGCTTTACTAGTTAAATGAACATGACAAAAAAAGAAGAGTGGAAATGTGACATTAGAAATGAAAGACTTGTAGGTGTAACAAGGCACCAAAGAAAGGATCATCAGTAGGCCGAGTATAGGGTGTGATTGAAATATACGGCAAGTACTTAAATTTACAAAACAATTATTACTTTAAAAGACACGTTGGTACTTATCCCTTAAAATTGTCCCCTTTCCTTCAAATACTCATATCCTATCATTCTTGTCATGTTCTGAAGCAGTTTTGGGAGGCTGCTTTCCTGCATGTCTTTACAAGGTATGATAAAAAAAAAACACCAGTGGTCTGAATGGTACTGCTAAGTGCCATCCAACAGAAAGGCAGTCTTGTAAAAACATCATGCTGGGTCCTCATCCACCTTAGTCACTGGATCTGGCTTTGGCAACTTCTGGTTCTGCCTTATATCAAAATAACCAGGAAAGGTTAAACATTTTAATTGATTCAGGACAGTAAGGCAGTCACATCAGCACAACTAAAGACACTCAGGAAAGACTTTTGGAGGCAAGAGAACCAGGCATGGTGGTGCATTTCTGTAATCCCAGCACTTGGAAGGCTGAGGCTGGAGGATCATTGCAAGTTGGAGACCACAGTGGGCTACATAGTGAGTTTAAACCCAGTCTGAACAACATAGAGACTCTGTGTTTTTTTTTTTAAGATGAAGAAGAAAGGAGGAAAGAAAGTAGCAAGACTATGATCTTACTGGGAGAGGAGGCTGAATTTCATAACACAAGAACTTTTACTACCTTTGCAATAATTTTGTAAACTACAATTGAATAGTATTACTTCAAAAACTTAAACAAAATGTCTGAGATTTGTAGGGTAATATCAAATTGGTTAGTATTTATGTTACTAGAGTCCCGGGGAACAATTTTTGAAGAGGTCATGGACAAGAATTTTTCAAAATTGATAAAAGACATGAGTGTATTTGTCCAAGACATTCAGTATATCCAAGTGGGATCTGTACATAGAAAAGCACAACTACAGCCCTAAGAACTAAGAGAAATTCTTAGAAGCAGAGAGATGCACAACATTCAGAGGATGAGAGTAGCAGTGACAGCTGACTTCTCGTCAGACATGATGGCAGCCAGAAGATGATGGAACAAGTGAGTAGCACTGGAGAGGAATCGACTTAGAATTTTGTGCTACCCCAAAGGACACATTTCAAAGGTAAAATGAAATAAAGATATTTCAGACAAAGGGTAAGAGATCTGTCTCTAGCAGGTGTGTGTTACAACAAATGGCAACATGTCTTCATGCAGAAAGAACACAAAACCAGTCGGACACAAAACCAGGAAAGGTGTCCCAGAGGGACTAAAGTGTTGCGGGAGAGCCAGGTGAAGGCTCTGACCAGTGTGTGTCCACCAGTGTGTGTAGGAGCCAGAACAACCACTGGGTCCAAGGCAGGGCCTTGTCTCCTGGTTACGGCTCATGTCCATGGGCTTCTTAGCTCCCACTTCAGCCAACACAATGGAGGAGTCCTGTGGCCTTTTCAGGTGCTGCTGCTCTTGAATGGGCCCCTCAGGCAGCCATTCTGATGCTGAGTTACATGGGTGGACACCTTACCACTTCACCCCTAGCTTACAGCAACTCATTAATTATCACAAGAAGCTGGTTCATCAGGGCCACTTCCCAGGTGAGAAAACTGATGGGGGAAGAGTCAATATGGCCAAGGTCACATCTACAGCAGGGACAGGACTTGCACTCAACCCCAGGATTGTCATTGAAAATCTCTACTCTTCCAAGTAGCAGAAGAGGTAAAGCAACAAGATCCCTCCTCACCACAAATGCTGCATAGAAATGAAGTTTCTCTGATGCCAAAATATGATCAACCAGAAGCATAAATAGACTCCAGTGAGGGAAATTTTCTCCTTCACAGTTCGGAGGAGTAGCTTTAATATCCACCTGACATGATCTTTTTTTCGTTGTTTTTTCTTTACAGTCACTTAAATAATTTCTGTAATATGCCTATTTTCAGACTTTTTTTTTTTTTTTTTTTTTTTTGCTTTTTGAGACAGGGTCTCGCTTTGTAGTTCAGGCTGGCCCTGAGCTCACTTTGGTGCCCAGGAAAACCGCCGCGAACTCAGCAATCCTCCTGTCTCTGCCTCCCGAGTGCTGGGATTACAGGGAGACTCTATATTTTAAAAGATAGTTTTAGCATTTCTCATGAATATTTTGTTTTCACAATTTTTAAAAAGGTTTCCAAATTCCTTGACCTCAGTATGACCTTGATTTAAGTATTTACATTTCTTCTCTCTCTCCCTGTTTCTCTGTTGCCCTCTCTGTGTCTATCTCCCTGTCTCTGCCTCTCACTCACAAAGAAAGCTACAAGGAATGTGATGGAAACAGTTGCCCTCCCCTGAGAATCTACAACCACAGGCCACTGTCAGGCCCATGAGTGGAGATTTTGTGGCCAAGGAAACCAAGGTGCAGCAGCCTAGGCTGGTAGTGCTTCCATGTTTGGAAACATATCCTCGGAGGGAAACATTCTCAGTCCATGTAACACTAGAGCCCCACAGGTACAGCCAAATCAGAAGGTGGATTTATGTTTATAAAAACACTGTGAGTGACCAGTAAACAGCAGAACTAGAACCCTGAGGGTTTCAGATTTGTGAGTTATCCAGCCAAAAAGATGGCCTCACTGATTTCACATTTTGACTTCTCCCTGCATCCCTGTCTTGGTCATGGTAATTGGTTGACTCATCAAATGGGCAGAGGATATTTTGCCTGTCCCAACTGTGAGTTTCCCTGTGACGTGCTCTTGTCAACAATAGGAGGGGGCATTGGTTATGTTCCAGTCGGGGCCCAAGGCCTGAGAAGCTTGTGTGTTTTCACCTGTCCTCCCTCACTCTTGCCACTTCCAGGACCTCCTCCCAGGTGGGTAAAATTCCCAAAAGGCAGAGCAGCTCAGTGGAGCCTGATCAGAATCAGCTGACCCCAGTCCAACTGGGGGTGTGTCCTGTTAAATAATTGTTATTTTAAGCCACTGGATTTGGGGTGGTTTTAAGGCATCAATAGGTAACGGATGCAGAATGTAACATTAGTATGTTTGAAATACTTAAAATTGTTTAAAACAAGGACAAAGAACATTTAAAGATTGAATTTAAAAAATTAGTTGTACATTTTAGGAATAAAAACTTGCCAGTGTTGAGATTTACAAATGGTCACAAACCAAAAATGAATGGGCTAAGTACAAAATTGAGTGGGTTAAGTATTAACTCTCAGAGCTGAAGAGAAATTCTGTAGATTGGAATAAAGAAAGTAAAGAATTTTCCTGGAATCTAAGACAAAGTCTGAGAGATGGAAAACACGACAGAAATATCAAGACATGGACATTACAGGGAGAAAACCTGAGCATATAAGTCATCAGAACTTCAGAAGGAGAAAATGGACATGATGTCTAAGAAGATGATAGCTGAAGTTTTCCAAAGCTAATAAATGTCATTAATGCTCAGATCTAGGAGTCATAACAATCCAAAGTAAATAAAAAAATAATTTCAGAGCCAGATGCCTCATGGTAAAAATTAAGAGAAAAAGAAAAAGAGGAAATGACTCAGAGAGGAGACCTCAGAGAGAAAGGATGGCCACTTGGTGAAAGAACAAAATTAGATGATAGCAGACTTCTGGCTCGTACCCATGGGAGTCAGTGCACAGTGAGAACAAGGCTTCAAAATAAGAGAGAAAATGTTGGCCCAGTCAAACTGGATGAATACTAATTCTAATGTCCCAAAACACTGGAAATATACTGTCGACAGAGTGTTGTAGATCAGGGATATCCGGTGTCTGATCACAAGAAAAGATTCCTGGTCCCAGCTGGGCTTGTGATAAACTGAGTGTATGCATCCTCCTAAAATTCACATGTTGAAGCTGCTCCCGGATGTGAGGAGACGATTACTAAATGAGGTCCTGAGGGTGGCTGCTTAATCTAGTCGGGTGGTGTCCTTATAAGAACAGGAAGTATTTCCTCTGCTCTGTGTGGACACAGCAGGAAAGCAGCAAGGTGCACAGGGAGCTTCCACGTACCGGGAACAAAGGGACTGGCACCTTGGTCTTGGACTTCCATTCTCCAGAACTGTGAGGAAACCTTCGCAACCTCTCTGTTGTGAAGCTACTTGGCCTTGGTATCATGCTGAGGCAGCCTTAGTGCGCTGGAGCAAGGTGGAGGCCTGGGTTTAAACAGTCACCCCAGTTATGCTGATTGCAAGTGAGCTGGGTAAGTTTCCATCCAAAACCTAGAAAGGAGCTTCCCAAGCTTTACATGCAGATGGATTGCTAGGGATCTTACTAAATGCAGACACTGGTCTAGCAGCCAGTGTAGGTCTTGCATTTCCAAAATTCTGTGAGGAACTCAGACAATCCTGACATCCCTGTCCTTCAACCACATTTTGAATGGCAGGCTTCAATATGTGATTCAGAAAAAAGTTGTTTCCTAAGGACCACTTGGGATGTAAGAGGTGATGAGCACAGAAGCAACTAGGAAGTGCAGTGTGGCCAAACCCTTCTTATTCTCTCTCTCCTCTCTCTCTCTCTCTCTCTCTCTCTCTCTCTCTCTCTCTCTCTCTCTCTCTCTCTCTCTCTCTCCTGGCAGATGAAAAGAGGGCACGCCCTTTTAAGAAACCATAGCAATGCACAGATGCAGGTGACATAGGGGACGCAGGTGATGCAGGCCAATCATACATTGCTAAATGCTGCTTCCACCCTCGCATCCAATCATATCCTGCCATGAACACTGTGTCCACCCTCTCATCCAATCACATGCCCTATGTGAATGCTGGTAACCTCCGTGATATTGGAGAAATTAATAAAGAAAGTTCCCTAACCACGTGGAGCCTGGTTGCTGTATTAATTCCATGTCACCGCTCACCCTCCTGAGGCCGTTGGATTACGGAGATGGCACAGTAACTGGACCAGGCCAGATTACAGTGCAGAAATGGAAATTAATGTTGACTGCATTAAATGATGATGTTGTCTGCTGGGGGGAGGAAGACACCCCATCACTCATGAAGCCCCAGGCCCAGTGAAAGCCACTCTGATCTGTTGGAAGTCAGGAGTAAAATTTGCTAACAGAGGTCAGGGCAGGGATAGAAGAGCTCCACCAACACCCAGGGACACCAAGTGAGCAGGTCCATATCCGTGTCACTCTGCTGTCTTCCCAGGGATGCCTGCAGCCAAGAACAGACAGGTAACCAGGAAGCCCTGACTCCAGCACAAGCCCAGGATGAAGTAGTGCCAGCCATCCACCAAGAGTGGAGCATCTGTCCATCTTCTGTTACTAGAACAAAATAGAAAGGGCAGATACTTTATAGAGAAAGAGTTTATTCAGCTTGTAGCTCTGGAGCCGAAAGCCCACTATCAGGTTTGGTGTCCTGTGAAATGTATATAAGAGGGAGAGATGGAGCCCAGTGAGGGGCCAGTTTTGGGGTCTCATAGCAACTTCCTCATGAGAAAAGAAGTGGAGAGGAGAGAGAGATGGAGAAGTAGGGGGGAGGAGGATGACAAAGAGGATGAGGGAAGGGAGGAAGGGGAAAGGTATGAGAAGGAGGTGGAGAGAGGAAGAGAGAGGAGGGGGAGAGGAAATATTTGAAAAGATGATCACTATTTTCCAAAATGAGTGAAAAACAGTAAAGTCAAAAGCATTGCAGAAAACCCCACATCTCACAAATGCCAAAATACACAGACTTTCTATGTACACTATAGCCAAAGTGCTGTAAATAAAAATTCATGAACATAGCAGAAAAAGAAATTCATGCCTACAAGAAAAAGGATAAGAGTCATAGTAGGCTTCTCTGGAAACTATGCAGGCCAGAAGACAGCAGAGTGACACGGATATGGACCTGCTCACTTCCTGGATTCTACAGCCAGAGAAAGTGTCTCTCAAAATGAACGTGAAATAATGACTTTTAAAAGACAAACATAAATGGAGGGGATTCACGGGTATACCTTTACCTCTAGGAATGGTACAGGAAGTCCCTCAGGAAGAGGGAAAATAGGACCAGGAAGGAATTCGGAGGAAGAGGAGCACTGGAAAAGGTTTTAAAAGTGAGCAAGCCTGGTAACATTACTTACACGGGTAATTCATGGATTTCCAGGAAGATAATCAATACCTGACACCTGTGCAGACCAAGCCATGCTGTGCCACAGGAGCAAGAGTGGCTCTGGGGGTTAGAGACACATGTATCCTGAATGAGCAGGTCTGGGGACACCCCAGGGCCCTGACTAAGCTCCCGCATGGGGTGGGGGCACAGAGGCAGCAGTTTGAGCGAGCTCTAGGCTGCATCCCAGGTTAGAAACCATCCCAGCTTGTGCCTCAGTGGAAAAGAACAGAAAACGACAACTACTTGTGCCATATTAAAAACTGCTCACTTTTAACAATCATTTTTGGAGATAAGATCAGAGAAATCAGGGAAGAAATTCAGAGCAATGCCATCTTGAATAGCCTCACCCTGATTAACAACAGATACCTCTGTGAATTACAGTGAGAAATCCCACCACTAACACTAGCATCTGTTTTAAACAACACAACGTTGTTACTTCAGATGAATTAAGACAGGCCTTGTAATAAACATAATTTGACAGGGAAAGGGAAACTCTTTAAGTAAGTTATTAATGATAGGAAATGCCACAAAACATTTAAGTGAGGAGGCTGGATTTAGCCCAAAGCGACAGGCTGAGCTGTGCTGTGTTAGGCTGTGTGGTTGGTGGAACTGTCAGCTTTCATACAGGAGGCAGTGACAGTCCTGAGAGTCTATGGTATCACCTGACACTCTGGGTTAAATCTGACCACAAACGGTACAATGGACAATTTCATCAGTGTTGCTAACACTAAATCACTGAACCCTCCAGCCAAGCTCTACTGCATGCAACCCCCTAATTTCCATTTTACAAAGAAGGAAACTGAGGTCTGAAGCTACTCAGCTGTGATTTGGGGGGCTGGAATGCCCAGGCAGGCAGTCCATCTGGTGCTAACCATGCTTTATTGTGCCTTTCATGGTCTACACTGCATAGTTGAGAAAGATGGGCCCAATGACCCATTTCAGTGACACAGGAGACACTTCAGCCAGCCAGAGTTAGCAATGTGCTCTAGACCAGATGGTAAATGCTGCAGACTGTGTAGTCCACAACAGTCTCTGTCTTACCTACTGTTGTAGTAGGAGGCAGCCCTAGCCAGTGTGTGAAAAGATGGGTTCCAATAAAACTTTACTGATAAAAGCAGGCAGGGGGCTGTAGTTCACTGACTTGTGCACTAGACCGTAAGTATGACAGCTTTTGAGAAGAGGCATTCCAGCACGGGTGGAGGGTAGGGCACAGGACTGTGTCAAAAACATTTGACTTTTCAAAAAAACAAAAAAACAAAAACCTTGTAATTTCTCAAGCAACAAGTAATTAAAACAAAAACATCATAGCCATAAAAAGAATTGAAATGCAAAAGCTCCAATCAAGTTGATGGAAAATGGAGTGAAAAATTATAGGTCAGTTGAAGAGAAGGGAAGAAAGAGCAAAGACGGGCACCAGAAAAAAGAACACAGCAGGAAAAAAGCACATTTTAGTAACTATGGTGAATGCAGATGGACAAAATCCTCCAAAGGACAGGCAGTCTAAAACCAGCCACACACTGGGAGACACACAGAGGATGGGAAACGTGAAACGTTTCAAGAGAAAAGGATGTGGGACCCAGAGAGTCAGCACTGCTATCTGGATAGGACAGAAGACAAGTCAGAATGAAACAGAACTCAGGGCAAAGAGCATTGTTCAGTCAGAAAGAGTCACCACATAACGATGGCAGAGGAAGCTAGGGTATTTCCGTGTATCTACCTAAATGTAAAGTTGTCTTACATTTATGAGACTGAGTTTATAAGATTTAACAAAATTTGTATGTGTGTAATAACATAGCCTTAAGAAGTTAAGTTAGGCAAGTTTATACTTGATGTGGGAGCTAAGGAAATTGGTAAATTTTTCGAGTACATGTTTACAATACACAATATAAACATTCACCCATTCATCCTTGGAGGTCAGTACACATCTATGTTGCAGGAAATTGGTAATTCTCTAATGCAAGATTTTTACACACACATGTGCACACACGCACACACATGCACACACACACACATCCATTCAATAACTGTAAGGGCAAGAGTGGGAAGAAAACTAATACACTAAGAGCTGGCTGAGCTCTGGGTACAAAGACTCCTCCCTGTATAGGCGGCTGGGGGTGTCCCACAGCAGGGCTGGGCTCTCTGTAAGATGGACAGGAAGCCCCAGAGAACCCCCGGTGTGGCCAGGAACCACAGTTTTGGACACTAGCACAGGAAAGCCACAAACCAGTCATAATTTAGAAAGGTAACTAGAGCTCACTTGTGTCCACAAATTAGAAGCATAAATCTAAATCACTTATAAGTCAAGCACAAACTGAGAAATGAAACAAGAAAGTAAAGACATGGACAAGAACAAGCCTGCACAGAAACCCTCTAGCTAGCCCTTCCTGGACTGAGGACAGTGCAGTCACCCCCGGGGGTGGGGTCATGGCAGAGGAGCCAGAGACTCCAGCTGTGTGAGAGTGCAGCACTGGGGGAGGGTGGAGGACAGAGATGGGGACAGGTGAACAGACTTCATGGGGACCCAAGGGCCCCCGGGGAGGGGTTGGCTGGTGTGGGGTGCTCCTGTCTCCTGGCACCACCCGGAGGAGGAGGGGACCCCACCACTAGGGCCGTCAGAGCCACAGCCCTCTTCCCTGACACAAAACAGGTGTTTTGAGCCCAGTGAGCCCCAAACAAAGTCCCCACCCTGGCTCCTCAGGGTGATGGAGCCTCTTCTACCCCAGCCCTGGTGTGGTGCAGTGCCCACCTGCCCTGCTGGACGCCTTAGGGACTGGAGACCAAGTGGTCACCAGGTGGCAGGTGGACTCATTGGGTCCCACCCATTTGGTCACGGGCAGCACTCACTCTGGCCTCACTCGGAAGTGCACCTTCGCTATACCCCGATGGAACATTAGGGACAGAGGTCTTCCTGCTCTGTCCCTGAGGGGGGCCCAGGTAAGTGCTTCACTTGCGGCTCTGTGCCCACCCACGAAAGCATCACCAAGCCCAGCACCGGTGAGCACTGTGCCCAGATGCCTGCTGCCTGACTGGGGGTGTCCCACCTCAAAGTTCGCATCAGTTTCTCCACCAGGTCTTGTGTGGGGGGTGAGAAGCAGTTCCTGGGACAGCTGGGACCACGCAGGGCAGCCCTGGCCACGCCTCCACTTTGGTGGCTCCCCCCCCACTGCCTTGCAGTGAGCAGAGCCTGGTGTGGGAAGCATTATGTCCGGGGACACGGGCAGAGGTCACTGGGGGCAGGATGGATCAGCGGCTAGGTGAGGTAGGCAGGAGGGTCCCCAGCTCAGGAGCGTGGGCTTCTGCTGCCGGCCAGCTGGGAACTGCAGGCAGAGGCAGGTGGGGGCGTCTGTGGCATCCGGGAGTCCAGCCTGCCCAGCACAGAGGCAGAGGCAGAGGGGCGGTGCAGAGCCGCAGAAGCAGCTGCGCCAGCCCGGGTGCTGCAAGAGAGCTCTCGGGAAGGGCTGCCGGCACCCTGCAGGTCAGTGTCCTCCCTGTCTTCCCCAGCCTGTAGGGGTCGGCAGCACAGCCGAAGCCCAGGGGGTCAGGAAGACCGCTGCCCAGAGGGCCCGGGGCTTCTCCTGGGGGATGCAGAGCCTGGGTGGGTGGGGCAGGTAGGTAGCAGCGCCCCTTACTCACCTCTGCTGTAGAGGACTCCCAGGGCCACCAGAGCACCCATCACCAGCAGAAACAGAAGCAGCAGCCCCTTCTCCAGGAAGCTGCGGTGCTTTTGCCCCGGGTGGCCGGCTCTGTCCACCATCCCCACTGTGGTTCCTGGCTTCCTCATCCGCGGGCTCTGGATGGAAAGTGCACAGCTGAGCACCTATAGGCCAAGGGCAGGGAGAGGGGTGCGAGTTCCCAGCTGTCAGTGGCGGCTGGTTCTGTGGGATGCTCAGTCCCAGTCTCCCCTTCCAAGGCCAGATCCCCAGCCCTGCTCACCTGGGTCTCCGAGCTCACTAGTCCTGGGCCAGTCTCCAAGTGCCTGGGGCGCCCGCGGGTGGGAGGAGGCCTCGCGGGCCAGCCACAGTGCAGGCTGTCTCAAGGGCAGCTTCTCTCAGGGCCCCGTGCTGCTCACAGTTGGGTCTGCAGTGAGGCCCGGCAGGCTTTGCTCCTGTGTTGTCCAAGGGCCTCTGTAGTGGTGATGCCTGGGCTGCTTGTGCCCTGGGGTTCTGGAGCCAGGGCTTGGGTACTGGTCAGGGACACTGTCTGGAGGAAGCAAGGAAGGGCTGCTGGGCTCACTGCCTGTCTGTCCTGTTGGAGCCCAGGCGCTTTGAGAGGAGGAAAAAGGAGAACTGTACCCCTGCAGTGGTGACCATGTGGATCAGGAGGTGACAGGTAAGTCTCAGCATCTCCAAGCCCAGCCCCTGGAGCCACCTGGCTGGGGTGCTTGTCACTGCAGAGGGGACATGTCCCTGAGCCATCTGGGCAGGGGCAGTGGAAGACACACTGGGAACAGGCTGTGCTGTGGGCATGACAGGGACCTGGGTATGGAGGGCTGTGGGGGCAGAGACAACAGCATCTGAAGGCTTCTGGGTCTCTGCCCTGTGAGTGCACACATGAGTGCAGGTGTGAGTGTGCACACAAGTGTGCATGTACAAACGCATGTGTACATGTAGGTGTGTGTGGAAAAGCATATATGCCTGCATATGTGTGTGTGCATGTATGTGGGTGTGCATGTGTGTGTATGTACACCCATGCCCCTGTGTGTGGATGTGTAGGCCCAGGCATGTGTCTCTAAGAGCTGCCTGGGGCTGGGAAACAGCTGTGTTGGTGCCAGGCTCCCTGGTCCAGAGCCTAGAGACAGAGAGGATGGACCCACCTTGGGAGAGTAGCTGTAAGCCCAGTGACCCAAGGATGGCTGGTTTTGTGTTCTTACCCCATGAATCCTAGGCTCGGCCTGGGCTCAGTCCAGTTCATGGGGTCTCAGCATGTCTCTCACTCTGTCTGGGCATCACTTGCCTCAAAGCCCAACTTGAGGGGAGACAGGGATCTGCCGGGTGAGTCCCCATAGGGCTGCATGGCCACTGGTCTCCTCAGCTCCCCCTCAGGGTGCTGAGCAGGGCTGGGGCCTGGCCTTGTGCCCTCTCCCTTGTCCCCCTTAGTCTCCTGGCCATGGGTGGACTTGAGCTCCCCTGGTCTGCAAAGGTCTCCTGTCTAGCACCTGCAGCCATGGAACCTCAGAAGTTCCCCCAAGGTCCTTTCCCCCAGATGACTTCATATCCAGTTTCTGTTGCCAAATCCTGGAGTCACCCTGGGCCCCTTGTTCCGCCCCACACCCATCTGGTCCTGAGGTCCCAGCTCACCCAGGATGATCTCCCACTTCTGCCCCACGACCTATTCCAAGCCCATTGCATGTGCCACGCCCTCCCGAGCATCTGCCCGTCACTCTCCCAAGGGGTCCTTAAGTGCAGGTGTCACTCCTGGCCCCCTGGAGCCCACACCCTGTGGAGGAGCAGCTAGAACTTGCTTTTGTCTTAGGATGAGATGACCCCTAGGACTGCCACCGCCCTTCAGGTTGCCCCTCCTCAGGCCTCTTGCCTGGACTGGTCACCTCCAGATACCCTCTGAAGTCAACCCTCTGAAGTCACCTTTCTGGGGGCTCTTTCCTGACCTGGCTTCTGGGTGCAACTGAAAAAGCCTCAGCCTCCTTCTGCTGTGTCACAGCAGCCTCGGTTCCACTAGTGCTGACCCTGACTCAGCCTGCAGATCTGCACCTGGCCTGGTGCCGCCCTTCACCCCGGGCCCACCCCCTACCGAGGGAGCGTGAGTGATGCATGGGTCCTGGCCAAGTTTGCGCTGCCCTAGGGTTTGGGCTCAGGCCTCACTGACACTTATGTCTTTGCTCAGAATCAATCTCACACCCCCATTCTGCTAACTCCCTCCCTGCTGTCCTGTGAGTCTCAGACTTCCTGAGTCATCCCTCCTTGTGGGGTGGGGGGGGGCAACTCTGCCATTGTAAAAGCCTTCAAAAGGAGCCAGGGCACCTGAGCCAGAGGCAGTGGAACTGAGCACCAGACTCCATCGTGGCTGCACCCTGCCAGGGCTGGGCCCTGGCAACCAAGGTCCCCTTCATCCAGAGACAGTGTAGATGTCTCTCTGGTTATCGTGCAGGGGGAGAGGAAGATAGAGCCACCCAGAAGGTGTCCCCCAGGCCTGGGAAGCAGGCTGGCCTCTGGGAGGCTGTCCTCGAGGCACACTGGCCAGGAAAGCAGGCCAGGCATGCCCTCACCCAGCAACCCTCACCTCTCTGTCACTCAGGAGCAGCTGCCACCCACAGCAGTTCCCTGAAGGCTGGGTTGGCAAGTTCTCGAGTTGGGTGTGCTGACCAAGGGGTGGTCTAGAAGAGCGGTGGGAGTCAGGGCCGCACTGTGAGGTCACTCTGGGCTGCTTCTGGCCTTCTTTGTGATGCCACGTGGGCTCCCTGGAGGCAGTGATGCTCTCAGTCCAGAGTTCCATGGGTGCTTGGGTGGGGGAGGGGTCCTGCCTGGGGTGCTGCCCAGGGTCTGCTCCTTGTCCTGGCCCCAAGATGCTGGCCAGGGGTTCCACAGGCTCTGGCCAGGTGTCTCCCCTACTGAAGTAGGGTGATGGGTTCAGAGGCTTTTCCAGGTGGGGAGAGGATTCCTGCTCATGGTGGGGCAGGAGGGCAGTGGGAATGTCCATACCCAGAGAAAGCCAGGCTCTGAACAAGAGCCAGTGACTCAGACCCAGTCTTTTTTATTTTTTTCAGTACCAGGGATCAAACTCTGGCCCTTGTGCTTCTGAGGCAGGCACAGTACCACTTGAGCTAAATCCCAGCCTTCCTAGAGCCAGTTTTTTGGGGTACAGGGTCTGAGCAGAGCAGACCCCCACAGAAACCCAATGGTCTTCTCCAGTCCCGACTCCATTGTGTTTCAGAACCCCACGTGCAAATCCTACTGCCCTTGCCTGTCTGTCTCTGCAAGGTGCCTGCATGGTACCAGGCCACAGAACCAGGTGTCGTGAGGCAAACATCCTCCATGTTGGAAGCTTCCAGTCCATGATCAGAGGCTTTCTAAGGGTGGGCCTCAAAGTGAGCCCTACCTTCTGGGGAGTGAACTAGGGCCCAGCTGGGCTGTCCAGGGCCCCCTATATGGATCTTAAGCCTCTAGGCCAGCCCTGCATCTCCACTCCTGCCCTAGGCTGACCCCTTAGCCTGCTCCCGCCCAAGATAACCTGGCCACCTATGACCCAGGTGCCAACCCACCCAAGCTTGGGGCTGCCCTATCCTAGACCCTCCTCTAGTGTTTACGTGAACCAGAGGCTGGGGCTCCTGGCCTGGTACCCAGCAGCCCAGGGAAGCTGGGAGGGGGGGCTGCAGAGCCCAGCCCTGGCCAGGACCCATCACAGTGCCCACAAAGTACATGTGTAGCACACACAAACACACCCATTGCCCAGGGCTATGGTCTAGCAACCCAAGGTGAATTCTAATCTCCTCTAAGAGGAGGTCAAGAGCAGGGGCCTCCTGCACACCCCGGCCTGGGGCAGTAGCTGTAGGTGTGGAGAGCTGCAGTCCAGGGCTCTGAGGAGGTGGCCATGATGGGGAGAGGGAACGCCCCTCCTTGCCTCAGTGCCAGGGCCAATGCTAGAACTCAGTGCGCCTGGCTTCCTGCAACCTCAGGGCTGAAACTGCTAAGTTACCTGCAGATTTCCTCTTGCCTGAAGAGACTCCAGTGTGGAGTGAGAACTCGACCCCACCAAGTTTTCATGAGAAGTTGGGGTGCTAACTCAGAAAGAATGGGACCCTTAAATATAAAATGGGATGTCCTGTTGGCTTAGATGAGAGGATTCTGAATCCCTGGCCTGAACTGGTGGAAGCAGTGTTTCCCAAGCCTGAGGACGCAAACCCTCAACAACACATCTGGGCCGGGTGCCAAGGAGGCCCCAGCCGTCCTCCACAGCCCCCTGCTGGTGCTAGACCTGTAATGACCATCAGATCACCGGTGCTTCCAAGCAGGACAGGTGGGCCAACATGGTGGCCTGGAGTGCACTGTCCTTGGCAGGGAAATCCAGACTCCACAGGGCCACAGTCAACATGAGGAAGGTGGCCTGCAGCTTCCCCACAGAGGAGAGAGTTGAATCTGGGGCTGCTTGCTGTCAGGGCACACATGGGGCTGGTTCCTGAGCCTTCAGCAGAGACTCGGGGGCAGACCGAGTCTGCCCAGACAGCTGGGTGGATCTGCATAGCAGGAGGCACTAGTTCAAGTCCTGAGACAGCCTCAGGCAACACACTCTGGTGTCTGGGACCCTTGTGCTGAACTTGGAAGGATGTGGCCCATTCTCAGCTGGTGGCCCATTCTCTGCGCCCTGGAGTCTGCAGACAGGGCAGAGGGGATGGATGGAGCCATGGGCCCACAATGTCAATGTACCACTGGGGACAGGACAGCTGTGTCTTTCTCACAGCTCTAGGGCTTGGGAGGCCACCAGTGAGGCTCTTGGCTGGTGTGCAGCCTGGTCATAAGCTCTTCTCACTGTGTCTGTATAATGTGGAAGGTGCAAGGGTCTCTGGGCTTTTGTTTGTGATACTGTGGATCAAACCCAGAACCTCACTCATGTTAGGCAAGTGCTCTTATCTCTGAAATGTGTCCCCTGGCCTTTTTATTTTGAGTTTGTCAGGCTGGCCATGCATATGAGATCTTCTTGCTTTAGCCTCCTGAGTAGCTGGGCTAACAGATTGCTGTACCATGTTCTATTTCTCTGGGGCCTCATAAAGGCACAAACCCCATTCTTTACACCCAGACCACCTCGCAAAAGCCCCACCTTCTAATACCACCCCAGTGAGGTGAGAATTCCAACATGGACTCTGGGGCCACAGGAAGGGCAGCACTGCTGTTTCCAGTAAACACCACAGACTGAGAGGGGAGGACTGGAGGTGATGTGGCTGGATGGGCACGGGCACATTTGGTGTGGCCCGCTCCTCCAGGTATCCTTGCATGGACCAAAAGGGCAGGACACCCAGTGGGAGGATGGGGAGCAAAGGCACAGGGAGGGTGCCCTCAGAGGACACCTGGCGCTGTCTGCCACTCCTGGAGCTCAGGGTGCTAGGCCTCACCCTCAGTCCCAGCCCCTGGGGCTGCTGATCAACATCTCTGGAATGCAGCTGGGGATGGAAAGATGGAGGGATGAACAGACGGATGGAGCAATGTGGGAGGAGCTACACTGGGAGAACCTGGTGAAGTAGGACTTGTCTGGAGATGCAGAGAGGGGAAGGCAGGGCGGGGACACAGCATCCCGGGAGCTGCCTTCTCTCTCAGCTCCCATCTGCTGTGTCCTTGAGGTGGGAGAGCTGAGTCCTTGCCAGCACCTTGTGGTGAAGCCTGGCAGATCTCAGGTGACACTGGATGGGTGACAACAGCAGAGGGCTGAGCACATGGAGGATGATGGCAGCAGTGGAGCCTGAGGAGGGCGGAGGCTGCCAATCCCACGAGGCTCTTCCTGCTGCTGCGCAGGTATGGCTTGTCCTGGGGAGCCCAGGAGGCGAGCAGGGGTTTGATGGTGGCAGGGTCAAGAGCATAGGAGGGAGGGGTTATCAGGTGGAGGTCAATGAGTGACCAGGAGGGGCTGCTCTGTACAGTGTTCCCTGGTTCAGGAACACAGCGAAAACCCTCTGGTTAGGCCATGCTTCCTGACACTGACAGGAAGGATGAACAGGACTTCTGAACACACCAGTGGGAAGCCTGGGTGCCAGGGAGGTTTAATCCACAGGGGAGAACACGCTCTGACCTGGAAGGCACAGAAGAGAGAAGGGGATGGCTAAGGGGACTCTGGGGAGTGACCCTCTCGCAAGGCCAGTCCCTAGGTGGGCAGCATGGGTTGGGAGCTCATCTTGAAGGCCCCACGGGGGCTCAAGTCAGAGCCATGTCAAAGGTGGCCCATTTGGGTTGGCACATTTCCCCCAGGGCCACGAGGGACTGTCCCTGATGCCACCTGATCTGCAGGATCCCCAAGTTGGGACCACACGAGTCAGCTTCCAGGCCTGGGCCAAGGGACCCAACTGTGGGTGTGAGGCTGTCTGTCCACTGTGGTAGGGCTGAGCACCAGTCAGCAGGCCTCTTACCCTTGGGATTTGTCCCCCTTTCCCTTAATTCCCAAGGAGGAGGCTGGCAGTCCGACATCTGCTCATCTAGGGCTGGAGGGGGCAGGCAGGGAGGCACCTCAGTGAGCTGGGAGCCAGCACACCCCAAGGTGAGATGACAGGAGCCGTGTGGTCTGGCTTGGCCACGTCAGTGCAGCCAGCAGCCAGAGGTCATCTCTCTGCGGGTTCTCGCCTTCAGCTTCTTCAGGCCACCATGGCCAGGATCCACCAGCAGGCCACTCTGAGCAGCTGTCCAGGCCTCTTTGTAGCGCTGTTCCTCCAGGCAGCGCTGCCCAAAATGCAGGAACACATGGGCAACAGGGGCCTGGCCTGGCCGCTCCCACAGGCTGCGCTGGGCCAGAGCAGGTGACAGCTCGAGGGCCCGGGAGAAGGCCCCCGCGGCCCCCTCCTGGTCTCTCATGCCCAGCAACAGGCGTCCTTTGGAACATAAGTCCTCTGTCCGCCCCTGCAGGTCACTGTCCCTGGCACCCTCCTGCAGCACGCGGTCCAGATCTTCAAGGGCCCGGCCAAATTGCTGGAGCTCACCCAAGCAGGTGGCCCGTAGGCGCAGGTGACAGCTAAGGCTGCCCCCAGCCAGGACAGCCAATGAGCAGTAGCCTAGTGCCTGCCCTGACTGCCCTGCGTCCAGGAGGGTGCTGGCTTCCTGGGCCGCGGCCTGCACAGAGGACATGGAGGGAGGGAGCAGCGTCAGCCCAAGGATGCGGCCCCTCAGCCACAGCCTCTTCTGCCCAGTCGGTGTCTGCTGACCACTCTAAAGCTTCCGGGTCCTAGGACAGCAGCAAGGTCGCCTCTGCCCGGCATAGTCCTGGGTGCCACTCGCCGCCCCCAAGTTGGAGGTGGGGTGCAGCAGTGCACTAAGAGGTTCTCATTACTAATCCATGCCAGGGGCAGAGTAAGGAACGCTCTCTTCGTTCTTTTTGGGGTTCCTCCAGCAGCTCCAGCCCCCGCCCCAGAGGCTGAGCTGTGCTGACTCCGACCAAGGCTCCCCCAATCTAGGGAGGCGGCGGAAACCGCTAGGGCGATAGTGCTGGGCAAATAAGAGCGCGAAAGCCGGAAGCGGACACGCCCACCGGCCGGAGTTGCCTTCTGGTCGCGCAGGCGCAGAGAGGCAGAAAGGTCGCCTGCGGAAGGGGCGGGCACCGCGCAGGAAGTGGGAGGCGGTCATTTCCGGTCCGCTTCCGCGTTGGCCCACTTAGTTTGGCAGTATCTCTCCGTAGCCTAGGCACTCCTGGGGCTCTGGGACCTGTGCCTAGCTAGACTCCCCGGGGTTCCGCCACCGCCCTAGCCGGCTAACCCTCGACCTCCGAGAGCTCGAAGTGGAATTCCGAGACCGCTGGCCAAGACCCCACCCAGCCGGCCTCTCCCTTAGTTCGGGATGAATCCCGGCCTACCCGGCACCCCCAGCTCTGAATCGTCGGGCCAAGCCAGCAGCCTCCGCCAGGTGTATGACCCTCGGTGTTCTGAGACCTACAACCAAGTCCCTGGATTTCTGAGACGCCCCGAAGTGGACCTCTCCCTGACTGCCCAGTCACCTCTTCCCGAGACCCAAGACCACCCCCAGTCCGGATGACAGGTTCTCAGAGCACCCCTACTAGCTGTTTTGCTCAGAAACCCGTTCCCCAGCCCGGCCTTTCTCCAAACTCGAAGACCTCAGCCCTAGTCTCCTTTTGGGTCAGAGCCTCTGTGCCCTGCCTTCTCCGGGCTGAGGTTCCCAGGACCTTCTTAGAGCTCTGAGACCCCCATCTCAGCCCCTCCTCCGAGTTCCGTGACCTGCATACAACAGTGTAGCCTCTGGGTGCCTCTGCCGGGAGCCACAGTGGTCTGGAGGAAGCTTCCAACAGCTGGTGGGCAGCAGCTTTCGGCTGAAACCCGCACTGTTTTTTTTTGTTTTTGTTTTCTGCAGGGTTTAACTGCTAGAACCCAAAAGCGTGGAGCGTGAGTGGGTGTGTGACTAATAGGATCGCGAGTCCCTCTAGCGTCAGAGCCTGTGCTCCAGGCCTGAGGTGGTATTGGGGTGGGCTTCCTGCCCTGACCTCCCCCAAGTCACCTATGGCTTATACTCTCCTTCCACAGAGTTTGAGAGGTCAGTAGGGCTGTCAGGGCTACAGCAGCCAGAGGCCATCTTTCCAGCCAGACCTGGGACCCCTTACACTCACCACTGACCCACCAGTGGCATGTGAAGCACTGCCTGGGTGCTGGGCCTGTGGTATTAGGTATTAGGGAGGGACTGGAAGGGGGCTGTGTGGGTGTGTGCACACCTTTGTGAGGCTCTGCTGCTCTGAGGGCTGCAGGAGGCGCAGCAGGAAGCTGAGGTCCTGGGTGTCTGTCTCTGCCAGGCACTGCAGGTCCCGGGCAGCAGTGGCTATGTCCCCTTTCTTGAGCTGGAGCAGGCCCCATCGGGCCTGGGCTGCTGTGGATGGTGGGGAGGGTTGTAGGGCTGGTTGCAGGTGGGATCCAGCCTCCTCATACCTTCCTGTAGGGGTGGAAGAAGGTCGATCACCCTGGAGCTTCTGCAGAGGAGACAGAAGTGGAATGTGGGGCCCTGGGAAGCCACTGCTGCCTTGCCTGCCGGTGCTAGAGGGCCAGCTGATGGATGGTTGGCCTCAGGACAGAAGCTGGGTGCAGTCTGAGTGGCTTGTGGACTTCCTGTTGAACTCTACCTCCGGGACTCCCAGAAGGGGTGGTAGGCTCTGATCTCCTTAGGGGTCAGCACAGCCACTGCTTTCTGTCTGAGTCCTGAGAGCCAGACACAGCTGTCTGATCAGGGAGCAGTGTTGATGTGGGCTGGCAAGAAAGATCCCACCTAGCAAACCTGTGCCAGGACAGGCCTGGCTTTGCTGGACCACTGCTGCAGACTTCCATGAGTGGGGGGTCAAGTGTGAGTCCTTCAACAAAACCCCACTCTTCTAGAGAGGAGAGGGACAGCACCTCCATGGCACGGCCCATGAGAATCTGCAGCCGTAGGCCTGGGATGCAAGGGACCCCTGGAGCTGCAGGGCAGGGCTTTCCACCCACTTTACAGAAAATAATATGGAGGGTCAGGGGTGCCAGCCAGATGCTGTGTCCCTGCTCCTGGGTGACCCATACCCAGCGCCATGAGGATATCCACGAGGAGGATGTGCCAGCCTGGCTGTGCAGCATTGACTCTGGTCAGCGCCTCCCCCATAGCAAGGAGGCCATGGGCATCCTCATCCATGAAGGGTACCCTGATGTCTAGCAGCTGGCTCAGGAGGGCCCGGCAGTGGGCATGGAGGCCTTGAGTGAGCAGTGACTGGGCTTCTGGCTTCAGAGAGCACAGCTCAGTGACCACGGTCCCTGGGTCGAGTCTCAGGGCAGAGGCAACATCATCCACAGCTTCCTGTGAAGTGGGAGGACAGGGTGGGTATAGGCTGTCAGGTTTTCACCTTGGGATTCTAAAGGTTCCCTGAAAACTGCTTCCTGCCCCTCCCTGCTCTCCATGGCTGCAGTTCTACCAGCCCCCTGGCTGAACATCTGAGAACCCTGAGGTCCTTTACTGGTCTCTACCCCTCTGGAAGGCCAGACCCTGCATCCAGCCATCAACCCTGGTTTCTGTGGGCCCTGCTGCCCACAGCCCTGCCCCTAGTGGCCCCCCTCTTCCACAGGGTGGTGATAATCAGGTGTCCCCAGTGCCTGGGTGTCAGGCCCCGTGGAGAAGGCCCCAAATGGCATGAAAGTACGAGGGGTGGAGGGCAGAGGGAGAGCCTGCCCGGGGACTCAGTGCTCTTGGCTGCTGTCCTGACGAGGCCCTGGAAGCACACAGGATGGGCACTCATTTAATCAGTTGATCAGGGTAAGTCATTTGGCCAGCAAAAAGGGGCCATTGGGGCCATCTTCCTCCTCTGCTGGTCTCCTGATTGTCCTGTCTGTGTGGGATTGTCTTTGCTTCCTGACTTTTTGGGGTTAATTTTTAGTGATTTATTTTAATTTCTCTATTGGCCTTTTTTGAAAGGAGTTTTTGTAGTTACTGTTGAATTTCAGTTCTTTATGAATTCTGAACATTAATTATCAGATACATGATTTATAAATATTTTTTCCTGTTGTTTGGCTTTTTACTTTGTTCAGTGTTCTTGGATGTGCAAAATTTAAAAATTTTTTGTAAGTCTAATTTGTCTGTTTTTTTTCCTTCTGTTAGCCATGCTTTTGGTATCATGTCCAAGAAATCATCACTAAATCCAAAGTCCTGAAGGTTCTCCCTGTGACTTCTAAGATTTCTACTTCTTTAGGTTTTCCATTAGATCTCTGGTTCACTTTGAGTTAATTTTTATATATGGTGTGAGGTAAGGATCCAAATACCTTCCTTTGATTGTGGCTTTCCCAACACTGTCCATTGAAGGTATCTTTCTTTTCCCACAGAATATTCTTGGTGTGCTTCTTAAAAATCCTTCAGTTCTTGGGCCAGAGGGCTAGCTCAGTGGTTCCAGTGCCTGCCTCGCAAGCGCAAGGTCCTGAGGTCCTGAGTTTGATCCCCAGTAACCACATATAATGCTGGGCGTGGAGACACGCCTACCAATAATCAACACCGCATACCACAATGCCGGACGTGGTGGCTCACGCCTGTAATCCCAGCACTTGGGAGGCAGAGACATGAGGATTACTGAGTTCGTGGTGGCTTGCCTGGGCACCATAGTGAGCTCAGGGCCAGCCTGAACTACAAAGCGAGACCCTGTCTCAAAAGCAAAAAAAAAAAAAAAATCTTCAGTTCTGTGCTTTCCATTGTACTGTCTATACGTCTGTCTTACACAATGTCACACTGTTCTGGTAGTGGTAACTTTGTAGGAAGTTTAGACTTCAGGAAGCCTGAGTCCTTCAACTTTGTTCAACATTGTTGAAGCTCTTTAGGGTTCCTTTAGACTCTATACGAATTTTAAGATTTTTTTTCCTGCAAAAACCATCATTGGGATTTTGTACACTCAATCTGTGAATACTGAAGAAATGGTGACAACAGTATTAAGTCTTCTAACTCATGAATGTGGAATCTATTTCCATTTATTTTTCTTGAATTTCTTATAGCAATGTTTTATAGTTTTAATCACACAAATTGGTCTCCTTGGTTAATTTTGAAATATTTTTGATACTGTTGTAAATGGAATTTTTTCTTAATTTTCTTTTCAGGTTGCTCATGGTTACTGTATAAAATGCAGCTGCTTTTCACATGCTGACTCTGTGTCCTGCCACTTGGCTAAATTTACTTCTTGGTTCTGATAGGTTTTTCATGGACTTCAGGGTCTTTTACATATGAAATCAGATCATCTGCCACATGGATACTTTTACTTCTTCCCCTCCAATTTACATGTCTTCTGTTTCTTTTCCTTGCTTGTGTGTTATGGTCAGGACTTCCTGTCCTGTGCCTGATAGGAGTGGCAGGTGTTTCCCCTCATCCTGCTGACATCCTGTCACACTGGGCAGCTTTTACATAGTGAGCTGCCCTCGAATCCCACTTGTCCCACTCGGCTGCAGTGTGTAAGCCTTGCACTGTGCCGCTCAGGCTGTTTTGCTAGTGCTGCACTGAGGACTCTGGCATCAGTGTTCACAAGTGGTATTTACTGGTAGTTTCCCATCTGGTTTTGAGGCAGGCAGGGTAAGAGGAAGTGTTCTCTTCTTTTCCAGTTTCAAAGAAAAGTTTGAGAAAGATTGGTGGGAATTCTTTAAATGTTAGGTGAAGTTGTCAGTTGAGTCCTCGGGTCCAGAGCTTGTCTTCCTTGGGAGGTTTTGATCTCTGATTCAACCTCCTAATAGTTATAGGTCTACTCAGATTCTCCTCTTTCTTCATGACTTAGTCTTCTTCAGTTTTGCTTTTTTTTGTTCAAGCTTGCCCATTCCATGTGGATTATCATT
This sequence comes from Thryonomys swinderianus, assembly GCA_004025085.1. NCBI lineage: Eukaryota > Metazoa > Chordata > Mammalia > Rodentia > Thryonomyidae > Thryonomys > Thryonomys swinderianus. The sequence continues at coordinate 119,361 of PVIC010000003.1, forward strand.
CATAATGCTCCTTTCTAACTGCTTTAGTTTCTGTAGTCATGTCTCCATTTTCATTTCTGGTTTTTGTAATTGAGTTCTTACCTTCCCTCCCTCTCTCCCTTTCTTTCTCTCCCTGTGGCTGAAGGCTTGTCAATTTTGATTTTTTCCCCCCAAGGAATCAGTTTTAGGTTTCATTGATTTTCTCCACTGTTTTTCTATTATCAATTTTGTTTACCTCTGCTTGAATATTATTTCTTTCTGTTAGCTTTGAGTTTAGTTTGTGCTTTTTCTAGTTCCTTACATTGTAAATTTAGGTCTTGAGTTTTTTTTTCTTTTGACACAGGGTCTTGCTTTGTAGTTCAGGCTGGCCCTGAGCTCACTATGTACCCCAAGCAAGCCTGGAACTCAGCAATCCTCCTGCTTCTGCCTCCCGAGTGCTGGGATTACAGGCGTGAGCCACCATGCCTGGCTAGGTTTTGAGTTTTAATGTAAGCATCAGTAGCCCAGGTTCTCCTTTGCATGGTGGTGTCTTGTGTTTTGGTAAATTGTGTTTTTATGCATCTCTCCATATTCTGTGCTTTCCCTTGTGATTCTTCCTTGATCACTGGTTTCACGCCCCTTCCTTCTACAGAAGAGGAGATAGGCATGAGAGGAGAAGCAGTTTGTCTGGTTCCCTCCCAGGGCCTGGCTCCATGTCTGTGCTTGGGAACAGCCCAGGGGAAGGACACAGACCCTGCACAGGTGCCCACGGGGTAGCTGCAAACAAGGAATGTCCCACAGAAGACTCCCACCCATGTGAATGGGATCGCTCTTCTCACCAGCCTGACCCTCAACATTTTATTTTGAATTGCTACATTTCTCTAGGATGTCCTAAGTGTAGGATTTCACTTTAAATCTGAGTCCCATAGACTCCATTGCTATGCCTGTAGCAGACATGACTAATCAGTGCCAGCACACATTCCTCTGTACCTGTCCTATATGCCCTTTTTGACACAAGGGTCCATGTAGTCCTCACCGGTGTAGCTAAGATGACACCTCAGGCCCTCTGGCCACATAGTCACCCAGAGGGCTTGCATGCTTATCTCTGCACACTGAGGTCTGAACCATGGAGGGGTAGGATTCTCTGGAAGTGGGGTATGGGGTTGCAGCTTCTGCTACCTCCAGTGCAGGTAGGGAGGATGACATGGGGGATCCAACAGGTATCTTGATGCTGGGGATAGCCTGGCACTACTCGCTGTCCTCAGGTGGAGGAGATGGTGCCCCGTCCCTCCAGCCCACCCCAGGTGGGAGGTGGCCTGGTACCTGCAGCTGGTCCAGAGCCAGGTGTATGAGGGCGCGTCCACATAGGGCCTGCACATTCCCTGGTTCGGCCCGAAGCACAGAGTTGAAGTCGAACATGGCAGTCTTCTTCTGGCCTAGGAGCCCATAACAGCGGGCCCGGATCAGGAGGGACTCACTGGCTTTGGCCCCTGTAGGAAGAGAGTGGTCAGGACACAGCAGCCAGTGTACCAGTGCCCAGCCAGAGTACCTGCTCCACCAGGGACAGGGCTTCAAGGGCAGGCCTTTGCCAGGGAGGGTACAGGGTAACACCCTGTGCCTGATGCCCCAGGGCAGGTGCAAGGTACCCTTTGAGGGCGGCCCCACCCTGGCTACTCCATGGTCCTCAGATTCCTCTGTCCCCAAGCAGTTTGGGCAGGTGGGAGGTCCCACCTGCAGCGAAGATGGCCAGAGAGAGGTAGGCGATGGCCTCCCGGGTGTGGGCCCCTCTGTCTGGCCCCCACAGTTGTGCTCGCAGAATGCTCAGGGCTCTCTCATGGCAGTGACCCTGCAGCAGCTGCCGGTCCTCGTGGCTAAAGACATCCAGGGTGGGCTGGAGGCAGGCTGTGTCCCCAGTCTGGACCACCTTCTTCACCAGCTAGGGGGACGGAAGCAGAGTTGCCACTTCTGTTCCCTTCTTCCCCTCACTGTTCCTCCAAAATGCATTGCCCCAGATGGACTCTCACTCTGTCCCAGGACCCAGGTGCCCTCCCAATTCTTCCAAGCACTAAAATTTGCTGACTTGCAGCCATGGCCATTTGAGCCTTTGAAGTCACTCATATCCTCATCTCCTGGCCCCAGAGTCAGGGGCTGTCCCCACCTGAGTGCAGGAAAGACCGGAGTGGCTGGGGAGGGGCGTTCTAAGCCTCTACCTCTGACCTGGGCCACTTTCTGTGTTACAGGAGGCTGAGACCCACTCTGGTGACCCCACCTGGGGAAAAGAACCAAATCCAAGCACAAGGCAGGGGCTTTCAGGCCATTAAAGGACAGAGGCACAGGGGTTACTTGGAGTCAAAACCCAGGTGGGGCCCGCAGGGCCAGGCTGTTTTCTGGGAGGGTGAGACCTCTGGCTGGCTCAAAGGGAAGGCCCCATGCTCCCTCTTCCTGGGTGGCCATGGTCCTGGGAAGAGTAGGATGGCCTTCCTTCTGTCCCTTTCCCTTCCAAGACATGGGGTTTGGATCCCTGACCAGGTTAGGAGAGGGGGATGGGAAGGAGGTGGCTAGCAGGTCCCTTGGCTTGGCTGCCAAAGCCTGAACTTACCTGGTGTCACTTGCTCACTGTTGTGCAAACAGGGTCACTGTACCCCTGAAGCTGTGAGGCTCTGACAGCCTGGGAGCAGAGCTCTTTGGGGACAGTCAGGAGTCCATTCCCAACCCCAGCAAGATCAGGTCCAAGCCTGGTTTATGTGGGAGCTTGGGAGAAGCTCAACCTATATTCTGTGTTTGGGCTTTTATCTCTGTAACACAGCCAAAGCCAATTTGAAGCACCTGCAGCACACAGGAAGCCTGCAGGGCCCAAGGGTACTGCATCCCAATGGGGAGACGGGGACACAGGAATGAGGGCCTGTGGCCATGCCAGAGCCGGGGCTGAGCAAGTTTTGCCACAAGCTCCAGAGTGGGACCCTGCAAGGCCTGGTGTGTTCAGCAGACCTGGGCCCATGCTGTCCTCCCTGCCACAGCTACCTGGGGCTTCTCACCTGGTTGGCATCATAGGAGAAGCCCCTGTGCAGCTGGAGCAGGGCCAGCCGTATGAGCACTGCCGCTGCCTGGGGCCTCCGGGACAGGGTCACCAACAGGGACTTGTGGGCATCATCTAGGCGGCCCAGGCGGTACAGGGCGTCGGCTGCCAGTAGGTAGGAGGCCTCATCCTCTGGGTCCAGCTCCACCAGCAGTGTGGCCAGCTGGTGCACACCAAGGGCATCCCTGTGGTGATAGGGGCCGAGGGTGAGTGGGCTCCATCCCCACCCCCTTCACCTGCTCAAGAGGCTGGATTTGAACCCCTGGCCATCCCTTCTAGCACACCCTCTTGGTCCTCTCTCAACCACCCCATTGGGCACTTTACAGAAGGAGGAGCTCAGGTGGACTGGTCAGTGGACGGCTGATCCCTGAGCAGACCCAGCCTCAGTTTCCTTTTCTGCAGAAACACACATTAACAGTTTGGCCATGCAAGCTCTGGGTGTTGCTTACAATCAGGTTGCTCTTGAAGTGTTACTAATGAGCTCCCACTGTGAAAGCTGCAAAGGTGACAGTTCCCAGGAAGAGCAAACACAGATGGCACCAATGCACAAATGCAGGCTCCTCCTCACCTGGGATCCAAAGCAACACCAGCTGATCTCAGAAGTGGAGGGAACCAGGGTTTGGGTGCGTGGGGTGGACATCAAAGATGTCTCAGGAGCCTGTGGTCCTCATCCCTGTGTTAGGCTGCCTTCCTGCAGACTCTGAGCAAGCAGGAGTGCAGGCCCAGCAGGAGAGGCTCACTCTGGGGGTGGGGTGGGCTGGGAGGGGAAACGGCCCGGGGCAGTGCCTGGAGTATGGTGGATGGCTCCTGAAATCCAGACCCTGTGAAGGGGTCCATCCCTGCTCGGGGAACTCTATGTCCCTCTCAGTCTTAAGGACAAAACACTGCAGACAGAGGACGTCCTGCACCATGCCTTCCAAGGAATGGTAAAGGTTTGGGGATGGAGAAGGCCATGCTGACTAGGGAGGTCCCGAGACTGCACAGCAAGCTGTTCTGAGACATACTGCCAACAAAGGCAAAGTGTCATGATCTATTGAGTTAAAAATACAGAATATAAACTGCATGTAGAAGTTTAACTCCACTCTATGAGATAGGTGTTATATGTACAAAGTGAAACGGCCAGAAGGAAATGCTTAATGGTGTGCTGGTGCATGAGTTTTACTTTTCCTTTCCATTTGAGTTTCTGACTTCTGTGCTCACCCACAGAGCATCACGCTCTCTGAGGCTGAGAATCCTGAGATCTAAGACTGAGGCCGAATAGCTGTAGATGCTTAGGGAACCCATCCCCTACTCTGCCTCGGTTTACCCATCTGTAAAACAGGAGGAAGCACGCCCTACCGCCCCACCGAGCACGTGATTGTTCTCACCCTTCCTGCGCTCCGGGTCCCTGTGTATCCGCAGCCCGGCTTTGGCAGCCCAGACCTCGAGCGCGTAGCAGCATTTTGCGCCCTTCTTCCCGCAGCACGGTCCGCAGCAGCCCACGCTGGTTCCAGGGCACCAGGGCCTTGACGGCCAGCAGCGCCTCCTCCCGCCGAAGGCGACACGCGGTGACATAATCCAGCGCGCCAAGGAACGCGCTGCCTGCTAGCACGCGCACGAGCCCGCGGCCGCACAGCGCGCGTACGCAGCCCTCGGGGGAGGGCGGTCCGCGAGCCACCACCTCCTGGAAGTCCTCGCGCGCGCGTCTCGCGTCGCCCGCGTGTAGCGCGCAGAAGCCGCGCAGGGCCAGCAGGGGCGCGCGGTCCCCCGCTCGGTCCCCGGCGCGCCTCGGTCGCAAGAGGCGCTCGCATAGGGCGCGGGCCGCCGCCACGTCCCCGGCCAGTAGGAGGCACTCAGCTAGGCGGATCCCCAGCGTGGGTCGCGCTCCAACTGGCGCCACGAGGAGCAGCACGCGGAGCGCGCGAGTCGCCGGCGCCAGCAGCTCGCGGCCCGCATCGTCGCGGAGCTCGGGCCGGCCGCGCACGGCCTCCTGGAAGCGGGCGAGTCCCTGATCTGCGGCCTCCTGCGCCTGGGCCCGCACGCGCTCCTGGTCCCCTGCCGACAGCACTGCCTGAAACTGGCGCCGTGCTGCGCGAGGGCTCTCGCAGAAAGCCTCGTGTAGGTCCCGCAGCACTTCTGGGGCCCGGCCGCCCGCGAGCAAGGCTGCCGCTGCGCTAGTGACCAGGAGGGCGGCCCGGCTCTCACCTGTGGGGAGAAACAGACACTGATCTGCCTAGGACCGACCTCTCCTGCATTGTGAACCCACTGAAGTACTTCTAGGGTATCTCCCGCACCCTGGAGTCCTCCCTAAGTCTGTCAGTGACCAGACAGGTCAGAACCAGACCCGCAACCAGGGGTGGGCAGCCCTGCAGTGACCCTAGCAGGGGCCGAGGTTTTCTTACCTTTCAGCAGGATGGAGATGTACGTACAATACTTTGTTTCCCCGACAGTGTATCGTGGATTTTAGGACTGAATTTCCTCTTCAGGGATTTAGTACCCCCTCCCAGCAAGGTTAGAGCTAATAGTCTGACTGACTTTTGTGGGGCTGTTGCTCTGGGCACCTTTATTCCTGCCTTCTTGAGTTCCTGAAAGGGTGACCCAGTGTTTCCCTCTTTGAAACGCAGATGTTCCCCATCCTGTCTGAGAAAGGGGGTGAGCATACAATGCCAATGATTGGGTGATCTGACCACTTACTGAACTTCACTACGTCTGTTTTCTGACCTGCAGTAGGCTGGGGATTGTAAGTCTACACCCGCAGCATCCTGAGGATTAATTGTAAGCACAGTGTCATGGAGGGAAGGAAAAAAGCGTGTTGCATCCTCACCAATGAACCAATGAACCAGTGAGCCAACAAACTAATGAACCATCCACTCATCCAACTGTCCAACTAATAACAAACTAATGAATCGTCAAACCAACCAATTGATGAGACATTCATCCAACCAATGAATCATCTAACATTCATCCAACCAAAGAATCATCTAACCAACCAATGAACTAACCAACCAACCAACAATTGAATTAACCAACCAATGAGCCATCCAAACAGCCAACTAACTAATGGACCAACCAACCAACCAGCCAGCCAGCCAAGCGAGCAAGCAAGCAACCAATCAACCAACCAGAATTCCCTTGTCTAGTCCTGGTGGCTGATCACCAGTTTGCCCCATCTGAGCCTGGTGGTTAAAGCCAGAGAAATGTTGGGCCCTCCCTATCAGTTACTGACTCTAAAACAGAAATACCTGTAGCCCTGATTTTTGCAATAATATGTGAATCTAAAGAGTTACAGCATGAGGAGAGGCCTTGCGGCCAATGGGGAACAGCTGGTTATGTAAAAATGTGGTCCCTCTCTAAAACTTTAATTATACACAGTAGATTCCTTGGTATTGTCCCACAGGTCACCAAAGCTCTGTTCATTTATCTTGTGTGTTTCTTTTTTTATCAGATCATTCAATTTTGCTGATTTTTCTCCATTATGGCCATTTTTTTTTCATTTCAGCTTCTCACTTCTAGGATTTCCATTGTGTTCTTTTTCTTCTTTTCCTCCTCTACTTCCTCTTCCTCTTCCCTAGGCAAAAGCTCCAAGGATCCAGATCTCCCTTCATATGTCTTTACCTTTCTAGGCTCATTTTCTAGTTATGCCTGCATGTGGTTACTGTCTGGTACCTAAAATAGCTGTGTCTGCTATTCTGTCCATTTGTGTGGTCATTATCTGCAGGACATGTGTCCACTCAGCTATCATGTCTGCTAGAAGCCAGATCTTCCATTGTTGGGTTGAGCAGTTTTGATACACACAGAGGTATAAAAAACACTACCCCATTGTTTAAATTTTCATTTTCCTAATTACTCATGAGGTTCATTAATTTTTCCTAATCTGGTGAGTGGAAAGAAAATAGTTTCTCATTGTTTTAATTAGCATTTGTCTCATTACCATGATGGTGAGTATTTTTCACATGTTTTATTAGCCATCTGTGTTTTCTCTTTTGGGAAATATTTTTGCCAATTCTTTTATTGAATTTTTCTTATCAATATGAAGGAATTCTTCAATAACTCTGCATACTAATTTTTTGCCCATTGTACATTCGGAAGTTATTTTCTCTCTGGGGGATTGTCCTTTCATTTAGTTATGGGCAAAACAGAGCTTCAAAATTACAATAAAATCTAATGTGCCGAATTTTCCTTTATCATTTCCATTTTTATTTTCTTTTTTTGAGAGAGGGTCTTGCTTTGTAGTTCAGGTTAGCCCTGAGCTCACTCTGTAGCCCAGGCAAACCTGGAACTCAGCAATCCTCCTGTCTCTGCCTCCCGAGTGCTGGGATTACAGGTGTGAGTCACCATGCCCAGCACTGTGGTATGTGGTATTGATTGCTGGTGGGCATGAGTCACCACACCCAGCACTGTATGTGGTTATCGGGGATCAAACTCAGAACCTTGCGCTTGTAAGGCAGGTGCTGGAACCACTGAGCTAAATCTCTGGCCCCTCGTTTCCACTTTTTGAATCTTAAGAAGCCCAACTGTACATGGAATTCTTTATGATATTCTCTTGTATTTTCTTTTGGGAGGTAAAATTAGTATTCATATAACTCCCCAGGACTTTTGTTTTCTGCATAGCATGAGGCAGGAAGGCAGGGTGATCCCTGAGGGGCATCCTCCATGTCCCCTGGAGATTTTCAGTACCCACTCTGTCACATGTGAGATTCTGGATATGTGGGTCTGTTCCTAGACTCTGTGTTGTTTGCTTTCTCCATCCCTTAAGTGGACAAACATCCATGCCAACTAGGATAGCTGTGTTCACGAGTAGAGCAAATTTTCCTATCACCTTTCCTTTCCCTTTCTGCTTCTCTTCCTCTTTTCTCACCTTCTCATCCTTTCCTTTTCAGTCCTTTTTTTTTTTTTTTTTTGAGACAGGGTCTCGCTTTGTAGTTCAGGCTGGCCCTGAGCTCACTCTGTAGCCCAGGCAAGCCTCGAACTCAGCAGTCCTCCTGTCTCTGCCTCCCGAGTGCTGGGATTACAGGCGTGAGCCACTACACCCGGCACTGTGGTATGTGGTATTGATTGCTGGTGGGCATGAGTCACCACGCCTAGCATTGTATGTGGTTACTGGGATCAAACTCAGGGCCTTGCGATTGCGAGGCAGGCACCGGAACCACTGAGCTAAATCTTTGGCCCTCCTTTTCATTCTTTTTTTGTGCCTTGATCATTATTGACCTCCTGGTCTTATTATAATATGAAATCCTGAACAACAACCATTGCACATCTTTTCCTTTACATAAGAATTCTGCTTTAATATTTTCTCCATGAAATCACATGACTCTTCAAACAAATTATTTTCTGCTGTGGTGAATAATATATTTTAAAATGATAGAATTTTGGAGCTGGGGAAATCCCACTGAATTCTTTCTACATATCTAGTACTTTTTTGTTATGTCCTTTGAAGTTTCTAGGAAGCTAATCACAATGGATAGTGATACCTTTGTGGTTTCCTTCCTAGCCTTGTGTGTTGTTTTCTTATCATAGTGCATTGGCTTAGATCTCTAGTATAGTGATGACAAATGGGACAGTGGCTTTTTGGCTCATTACTGGTTTGATTGATCAATTGATTTTTGGTGGTACTGGGGACTGAACCTAGGACCTTTACACTGAGCTACATCCTCAACCTTTTTCAAAATTTTTTTCTTTTTACCTCGAGACAAGGTCTTGCAAAGTCTCTAAGTTGATCCCCCTGCCTTAGTTTCCCAGTGCCTGGCTTCATTACTGACTTCTAAAATGTCACCATCAAGTATGATATTATGGCAGGTTTTTAATAGATGTTATCTTTTTTATTAAGTTTTCTACTCATGGGTTATTAAAATTTGGGGAGGTGTGATAAGTATTATAAACACTTTATAAATCTATTGCAATGATCATATGTTTTTCTTTATTCTGTTATTGAATATAGTGAGTTACATCACTGTGGAAACTTGAAACTCTAAGTCCTACATGATTTAACTGAGTTTTGGTGAAAACTTACACCCTAGCCAAGATAAGGAGCCAACCCAAGTGTCCATCAGTAGACAAATGGGTAAAGAAAACATGGCATATATACACAGTTGAATACCATTATGCCTATTACAGTTAGTAGGAGCAATGGGTTCTAGTGTTCATGGTACAGTTGAGTGATTTTAGATAATGATATACTGTGTATTGCAAAATAGGTAGAAGAGAGGTTTTGTATTTTTCAGGAGGAATAAATGAAAAATGTTTGAGATAATGCACAGGTTAATGACTCTGAGGTCACAATGATGCATAAAAAAACCACAAGAACTACATGAGTTTAAGAAAGAAACCAGTTAGCAGTTCTATCAGTTAACTACTGCTGCATAACGATCCACCACAAAATAGCCTAGAACAACCTTTCCTGTTGCCATGGCTCTCCTGCCTGGGCTGAGCTGACAGAGGAACATGGGCAGTTCCTCTGTCAGCCTGGCCTGGCCCACTGGGGGGAGAAAAAAGCAGGGAGGTCCTAGAGACCTTCCTCCAAGTATGTCCGCAGAGCCTCTGGGATGGTGACACTTTTCCCAACACCGAGGAGCTGGGTCTCAGCGTGGGGGCTCTGTGGGAGGTGTGCAGCCTTCAGAAGGTAGGAGGCCTTTTTGGAAACATCTGGTTACTTGAGGGGTTCCCTGGAGGGGGTGGGACCCTGGGCTTCCTCTTGTTCTCAATTCCTCAGTCACTATGAGGGAAGCAGCCTCTCCACCACATCTTTATGCCACAGTGTGCCACCGCACATAGGGTCAGAGCCACAGTGTCACCTGACCAAGGTCAGCTGCCTCCAAAATAGAACCAATAGCCTTGGGTATTTTGGTGCAGTAACAGAAAGCTGACTGGCACACCCTCTCCTGTTGTTCTCCTCCCCTTGCATTGGGAATGGTCCCACACAATGTCACCTCCACCATATCCCATATTCCAGAAGTCACAAAGCCAGGCCCACTTCTCCCCTTGCCAGGAGAAGTTGAGAGCCATGGATGCATGTCTCACCTGCCCTGCCATTCTTAAGCAGAACCTCAAATGAGCAAGAGATGGTGACTCTGAGGGTCCCTCAGGGAGCCATGGCACTGCCTGCCTCCTTCCTGGGTGCAAGGTATGGAAGTTAAAGCTAGATTTATCCTGCACCTTGTCATACATGTGTGTGTCCAGCTTGTGGTGGAACGTTTATTTCTCCACTTCCCACAATAACCATGTTTGTGTTGGTAGTTGGTGACACAGGGGCCTCTTGATATGCTGACATGGTCTCATTGACATGTGATTCTGGGGGAAAGCACCCCTTACGCATCTATGTGGGAGCCATACAGCAAGGACCCACTTCCAGCAGTCTCCCTGGTGGCCAATCTTTCCTCACACACTCATCGTCTCTTGTACAATTCTTGTCCCAGACAGCAGCTCTTTGGGGGTTCTGGGTTTCTGCAGGATCGCCACCTGTGACTCCCCAGCATGTGCCACAGCTCTGCATGATCTTTCAACAGGAAGATGCCCCAGTCCCTGGCTATCATAGACTGTCCTTGGGCACCCTCCTCTCTCAGAAGCCCTGGCATCTTTGTTACTCTACTGAGCATTTTCTGACAATCACACTGTGAGGGAGTGGGCTCAGAACATCTGGTCTGACTCAGTCCCACTTGGTCTGGCTCCTCCCACGCCCCTTGTGGAGGTCACAGTAACCCCATGCGGTGTGCCCAACTCTAAAGACATCCAACCTCTTCAAGCACAACCACCTTTTCTTTCCCTCATACACCTGGGGGTCAACCGTTCAAGATATGCCCTCCAAAGCTGAGGGCCCAGTGAGCCTTTCCTCCTAATGTGGCCATCTCAGGCTCTGTGTTGTAGAGGCAGAAAGGAAACACCACATAGGACACTGACAGCCTGTCACCTCTTTTGCCATCTGCTTCTCCCCTTTGTCTAGTTTCAAGATTGACACTAGAAAAGCATCCCTACTCCCCCTTCTCCATTCGTCCCTTGCTACTCTCTCACTGTCCTTTCTAGTGAGAGGTTTTGCTCGTGGGTTCAATATAACACTTTCTCCCACATATAAGACCCATGGTCTCTCTTCTCAACCATGACCCCCAGCCCCTCAACCCTTCATCTCTCAACCCCAGCCTCCCAGCCTCCCAGTTTCCCAGCTTCTCAGATGCCCCCAGAGGCCCTGGATCACAACAGGTTCTGTCCTCTCTTTGGTTCTGACAGCAGATTCCACAGAGCTAGAACACGCTCAGCATGAGTTCTGAGCACCCATCCACTGCTGTTTCAAATCTTCAGTGACTCTGAGAGCAAAACCAAAGTCCTTCAGAGGCTGGCAGGACTTGGCCAGAGCAGCCCCCATCCTTCCAATAGCCACCCTTGCCCATTTGGTGTTGAGGACCTATCTTTTCCAGAGCTTGGCAGTCTGACTTCTCTGCCTGGGTCCTTTAGTCTCTGCTCACTCCTCCCAAAGTCCTTGTTCCCGGCAGCGCGTTCACAAAGTGAGGCTTGTGTGGGACCCTCTAGGAGCTCTCCAAGAGCAGGGGCCTGACCATCTTGTCACTCTGGTGTCCCCAGCCCCAGTACAACCCCACCATGGAAAGCCTGAATTGGGGCTGGAGTGGCCGTTACCCTGGCCTTAGTGGGGAGGTTGTGACTCATTCTCCTACCTTGGGGTCCGCTTCCTGTTGGGCCAGACTGCAAGGCCTGGCTGCACACGGCCAAGCAGTCCTCATACCTGCCACAAAGGAACAGGGTGACGGGAGACAGGGTGTCACTCCACGGGGCCCCTGGGTCCAGTGCTGCCAAGAGGCCCTGGCAGTCAGTGCTGTGCTGGCCGGTGCTGTCTGTGGCCTCTGCATATCCTGAGACGTGGTGCTGCAGGGTGCTGAGTAGTGTGGGGAGGTAGGGCTGCTGGTGGGTGCGGATGAAGGTCACTGTGCGGCTGGCGCTTGAGGTGAAGGCCTGCAGGTAGTCAGCCACACCCTGGCACACCTGTTCCCTGGACAGGATGCGGGCCAGGGCTCGGGTCAGCTGTAGCTCCAGGCCCTGCTGTGAGTGTGCATCCAGCAGGGTACTGCAGCGCTGCACCACCTCTCGGTGATGCCCTTGGGCCAGAAGACTGGCCAGAGAGTGCAGGACGGCAGCTGGGTGGTCAGGGCAGAGTGCCCCCAGGAAGGCAGAGGCCAGAGCCCCCGTCAGGGAAACCACTGCCATTCCATCCCAGTGGACAGCTGGGATCTGGCTGTCCCCACGGCACCAGGCCTCCAGGGTGGCCACCACGTGGGCCCTCTGGTCCTCAGCCAGTGCTGCCCTCACATTCCTTATGGCCGAGGGGGCGTGACAGCTGAAGGCGGCCAAGTAGAAAGCTGTGGCCAGGGAGGGCTCCCCCAGAGTTAGGTGCTGGTCCCCCTCCCGGCAGAGGCAGGCCACAAGCTCCTGGGCCGACATCATGTCTGTGGCGCTTGCTGACCCATGCCTGGTCCTCGTGGGCACCTGGAGGAGGATGGGTGGTTGGTGCTCAGTCGCCTGAGCCCTGTGCCACCAAGGCCCTCTGACCTCAGACTCTTCTTCCTATGGGGAGCCAGGTGTATGACCCTGACCTGTGGACTTCAGGCTGCTGCCCATCTTCATAGTGGAGTGTTTGCCAGGGCCTGTAGATCATGTTCTCACCCTGGCACCTCCCACCCAACTTGATGCCCCAATGGGCTGCTTTTGGAGAACCTGGTCCTGAGGAGATGGGTGGACTGAGAGCTCAGGGACTCCAGCCAGGGTGACCTGAGGGTTGATCCCTGGCCCAGGTGGCCAGGTCGGGGCTTGGCCAGGGCAAACTGACTGTCTCCATTCTCCCCGCAGACAGGGCTCCCTAGCAGGGGGATACTCGCATCCTTCCAGGCCCCATTAGGACCATCTCTGTGCAGTGACCATACTGGGAGACACAGGCTAGGCTGGGGTATTCACTCCCAGGCACCTGCCTGGCCCCAGTTGGAGCAGGGCAATTCTAGCCATAACTGCTAAGCTGTGTGCTGGGATGGGGTCCTTGTGACCAGCCTCCCACCTCGACCTGGGGACCAGCTTTCAGGACCCCATTCCCTAGTCCCAGTGCTGGCTCAAAGAAGCCCTGACCCCCCCAGTGCAGGCTGACACACAACTGCACACTCCTCTCAACACTCTCACACTTGCCTGTGGATTCAGCTCCAGCCAGCTGTGTGCTGCGGAAGGGAAGGGCCCTGTGTCCCCAGTCCTTCTCGGGCTCCTGGGTTGTGCTGGGCTCCAGCAGATGCCTGGCGCGGCTCTGGAAACGCTGGCTCAGTGGCAGATCCTGTTTCCTGGGAGAGGATCAACACCCTTTCAACCAGGCTGTTCCGCAGCGCCCCCTGTGGCCAGAGGCCCAGGCCATTTCCCACCCCAGTTTCACCAGGTGGTGAGAGAGGTCCTCTGCAGGGCCAGGCCAGACCAGTTTTAGACAGAGATGCCTGAGTTTGGGGGTGCAGGAATGTGTCTTTGTGCGCTGGGGTAGAGCTTCCACCCAGCTTCGTATTTATCCTCCAGAACTCTGCCTTGGCTGCTTTGGAAGTCCTTCCCTACCCACCTGCACCCCTCTCCCCCAGGCCCTTGTCCCTCAGGGGTCCTGTACACCCCCGCCCAGCCCTGTATTCCTGTCCTCGAAGAAGTTCTCTGCCCTGGGCAGTTGGGACTGGACCTTCGTGGCCCACCACTGACTCCCCGCTATGACCCTGTGGCCTCCTTGGGGAAGCCCAGAGGTCTGAGCTGTGGTTGAGGATAGAGCTACTTTGGGGCCATATCCCACCCTGCAGCGGGAACGGTGGGAGGCTGGCTGTGAGACTCTGAGCTGGGCATAGGCAGCTGTCTTGGGGGTACCAGGGGCTCATGTCCCTGAAGAAAGGGTCCTCCTGGCAAGGCCCTCGGAACTCAGGGTGCAGAGGTGCTGAGAGCCCATTGGCACTGGCTTTTTGGGGACTCAGAGAACAGTGAGAGCCCATTGGGGGCCTGGAGTACATCTGACCCCGAGGTCTTGCCCACTGGCCTGTTGGGGAGGGGCACTATATCCTGGAGTTGTGTTGGGCGTGCAGGGCAGGTGTGATCTTCCTGTCCGGTCGTCCTTATTAGCTCCTAGACACAGAGGCTGAGCGTGCAGTTTAGTAAGAGGCCTGTAGCTGTGCTTTGATACTTTCCTTTCAGGGGCTGACTAAGTGCAGTCAGGGAGCAGGCCTGTGGCCTGGGGCTCTCAGGGCCCCGATGAGCAGATTTGTCTTACTTCAGTCCTTGACAGGCTCTGCACTACACTGATAGTGATCTGCACCCTCAGCACCACTGTTCTGCCACAACTGTGATGGGCCGTGTGCCATGGGGAGTTCACGGTGCACCCCAAGCCTTAGGGAGGAGAGATTCCACTTGTGTTTCCCTGAAGTCTGGAGAATCTGATCCGATGACACTTGTCACCACAGACCCTGAGACAACAGTGGGCCCATGGCCTAATGGCTGCTGAAGCCCTGTGAGGATGCCCAACAAGTCTGGTCCTGCCCCTGCCCTGCGAGAAGTGTTGAGCAGGCACGAGGAGTCGGGACCTGGGGCAGTGTAGGAAGGAGAGGCTGGTGTCAGCTGAGGCCCAGGGCACCTCCTGTCCTCCCGGGTGTGGGGCATGGAGTGGTGGGCTCAGCAGTCACTGCCCAGGTGAGGCTTGCTGGCCCCTAGTTGCACATGGGGTGACAACCCCTGGTACTCTGCCCAGGCCCTTCCTGTCCCACAGTGCCCTTGGGTACCGAAGGTTGGACACATGTGATCCAGGAAGGGAGGTGTGGCCACCACACCTCCTGTGGCCTCAGCTACCTAGCCAGGAAACTCAGGCCCTGCTGAAGTATAGGACCCAGCATGTGGGAGGTGGTTTTTGTTCCGAGTGGCTGGTGAGGACCAGCGGCCCGGGAACAGCTCCCCCTTACCAGGTGGGTCCCCCTTGCTGTCCCCGACTGCCACCCCTGATGACCCAGAGGGGCTGGGAGGTCCTGTCCAGCCTGAGCCATGGGGAAGCAGTCCTGAGCTGCCTGTCAATGACATGTCTGCCCCATGCCCCTGGCCCCCAACCCTGTCCCTAGCTGTAGTCCCTCACATGGGAGGGCAGATTTCATTTCACGCTGACCCAGTTAGAGAGGAGGGGCCCATGGTTGGGTCCAAGACCTCAAGGTGTTCCCTTCCCTGCCCCTTAGAACCCAGAAGTCTCAGCTGTGCTGGCAGGACCTCCTCCACGCCACACCCAGGTGCTGCGTGGGGCTGTGTCCCCACCCCCACCACAGGACCCTGCCTAATGGCCAGGCAGCCCTGGGGCCAGAAGCTTTACCTGGGCCGCTTTTCCGTGTTCAGGGAACAGGAAGATCTAGGACTGGCCTGGTTGTCACTAGGTGAAATTTCAGCCTCTTCTCTGCAGCCAGTGAGCAGGACTCCGGCAGATAAAAAGACCTGTGCCCCGCCCAGGCTTTGGACAGCTCCTTCCTCTCAGCTGACTGTCCTGTCCTGTCCTGTCCTGGGGGAGGGACGCTCCTGCCCGAGGTCTGCGCCATCTCCTGGGCCAGCTCCTGTCCCTGCTCTGATCAATAATGCAGTAGGAGGAGCCTCGCTGGCTCATCCACCACCAGCTGCCACCTGACGCTTTAGTGGGGGCAGGGTGGTTCTGGGAGCCCCACTGCTCTGGGCTGATGTGGGGGCTGGTGCTGTGAGGACTGTGCGGGTCCATGTCCTGGTGCTGGTGGGGCTGGCTAGTCTGCTCAGTGGGGACTGGTTCTGAAGCCAAGGCAGTGGGTGCAGCTCATCGGGTCTTGGGCCACCTGGCCCTGGGGATGGCAAAATGAGGACAGCACAGGTGACTCCTACCCACCCTGGCTCTCACTGGCTGTGGGAGGCTCTCCACTATGGCACATGCAGCCTGAGCTGCTTCTGCCTGCAGATCTTCTTGCCCCTCTCCCGTTACCTATCACTGAGCCCAGCCATGCTGGCCCATGGCAGTGCCCAACCTCCCCTGTTCTCCCACTAGCTGGTTCCTGCCGCTGGGCCTTGGCATAGCCCTCCTCCCCCACCCCTCTTCCTCCTCACTTCCCTGAAGTCTGGGCTCAGTCCCCTCATTATACAGGCTGCGGCTGCCTCTCCCATCTGCGAGGGCCCCGCGATCCTGCCTATCTACCTGCGTCTTCAGTGTTGGGCCTCCCTGGGACCCTGGTTCAGAAGGGCAGGGGTGGGTTGCTATCTCCAGCAGGTGCCTGGCAGGTAGCAATTGAAGGAAGGAGGAAAGGAGCAGAGGTCACCACAGAGACACACTGGGGCCCCGGGGCCAGCGACTCCCAACTCTGCACCCTGAGCAGACCCTGCCTGCCATTGCTGGGCAGGTAGATTCTAGGAGCCGCTGCCTTGAAGACCAAGGGCTTGTGGAAGTCTGCTTGCCCAGAGCTGCCCAAGTTTCTCCTTCACTTTTCTTCCTTCGAAACTTTGTGCAAACAGGGACAAGGGAGATTGATGGCGCTGTGCTGGGAGCCAGCCCGCTGGTTTGTGTACACAGCCTATATTGGGTTCAACTAACGAAGTGTATCAACCAGGCAGCCAGGAATCATTAATCATACAGAAAAATAACACGGTGAAATGACTTTTCAAAATACCATCGGTATAATGATCATCTTGCCCGTTACACTAAATGCCGCCATTTGTATCTGCGATACTTCAGTATGCAAACAGTAATTAACGTGGTAATGAACCAGGGGCCCCAGAGCCTCCCCTCCCAGAGCTAATTTGCATGTTAATTATCATTAGCGGCCAGGGAAACAAGTTATAAACAGTCTAATTAGCAGCCAGATCATTTTTACAAGAAATGGTGTGCACTTTGACACAGGGGTAAGCGAGAGATTAATGAAGTCGAGAGGCAGCCCCTCCGCGGCAGCCAAGCCGTGTCCTGTGTGCGTGGCCATAGTGGCTGGGGCCTCTGCGGACAGCATCCATTTCAGCTGAGGTGCTGAGGGGCCACTGCATTCACTTTGGCCAAGGTTGCAATGCGAGCACATGGTCCTGACCTTGCTGAGATGCCAGTACATCTCTGTTATTGCAGGTGCAGCCAGGCCGGCTCAGATCCACACTGGCTCTGTGGCTGGCCCCAGGGTGGACAGGAAGTTCCCAGGAGGGACTATAGGCAGACCTGTAGGTCCCCCCTGTTTGGGCCTGGAAGACTAGGTGCCAGCCTTCAGTTAGCCCCTCTGTCCTGACCCTGCTGGAGGAGGCAGCCCTTGCCAGGCCCGAGGACTGACTGAAGTTCACCACAAATTCCAGATTCTTCTTGGGCCCAGCACTGGCTTTGTTCCTCATAGGAGGCCACATTTCCTGAGCTCCTGTCCTGAGCCAGCACTGTGTGGCTACCCATAGGACAGCACCGTGAGGAAGGTGGGGAATGAGGAACCCACCATGGCTGAAGCCTTGAGGTGGTTGATGAGCCCTGTGCTGTGGACAATACCAGGTCCTGCTGCTACTTGGATGTGCCTGCTGGCTTCTGCCTGAGGGTCTTTGTCCTCCTGCCCCCACTGTGCTGGTGAGGGTCACCCCCCTGAGTCTCTGGCAGGTGCCTCCTCTTTACAAATGGCCCAGCCACCCCATCCCAAGCCCACCCCCCTCCATCCCCACCCTTCCTTTGTCTTCTGTTTGGCAGGGCACTCTCCCTGACCACCATCTGCCCAGCTGGCACACAGAAGGAAGCAGTGAAGGTACAGGAGCCTGACTGCCCCTAGAGCCAGGGGGGCCCAGGTTCTTGGGAGGGAGCTGTGTTACCTACACTTCGGTCAAATCCATTCCTCTGGAGGTTTTCATGCTTCCTGCAGAGAAGAGGCAGCCATGGCCAGGCAGGAGCAGGAGGCTGGGGGAGACCTGGGCCTCGCTGATGCCTGGGGCTCTGCTGCTGCATCCATTGCCCATAGGGAAACTGTGGTCCACACTGCAGGGGTTGGCACGGTGGGTGACCATTTGCTCTTTTCTGTGCCCTCCTTCTGTCTCCATGCATCCTTTGTCCCAGAGATCACAGCCCCAGGCTGCCAGTCAGTCTGCACTCCAGGCCCTCAGGGAACATGATGGTGGGCACTGGGAAGGTGACACCTGACCAGGCAGCCCCCATGTTCAGCTCCCTGTGGGTAACTGGCCGAACAGCCAGGGGTAAAGGTCCTGAAGGTTGGGATGGCAGTAGGGGCCACCTCTGCCCCCCAGTGAGACTAGAAAATGGAGAAGACACAACAGCCTCAGGGCAGGGGTATCACAGAGGGCGCTGGGTCCCCTGGAGGTGCAGGCAGGGACTCAACAGAGGTGGAGCTGCTAGTTCTCCAGCATGGAGCTGGCGTCCTACAGTGGAGAGCCCAGACTGGGAATGGGTAGGATGAGAGGGGTGTCTGGAACTCTTGGCCCTGGTGCCCCCCAGCCCTCAACAGGCATGCCGCCATAGACCAGGCAGGAACCTTAATGGAGGTGGCACTGGGGTCACCCTGGCTGGTGGGACATTCTGTGGGAATCTGGGCTCCCACAGGCACTGCTGGGCACCCCCAAGTTGAGGTGGGGTGGCTGGGAGGGGCAGTGGTGGAGGGCCTGACTGAGCTGGGCTTGCTGATGTTTGCTCCCCTGTGGCTCAGGGTCTTTGGTCCTGCTGCTGGTCCTGAAAGTCCCTTTGGAGTAGGTGTGTGGCCAGAGGCCACAGGACCTGGGGCCCGTGGGAAGCTCTGCACAGCCCAGGGTTGAGGGGAAGCCCTGGAGACAGAAGCTGCCCTTCCAGGGTGGTCAGGTGGGGCCTGGCTGGGCTCTGAGGACCCGCGCACTGCCACACAAAAGCTGCCAGCAGAGGGCGCTGCACCCTAAAACCTGTGTACCTCTCGGTTCCCGTGGGCGTCACTGGCAGGTTTTCCTGGGACACATGGAGAAGCCAGCTTCTCTATTCCCTGGAGAACCAAGGGAGGGTGCTGTGACCTCTACAGCAAGGCGCAGGAGTGAGAGGTGGGCACCCACACCGCCTCACACAGGTCAGGAGAGGACATAAAGCTGGGGGGGGGGCACCAAAGCCACTTGCCTGCTGCCTTGGTTCCTGCAGCATTTGTCTGGGCAGTGACAGGGGTCACAGGGGTCCAGCGATGATGATCAGAGATCAGGCTGCAGGCTAAATAGAGCTGGATGGGGTCCCTGCGGTGTCCTGGCACATGTCACATGCTCTCCCACAGGCTTGTCAGCCTCTCCCTTCCCCAGAGTGTGCCAAGGCCACACTCCACCTGGGTATGCTCAGGATCATGGCCTCCCATGCTCTCTCTGGCCCTTTCCAGCCCCGGCTTGGCCAGGGCTGTGGTCCTGGGTTCTAAGCAGCTGGTGGGCTGCAAACGCTGCCTGACCTGTTTTAGGGGGCCGGGTTGCATGTGGCATGGGTGTGGCCAGCTGGGAGTCAGCGCAGGTGTCCAGCAGCCCCTCCTGTCCCACTGGGCAGGCTTTCCTGAGTGGAGCCAATGGTAGGGAGGCCTCTGCCTGCTCCCCCAAGCTGAGTGGAGATGTGGCCCCTCCTGCCCAGGCCCAGGGGCAGTGTAGCCCTGCATGCTCCTGTCACCGTCTGTGACGTGGCTGGTGGCCTTCTGCTGGGTATCAAGGGTCAGCCAGCTTTACTGTGGCAGAGAGCAAGAGCTGGCTCAACAGCCACCCTGAAGGCAGGTGGGTCTAACTCGGCTTGTGTTTCAGGGGTTCAGGGCACGGTTGCCAGCCCCAGGGTAGGAGCACCATGGCAGAAGGGCGAGGGGAGCAAGGTCTTAAATCATGTGGCCAGAAAGCAGAGCAGGGGACAGAGCCAGAGAGGAAGCGGGGGCAGAGATGGGGCACCCCACCCAGACAGGGGATTCCAAAGCCATCCTGTGGGTGCCCTGTCCTGCTCAGCACTGTGTTTACGTCCTGACCAATTGGCCACCTTCAGCCTGTGTCTGAGCCTGCTGGGTTTCTCCAGCTGGACATGGCTGTGTTGGCCATGAGCCCTGGCCCCTGGGTGGCTGGGCAAGGGCTCAACCTGCCTCACTCTGCTCTTGGGCTCAGGCTGGATGGGCTGGAGGACCCTAGCAGTGCTGGGCACAGCTGGGCACAGCTGGGCATGCCTGGGCTCCTGCCTTTTCATGCCAAGAAGGCTCCTTAGCCCCAAGAGGTCCCACTTGCTATGCCTAACACAAATAAAGCCCATGCTCAACCTGGACTGCTCAAGCCTCCTCCTAGCTACAAAGGCCCTGTCCCTGGCCACCCCTGCAGCTACTTTGTCACCTGTTTGGCAATTTTGTAACCCAAGTTTCAGTCTTTCCAATCCCTGCCCCCACCACCCAAAGTGAGCATCAGTCTGCCCCATTACCATAGCGCCCACTTCTGGCTGTGGTGCACTCCTCTGTGTCAGTTTTGCTGCCACAACAAAGAGGTCCAGTTCACTCAGAAGTTTATTCCTTGGCTTCATTCCAGGAGGGCTGCTGCTTGCCTACTGGGAGTGGGAGGCAGGGGGAAAAGTTGTGCCCTGAGGGATGCTGGGAGGGTGGCAGGGGACCGGCCCTTCTGCCATAGGGTTGGCACGAAAACTGCTCTGTTCTTCCATTCAGGAAGATGGTGAACAAAGTAAGGGTTTTTCCTTGCTGGGAGACTTGTCAGAGCTTTTGACAGAATAATGTGTCATGTCATTCCTGAGCATGGCCCAGGGACACTTCCTCTCCCAAATGTGTCACCCAGACTGGAGAACTCACTGCCGGCCACAGAGCCTGGGGAGATGCTGTGTTCAGAAATCTTGTGGCTCGTGGAGGGTATGTCTGGGGCAGCAGGGCAGAAGCTGAACATGTTGCGTTCTGAGTCTGCTAGAGTCAAAGCCCAGGGAGGAGGCAGAACTCAGCCAGTGTCCCTCTGTCACCCGCACTGTGGCCTGCCCTACAGGACTCAGAGAAGGACAGCCAAATTGGTAGGATCTGGGGAGCAGCTGAGGGGCCAGGGATATTGCCATGGGGCTCAAGGGTGTGCAAGGCCAGTGGTGAAGACATTCCCATGTTCCTGAGTGTTTGGGGAAGCATGAGGGCTGGGTGTGGGGGCACACACCTGTAATTCCTATATGCTTGGAGGCTGAGGCAGGAGGGTCACCTGTGCAGCTTAGTGAGCCCTGACTCAAAATTAAAAAAAAAAAGTGCAGGGATGTAGCTCAGTGCAAAAGCCTTGGGTTCAGTCTCTAGCACCATAAAAAAAACAGAGAGAGAGAGAGAGAGAGAGAGAGAGAGAGAGATAGACAGACAGACAGACAGACAGACAGAGACAGACAGACAGACAGACAGACACAGACAATGAGAACTGCTGGCTTTTGTTGGGGGGACAGATAAGTGGCCCCTGACCGCCATTTGCTTCCATCACACCCTCCTGGTGGCAGCTGCAAAGTACTGGGCTCCATGGGTCATCTGTACCTGACTCGGGTCTCTTTGATGCCAGAAAGGAGTCTGCTTGTCCCACGAAGGCGGCAATGCCAAGGGTCTAAACCCTGGGTGTGGCTGGTGAGGCTGGCGCTTCCTAGTCTGGGAGACTATGACACCCTGTTATAAAAAGCCCGCAGTGCAGATCGTGAGAAAGTCTACTCAGACCCAAACACCGTCTCCCTGGGGAGCAACCGTCCCTGTCCCCTTGGAGAGCGGGAACCGAGCCCAGAACTGGCCCAGAACAGCACAAACACGGTCTTGCATTCGGTGCTGCATTCAGAAAGCATCTCTATATTTGGAACTGTAAGAACTTGCTCTATTTAAGGGACATTAGTGTGTCAGATTGTCTAGGGGAGCGGCTGCCTGAGTCCATATTCAAACTTTGTCACAGTAATTTTTCCAAATTTGAAGTTGAACAGCGTATAATGGCTTCATTTTGGATGTAAAAAGAGAATTCTAAGGGAATTGGAAAGCTTTTTCTGTATTAGTTTAATTCATTAAAATGATGAGAGTTATTTCATAAGTAGTTGGTAAGGTTTGCTCTCGAGACAATGAAAATACTTAAAAAGGAAATTAAAAGTGCTGGATTTATAAACACCCTGAACTCTTTGAAGGAACCCCGTCTGGGAAAGTCTCAGGCCACAGCTTGCCTCCCACACAGCAGCTTGTGGAGGTGCCCACAGTGGTCCTGGGCCCAGGGCAGGGCCGCCCAGGCGGCTGCAGCTCTGTGTGGCTCGTCTTTATTCATACACTCAGCTGCTGACTAACCATGCTGACCTTGTGCTGTAAAAGATGAGATTTTGATCACTGCAAGACTGAAATCCTGGCTGGAACCGAGTGGCTCTTCTGGGCTTGGTCCTCACAGCAGCATGGTGCTGGGGGAGATGAGTCAGATGACAGCCATGGAGACAGGGGTTCCCTGCCTGGACTGAGCCTTGCTTCCTAAGGCTGCTGATTGCCTTTAGTCCACATAAGGCAGGTTGTTTGTGCCGACCCTGCCTGGGGTCCGTGGGCCCCAGGGGCAAGACCCACACTGCCCCTGAGGGTCTTGACCACTTTCAGTCACAGCTCTGGTGGGCTCCCAGCTCTGCAGGCTCAAACACACACTGCCACCCCAGCCACTGGGCTGTGGCGCTGGCTGGGGACTGGTATGTGAGGTTGGCACAACCCTCATCTGACTGTAGATGCTTGGAATCCTCCTTGCTAGAAAGCCCTGAGCTTTCTCAAAGTACCAGAAAAGAAAAGCTGCTGCAGGTAAGCATGCATATGAGGCTCTCTCTCTTCAAGTGTCCCAGATGGACAAGCGTCCTGCCCACGTAGCCTGGATCTGTCCACCCATCTGTGGTGTCCACAGTCCAGGAAACTGTGTGGGAGCTCGGGCGGCCCCACACCTTCCCCACCTGACTGATGTCCTGGAGCGCCACACTGAGCCCCAGGTGGAAGCAGTGTCCTCACTGGCCCTTCTGTCCCAGCACGAGCCCTATGCATGGCTGCCAGCAGTGGGGGGTGGTACCTGTGTCTGTCTCCTGGGCAAGGTGTGGGGAAGACCTCGTAGAGCTCCCCTCCCTGCACGGTGAGAAGTGACCTCTGGAGATGATGCTGCTACCAAGGTGGCTCACGGGTCTAGCAGGCCCACTTATGATGCTGTGCCATCTCTGTCTCTATTTCCTTCCTGACAAAATGGGCACCAGGATGCCCAAGGGAGGGTGGGATTCGGCTTCAGCTGCCTGGGGTCTTCCGTGGTCGTTGCTCTCAGGGGCCAGCAGAGGGCGGCCATGTTCCATGCCTCCTTCCCGCCTGCCTGGCTCCCCTGGGAGCTGGTCCTGGGCGGGGTCTGGGAGGGCCACCACATGCAGTGGTGGGAGGTGCAGCGGAGGCCCAGCTCCTTGGAGTACCCTGGGGTGGCAGAGAGCACGGGAGGGGCACCATGGGGTTGGCAGACAGGTGTGCAGACAGGGGCATTCTTGGGTCCTTGGTCAGCTGTTGACTACATGGGACCTGGATGCTGAGGGAGCTGACCGTGGCCCCAGGAATGGATCCTCCACCCTGTCTTGTGGTGAGGAATGGTCCCCTCTGAGGGCCCCTCTTGGGGTGCTCTTCTGGGGGTGCATTAAGGATGTGCCAGGGCAGTGGTGCTGACCTCTTCGTTCCCATGGCCCTGGGACAGGCTGTGGGGGACTCAGAGTACGCAGAGGTGAAGGGCAGGTGGCTGGGCCCTGGGGACCTCACAAGGACAAGAGCCACAGTGAAGCGCGGGCCCTCTGCCACTGCGGTGGGCTGAAGCAGAGGACAGCTGGTCAGGGTTACTTGACACCCACGGAGCTGACAGGGTGGAGTCTGGACATCAGGAGACACCTGGCGGAGGGTGCCCTGCTGTGGAGTCCATGCCGAAGCAATGACAGAGCTGTCACGATGTTGGGTGTGATGTCTGAACCAGGGGTGCTGTGCCCCAGTGAGGCAGGAAGAGCTCAGAATTACTGCTTGATCCCATGGGGTACGGAGGCGGGCTGGAGCACATCCCGTTCTTGCTGTGAACTCACAGTGAAATCCTGCCTCAGCAACAGGACTGTCTATTTCCTTAGGACTCTGTGTACAGAGTCCTGGCAGCAGTTTGACATCCCTGAGCTCTGGGCTCCGGGCTTCGGGCTCCAGGAGATCAAGCTTCCTCCCTGAGTCTGGCCCTTGCTCTCCCACCCTGAGAGCTGTGCCCCATGTCCAGCGCCTCTGGCCAGGCACGGGTGAGTTCTGTGCATGGCCCGGTGCTCTCTGGTGGTCGAGATGGCTTCTGGGTGAGCATGTCAGTGGGTGGACTGAGGGCAATGGGTGGTCTGCTCTGGTGCGGTGGGCTGCATCCAGTCAGCTGAAGCAAAAGAGAGGCGGTCCTCAAGTCAGAGGACATCGTTCAGCTCTTTGATGGGGGACAAAGTCCTGGTGGTTGAGAACAGTCTGGGCCTCCCCATCCAGGGGCAACTGGACGCCACCATGTGTTCTTACACTGTAGGATTCCCACTTCCCCTGAACCAGTGTAGCCCCTGCCCCACTGAATCCTTGACATTTCAAGACCAAGTTCTTCTGATCCACTCTCCCAGAGCTGCCAGAACCCTGCTCCGTCAGGGCTCTCGCTGTGGAGTTGGAGACTAACCTCGGGGAGGGCTGCCTTGGGTCAGCGCGGGCACAGCCAGGTCCTTGTGCCGCACCTCACCCTCATGGAGCTTTCAGTGAACCAGCACTGAGGTGTGTGGAGACTTCCACCCACAGGGTCAACTGCAGAATCCTGCTGGAAGGTGGGAGACTGAGAGGGTGGGCTGGTGGGTCTCAGGCCTGCAGTCCCACACAGGCCTGGGGCTGGGGCTGGCTGGGGCGTGAGCGGCAGCTCCTTTTAGGGAGCAAAATTCTGTGACCATCCTGCCCACACTGGCACAGGCTTGAGCCTGGGGCTGCCCAGACTGCTGACCCTGAGTCTGGGAGGCCATGCAGGTCCCTGCTGCTCTGCGCACTGGCTTCTGCCTCGCCACGCTGGATTCCCCAAAGAGGAATGACACTGGTTCTTGAGCCTGCAGCCTGGGCTGAGCAGGAATGTAGCGAACATGGCCTCTGGTGGTCCCTCCATGGGGAAACACTGCCTCTCAGCAGCTGACTAGGGCAGACAGAGGCGGGTGTTGCTCAGACATGGATCTCGGGTCAACAATAGGTTGTTTTGGTAAAATATCAGTGAGATGCTTGTGCTAGAAAAGCATAGTGCCGACCTGACCCAAATGTAAGGGGACGCTTTTATTTTGCTTGGCAGTTCTGTGGGCAGTGCTGCCATGCTCATGCTCGGGGACTGTATGATGCCTACACATGGGACACGCTCCTGCAGGGAAGCTGGGCGACTGGAGCCACTAGGAGGGGTCACTGAGGTTGCGCCTGAGCTTGTCAGGCCCTGGCACCTGGGGACAGAGGCCTTGGAGCTGGCTGTCTCTCTCCTGTCACTTCCTGAGCCCTGCTGGGGGCTAGGGGCTCTGGAGATGGGATGAGGTCTCTGGGTGGGGTCCCGTCTTGGGTGTAGGACTGATCACCGTCGCGGGGCTCTCTTTAACGGGCAGCAGGTGTGGCTCTCAGCCCCAGTTCCGGTGTGTTATGCATGAGCTCTTAGGCTGATGTTTCATGGCATCAGAAGAATTTGGCCCTGTCTCTGAACACCCACCACTGGGGCTCTTGCCTGGCAGTGAGGGTTTTGGCTCTGAGTTTCCCAGCACAGCCAAGGAGGCATGGGGCACCCATGGGTGGGTGTGATCTACGTTTGGGTGGAAATCAAGGGTAAGAACAAGCGCAGGGATTGAGAGATGCCAAGTGGAGAAGTCATTAACTACCAGGTAACAGATTTGATTAATTTTATGCCTGGAGGTTTTTTGGTTCCTTTTTTTTTTCTTTTCCCAAAGAATCAGAGAAAACAAAATATTTTTCTAATTAAATAAATCTACAGTGCACGCTAATGGAGCCCGTCTGTGGGCTCGTGACAGGGCAGGGAGAGATGTGGAATAATGATTTTATTTTTTCATTAAATAGAATTATAGGCAGTTACTCAAAGCAACGCTGAGCCTAATTGAAAGAAACCCATTTCTTCTTAATTTACTTTCACGGTTTTGGATGATAAAAGAGTGTGTTCATTGGAAAATTAAATAAAAAACACAACACAAGGAAAGGACTTGTGTGGGTGGATTATTCTGCCCTTCAAGCCTTAAGTCACGGTCCCTAGGCCCAGGTGAGGGAGGGGACTTGGGGCCACCAGGCTCCCAAGGCTTTGTCTCCTTCCTGGAGACACGATGGGCACAGGAATGTCCATTTTTGGTCCTGCCCTGTTTCCTCCCTCTATGAGGATTTCTGCTCTGGGACCCTGGAAGTCGGCCTTCAGAAGTGCACGGAGTCGTCCTCAGGGTCTGTCATGTCCAGAGGGCTGCAAGCCCTGTGACACCCTCAGGTCCAGCTCTCATCTCCAGCTGGGCAGCCCGACGGGCATTTGTCAATCCAGCCTTCTTCCCACTGCTGAGGCTCAGCCTCTTCCAGGAAGCCCCCATGACCAGCCCCTCTCCTTTGTACACCTGTGTGCTCAGCTTGGTGCCCAGTTGGGTGCCCAGCTCTGGGTGCTCTGGCCACAGGTGGCCATAGTCACTTACTGTCTTTATTTCCCCTACTTCCAGGGAGGTGGGCCAACTAAGTGAAGGAGGAGACCAACTCTGAGGCAGCCCACTGGGATCTGACCCACAGGCATTCCACCCATGAAGACGTACGTGCTGTCCGGGTTGACCAGCTCTCAGGGTGCCCAGTATGGAATAAGGCATGACTAAGAGTGGGGCAGACCACCAAGCACCCCTGGGGAGTGGGTGGGGACCATGCTTAGTGGTGACCCCTGGGCCACACTGCAGGGACAGATGAAGACCCCTCCAGCTGCTGGAGGCCCCTAGGCCTGGCACACTGAGGCTGAGCTGCAGGAGAGCCTGGAGTCCACAATTCATTCATCTTAACTCCGCTTGAACTTTCATGTCTGGCCAGTTGCCTCCACACAGAGTCTCGGGACAAGTCCCTAGGACACCTGGGCAGGCAGTCTGACTCTGGTGGCAGACACAGATGTGAGGAGATCTATTTATTTCTTCACTTGTGGTGCTGAGGATAGAATCCAGGGATCCCTGCATGGTGGACAAGTGCTTCTCCATGGAGATATCCCTCCAGTCCTGTTTAGCTTTAAATTTCAAGGCAGGTTTTTTGCTAGGATTGACCTTGAATTTTCAGTTGCCTAGATTCACCTTCAATTTTCAGTTTTCTAGCCTTAGCCTCTCAAATCACCTGGTTTGATTGGTTTTGTAAGAATCAGAAGTGAAAGTCCAGAAGCACAGCTCAGAGAAGCTGGGTTCCCCTCCTTTGCTGGGACACAGACCTCGCACACACACCTGCCTCCTGGGTACAGAGCAGGTGTGGCCTTGACCAGCCCTTGGTCAAGGAGAACTGTGGAGATGGTACTCGAGGCAGCCAGGCAAGAGTGTCCCAGTGGGGAAGTCCAGTGGGTTCAAGCTCCCAGGAGAGCAAGGACCCTGTGTTTGCCTGTCCGGGGGCTCCCCAGGGCCCCTGCTAGAGAGGGAGCCCAGTCTGAGCTGTCTACTGCCTCCAGGAGGCCCCGGGGCCAGTGCCTGGGACGTCCCAGAGCTGAAATATCAGTACAGCAACAAGGGTCACAGCCGCATTGTGACCCTGGCTACTGTCCCCAGCCAGGAGCTGCCTCCTCCTCCTGCAGGTGTGTCACTTGGCCAGGATGGGTGTTGTGCTCCCTGCCAGGGACCATAGGGGCTGTGCTAGTACCATGTCCCTTGGGCATTCCCACTGTGAGCACCCCTGGGGCCCTGCCTTGTGGACTCCGGGCTCTCCTGCAACTCAGCCTCAGTGTGCCAGGCCTAGGGGCCTCCAGCAGCTGGAAGGGTCTTCACTTGTCCCTGCAGTGTGGCTCAGAGGTCACCGCTAGGTGTGGTTCCCACCCGTTACCAGGGACTGCTTGGTGGTCTGCTCCAGTCCAGTCTACCTGCTGGAAGACAAAGGCTTTTCAGGAGGCCTGGGGCTGCAGATACAGGGTCCCAGTTGGGAATTTCCTAGGAAGGGCAGGCAGCTACTCCACCTCACCCTCCCTCTCCAGTAGGGGGCGTGATGGGAGCCCCTGGGCAAGCCTGCATGGAGCCCATGTTCTCCCAGGACCCTGAACTCACTGGACCTTCCCACTGGGACACTGTTGCCTGGCAGGCTTGGGGTGCCATCTCCAATGTCCTCCTTGACCTAGGGCTGGTCAAGGCCACACCTGTTCTGTATCCGGGAGGCAGGGGTGTATTTGAAGTCTGTGTTCCTGCTTCTTCTCTGGGAGCTGAGGCCTTCCTGGCCCCTCTTCCTGCATGCTGGCCTCACTCTCAGCAGGTGCTCATGGGACTCATACCCCGTCAACCTGCAGCCTGGCTGTGGATGGGGGTGCTTCATGCTGGGCCTGACTCAGCAATAATGATTTTATTATTATTGGTGCTCGGTTGGGATTTGCTACTAGCCCATAGCCACTTCCTTTCATTTTCTATGGCTTCCCCATCTCCTCCAACAAGTGAGTGCTGGAACTTAATGGCCAACACGATGTAGTAAGAATTGGACCCTGAAGATGTGACTGGGTGGCCAGCCCTGTTCCTGCCCCTGGGATCAATCCCTTTTCAGGAGGGGGAGCCACCTCCAGACCCCCAGGGCTCCTCCTGTCACTGGGCCCAGGCACAGCACAGACAGAGCCCCTTCCCCTTCTGGATAGACAGGCGGGTTTGCCTAGGGACCCTCCTGGATTGAAGCTGTCATTACCAGAACCACTCCAAACCCCACAAACAAGTGATGGCTGACCTCACGCAAGAGAAGCTGGGGGGCCAGAAGTAAGGTGGGGTTGGCCCCACCAGGTAGAGGGAGCTATGTGGCCCAGGCCTGCAAGGGGTTCAGAGAAGAACTGAGAGGTAGGCACTAATGTCCCTTTAAAAAAATATACATACATACATACATACATATATATATATATATATATATATATGTTCATTTACTTACTTATTTTTAGTTTTTTGGGACAGGGTCTCCCTCTATAGTTCAGGCTGACCCTGAACTCACTATGTAGCCCAGGCAAGCCTTGCACTCATAGCAATCCTCTTGTCTCTGCCTCCCAAGTGCTGGGATGACAGGCGTGAGACACCACATCTAGCTTAGTGCCCCATTTTTGAGGCCTCCTTGGGAAGCCCCTGGTCACCCTGCTCTGCTGACTACCTGCCCCATGTGGGTGGTGGCCCTGCCCTTGGCCCCTGTGGCACCTGCAGGCTTTTTCACAGCCAGACCAGCAGTGAGTTGAGACCCACCCCCACATCATCCTCCCTGGTGGCCCAGGACGCTCAGGGCAGTAAGCCATGTGGCATGGCCAGCCAGCCTTGGGGCTTGCCTGGGGCATGATGGATGGGGCACCCATCTTGCTGGCAGTGACAAATGCCCCCCTCAGTTGCAGGCTCTCTTTGGAATCCTCTAATACTTTGTGAAGGAAAAGTACCATTTTTACACTGTAATCATGGTATTAAACTTTAATATCCAATATTAATAAAACATGCTCTCCCTAATAGAGCCGGTCGAGGCTGGGGAGCCGTGTGGAAGATGTCCCTTGGTGACAATCTTCAAAGCCTCCTGCTAGGTCAGGGGCTGGGTCGGGGCAGGGTGTGGGGGGTGAGCCCGGGTGGCTGCTCCTGGCCCCTGACCCCCCTCCTGCAGGGGTGTGTGCACCTTCTCTGTCCCTGGGGGGTGAGCAGGGCCCTATGGATGGGGGAGCTGTCTCTCCAGCCCCGACTGCCCAGCTGTGTGGTTGGGAGAGTGATATGAGCAAACCACTAGTGTAGCATTGGGGATTGAACCCAGGAACTTCTGTGCCACATCCACAGGCCTTTTTATTTTTATTTTTGTTTTGTGACAGTCTCTCTAAGTTGCCCAGGTTGGGTTCAAACTTGAGGTCCTCCTGTTTCAGCCTCCCAGTGTGCCAAGATTACAGGTGTGGCCAATGCCCCCAGCGCTTTTGAGTGTGAAGGGAGTTGTGTGTCACTTGTGTGTCACTGGGTGCAGATGGGGGACATCCTGTGACCAGGTCTCTTCATTCCACAGAGACCCTCAGGCCTGTTCTGCCCTGCCTTTGTGGGGGAGGGGAGTTGCTCCTCCCACTGGGCGTCCCTGCCCCTGGGTGGCTGGCTGCCTCCACACCAGTCCTCCCAAGACACACAGCCCCTGCAGACTGGGTGAGAGAAGGCAGGGCATAGGGTTAGGGTTAAGGTTCCTCTCTGGAGTGTGCCTCTAGGTGAGGCTGCTGTGGGGCACCAGCTGTTGAGCTTTGGGCCCTTCTGGAGCCCAGATGTGCCATGGCCTTGTCTGGGGCCTTGTTGCTGACTTCTGTGCTTGAGGAGCCTTGGTGGCTGATGCTGAGAAATGGGGCCAAAGACCTGGGCTCCCTCTGCTTGGAGCGGAGGAGCCAGATCAGTGTGCCCCGTTGGAATGGGATGACTGAGGCCCAGTAGCCTCAGAGGCGACATGTTCAGTCCTGTGTGTATGTGGCACTGGGCACTGCAGCCAGGGGCTTAGTCATGCCAGACAAGTGCTCTATCACTATCCCTTCTTTTTGAGATAGGGTGGCATCAGGGAGGAGCAAAGTGGGGTCAAGGCCAGGCCCAGCTGGGAGGCAAAGGCAGCTTCTCTGTGTGCCCAGTGTCCTTGTCTTTCATAAGGAATAAACCTGCACAGGTGCTTGACACACACCTGTCATCCCAGCCACTCTGGAAGCCAAAGCAGGAGGATTTCAAACTTGTTTCTCCCTGATGCAGGTGCGTCCTGGACACAGTGGGTCCCGGGGGGAGGAGAAGCCTGGAGACCCAGGCTTCGGGACTTGAGGAGCCCGAAGGTTTCTCTGAGGGTGTCTGGAAGGGCTGGCCCATGGCAAGAAGCCAGGACAAAGAGGCTATGCCTTGAGGCGCTGGGAGCTGGGCAGGGCCAGGAAGGGCTGGGCAGACCTTTCTGACACCACTGAGGAATAAGACCAGCTCACTGCTGCCTAGAAGGCAGACAAGAAGGAGACAGGGACAGGGCGGCCCTTCCACTTAAGCCATCTGGAGTGGGCTTGAAGACCTCAGGCCCAGGCTTAGGGAGGCTGCGTCCTGGGGCCCTGACTGGTGGGACAGTGGGTGGGGGCAGGATCTTGGGGTTGGCAGAGCCAAGACGCTTCCCTTGGAAAAGCCGGCTCAGCTCCAGCCCCCACCACCTCGGGGTGAAGCAGCCGGCAGAGCAGCTGCCTGGCTCTAGGGGCTTGTGGTCCTCACCGGGCTGGTGGTTCCTCTTGGCCAGGCCTGGCCACCACCCTGCACCCTGCAGAGGGAAAGCACAGCTGCTGGAAGCTGCCTTTCTGCCGAGAGTCACCTTTGTCCTGGGATCTGCGACTGACCTACCTGCTATCTCTGCTTGGTTTCCAGAGGATGGGCTTGGGGTTACAGTGGTGCAGCTGCCTCTCTGCCAGTCTTTAGGATGAAAAAGTGCTGAGGCCATTTGGTTTCGGTATATTCACTAATGTGAAATTTAAGATTAATTATGAATCCCACAGAAATCTCATTATGCAAATAATAACCATTTTCTTCTACAGGCTGTACCAGGGCAGGGAGCCTGCAGGTCTTCAGGTCTGCCCCCCCCCAGGGGGCAGTGCTCAGGATGGAATTTAGTCAAACAAATGCTCAGGTCTCTCAGAGCTTTGGCTCAGGGGCCTCTGGGTAAAACCAACCCCCCCCCCACAGCCCCCCAAGAAGAAAATGCAAAATACTTTCAGGTTTAAGTGGAAGAATTTTATTGCTAAAGGTTGAGAAGCGATCAGAACTCCACTCCAAAGGGCACAGCGGTACTAGCCAGGAGGTGAGGAAGGCGAGGTGCCAGGCTCCAGGCACTGGGGTGGGATGCCTGCTGCCCTGATCAGGCCCTGTGTGGGCGAGAGGCCAGGGCAGAAGTGCGGTGGTGTGCATCCCTCATAGACTCCAGGGGCTTGAGTTCTGTTCTGGGCGGAAACAGGAGGGAGGAGCAGGAGAAACCAACTGCTGGTGTGGTGCACTGGGGCAGACGACCTCCCCGGCAGGGGGCGCCCTAACACACTCACAGGCCCAGAGGAGCAGCAGGCAGGACCCTCTGACAGGAAGTGTCTGGTAGAGCTGGGGACCCATGGTTGT
Organism: Thryonomys swinderianus; assembly: GCA_004025085.1. Classification (NCBI taxonomy): domain Eukaryota; kingdom Metazoa; phylum Chordata; class Mammalia; order Rodentia; family Thryonomyidae; genus Thryonomys; species Thryonomys swinderianus. The sequence goes on from PVIC010000003.1 coordinate 151,601, forward strand.
GGGAGCGTCTTCCTGGGGATGGCTCAGAGGTGGGCAGGGCACAGGAGAAGCGATTCCGCATCGCAAGATGGTGGAGGGTACCGGCACAAAAACACTCCCATGGCTCCCAGGGTCTGGCTTGAGGTGCGCGTGGGATGTTGAACAACCTGCGCCCTGGGACATCAGGGCTGAGTGGGGGTCTCTCATCCTTCTTGGTGGCATGCTCAGCAGAAGTGAGAGCATCCTACCCAGGTCCAACCTGGCCCTCATCCTGAATGCGGCCCCCCCTTGATCTCAGTACCAACGCCGATGTCACCTCGGAGCTGGCACTCACAGGAGCATGACGTGCGCCCTCTCGCTCTCTTCCTCTCTCGCTCCACATCATACCGGGGCTGGCATTGGTCACCCTTCCCTGTTGACTGGGGCAGATGATGGTCACGTGACCCATGCAGACTCCGACTGGGGACCCCACATCACACCCAGCCTCCCTGCCAGGTGCCCAGGACAAGTCTCAGCTTGGTGCTCTGAGTAGCCGTGGTTTGCTCTTCAACTCCAGCTAAAGAGGGACACTGAGCCCGCCCTGCTCGTGGCACAGCTCTCTTGGAGACCTATGGGATCCTGTAGGCACCTTTTGGTTCCCATGTTGCCTTGCGCTTCCTGGTTCGCAGCTGTCAGCACCTGTTCCAGATGCACCTGCTTTGCCAGACATACCTGTGCCCCTCTGCCTGGCTCTGCCTGTTTTCTTTTTTTTTTTTTTTTTTTTGAGACAGGGTCTCGCTTTGTAGTTCAGGCTGGCCCTCAGCTCACTATGTAGCCCAGGCAAGCCTCCAACTCAGCAATCCTCCTGTCTCTGCCTCCCGAGTGTTTTCTTTTTTAATAGTGTCCTCTGTCAGCGCTCACTTTTGCTGACCCGTAGTCACACAAATTTCCCCTTCTGTTATCTCCTGAAAGTTTTAGTGTTCTGTCTTTTATGCTTAGTGTCTCATGGACTGATGTTTAGGGATGATGGGATGGAGGGTTCAGGATTTACTTTTTGGTGTGTAATCTGAATGTGCGTGCACATGTGTATACACATGTGCGTTCCTGTGTGCCTGTGTGCACACATGTGTGCCTATATGGACACATGTGTCTGGGTGCCTCTGTGCATATGTATGTGCCTGTATGAACATGTGTCTCCATGTGCCCGTGTACCCATGGTGTCATCTACCCTGGCATTTCAGAGGGGCCCGGCTCATTTCTGGTGGTTACTGAGACTCCAGCCTGCAGACACGTGCCTGACGTCTGGGGCTGCCCTGGACTTCCATGTCCATGTGGAGTCACTTAATAACTTAATGCTTTATCTGTGGTTCTTGAAGACCTTTTGCATGTAAAACCGTGCCGTCTGCAAGTCATCAGAGCTTATGTCTTCCTTCCTAATTGGATGCTTTTCGCTCCCCTCTCCTGCCCCGAGGACCCCGGGGTGGGCAGCTTTGCTCCACTCCTCATGGGAGCCTCACCGCCCCCCCCCTTGAGGGAGAGCTCTCAGAAGCCCCTTATTGGGTTGAGAAAGTTCCCTTCTGTGGTTCTCTGACAATTGTTTTAATCATGAATTCTTGGTTCTGCATTCTAGCTCTTTATTTAATGATGGTTTCTAGCTTAATTCTGCTATGACCTGACCAGCTCTGTGTGTCGAGTCTTGGGTGAGTGACTCTCCGTATTTGAGGCCTTGTCCAGGCCCTGGGCCTGTCTTGGAAGTTGGTTGAACCCCAGAATATCAAGCATTTTTGTTTTCCAGGCCTTGTGTACTGGAAAAGAAGGTATTGCAGTTTTGGGCTTTGCACACTGTGAGGAAGATGCAGAGCTGTGTCCCAGCCTCTCAGGTGTGGCCAGTGAGGGTGCCAGGCTGCTGTCTGGCAATCTGGATGCTGTGGAGAACAGCTGGCCTTTACTTGTGGGCTCATTGCCCCTGGCATCTGCTTTCTCCTGTCCATTTTCTTTGCACTTTGTAAGGTTCTGTTGCTTCTGGCTGTTGCAGTTTCTGTGGAGGGGACTCCTGGGCATTCCCATCTCTTTGAAGGTGTTTATAGCAGCTTGGGAATGAGTGTTAAGATTTAGAACCAAAGTAAGCCCCAAAGTCTCAAGTGCATGGCAAGTAATTGGATCCTGAGGCTACTAATGGATCCATCCATTAGCCATTGATGAGTTCAAAGCTTCTGAATGTGCTGCAGAGAGGTTGGGTCTGGTCAGAAGAGGTGGGTCCCTGGGAGTGCAGTCTGGGAGGGTGTGTTCTTGTACCAGCCTCCTCCCTTCTTTCTCTGCTTCCTTACTTGCATGAGTGAGTGGCTTTTCTCCACCAGGCCCAACTGCCATGAAGTTTCTGCCTTGGGACAAGTAGACCATGGACTGAACTCCTGAAGCCATGAGCTGTGTGCGGTTCTCCTGCTTTAAGTTTTCTGTTGGTCATTTTGTCCGACTTATGGGAAGGTGAAGAGTTCAGGACCCAGTGTGCTGCTGCCCACAGTGACTGTGCTCATCACAACCCCCATAGTGAGGGACCCAGGCTCCTTTCCTCCACTCCCCCAGGATTGTTGCCTTTCATGTTGATAGTAGCCATCCTCATGGGTGTGAGGTAGTGTGTCTCCATGGCTTCTTTTGCACACCCCCATGATTAGTAATGTTGAGCTTTTCTCCTATCCCTGTTTGCCATCCCTGTATGTCTTCTTTTGAAGAATACCAACTTGGGTTCTTTGCCTGTTTTTCAATTGGATTGCTTTAAAAATGTCTTTCCCAACCGGGCGAGGTGGCTCACGCCTATAATCCCAGCACTCGGGAGGCAGAGACAGGAGGATTGCTGAGTTCCAGGCTTGCCTGGGCTACATAGTGAGCTCAGAGCCAGCCTGAACTACAAAGTGAGACCCTGTCTCAAAAGAAAAAAAAAAAGAAAAAAGAAAAAAAAGTCTTTCCTGGGAGTCCTATCCAGAGAAATAGTGCTTTCCATTGAGTTGAGTTTGTTATGTATTTTGGGTATTGGTCCCTTTGCAGATGTGTGGTTGGCAAATATTGTCTCCCACCCTGAGGTGTCTCTTCGCTCTGTGGATTGTGCCCCTTGCTGTACAGAAGCTCTTCAGCTGGATCTGATCCCTTTTTGCTCTTGGCTCTGTGCTCTGGTCCCAAAACACCATTGGCCTGTGGTTTTCTTTCACAGTTGTATAGTTTCTTTAGGTCTTGTGTTTAAGTCTTTAGTGCATTTTGAGCTGACTTTTATAAAAGATAAGAGTCTAGTTCTTTTGCATGTGGGTTTGCAGATGTCCCAACACAGTCAGAGAGATTGTCCTTCCCCATGCTGGGTGCATGCTGCTGTCTGCATGGATTTCCAGGTGCTGTCCTGCAGTTTTCACACTGGGGTGATGCTGTTTTAGTTAATAAGCTTTGGAGTGTATTTTGAAGTTGAATGGTTAGTGCCTTTGGCTTTGTTCCTCTAGTTCAAGACTCTTAGCTGTCTGGGGCTTTGTGTGGTTCCAGGTAACTTTATGATGTTTTTCTACTTTTGTGAATATATCACTGGAATTTTTAGGGATTGAACTGAATCTGTAGATTGCTTTGGATAGAACTGACATGTTCATAGCATCAGTTTTCCAACCCTTGAACATGAAATATCTTTCAATTCATTTGTGCCCTCACTTTCTTTCTGATGTTTTCCTTCCCTCTTCCTGTGTAATTACCCTGGCTTGGACTCCCAGGACAGATTTTTGTTAGAGGCAGCGAATCCCTAGTGTCCTGGGGAACATCATCACCCTGTGCACAGTGCACCATCCCTGCTGCTGGCTCACTGCTGCTTGGTGACTGCTGCTGCCCTGGGTGATCTGGAGTGGGGTCGAGGACGTCTGTCACTCAGCAAGTTGGAGCAGGGGCATCACCAGGTTTAACTGCATCTTGAGCAACTTAGTGGCTTAGTGAGACTCAGTCAGAATAAAAGATTAGAGCAGGACTGAGGACAGAGCTCAGTGCAAGGTGCCGGGTCCAGCTCCCATGGAGAGTAGATATCGATTGGCTGTGTGGTCCTCTCCTGGGGGTCCTCTCTGCTCCAGTGAGGGTGCTCATTGGCATATCCTTGGTTGTGGCTTGGTCTTAGGGTGGTGTAGGCACATGTTCCTGCAGCATTTACTGGTGTAATGAAGCCATGAATAAAACTGCATATCCAAGCCTGGGCTGCCACCAGTCCTATAAACTGGCCACTGTGGGCTGCCACGAAATTTCTACCCATGAAGAAAGTGTCCAGGTGGAGGCCTTGAACATCTGAGAAGAGCCCACTCTGCTTTGCACTCGATGACTCTTTGAGAATTGGAAAAACTGTTGTGTCCTCACCTAGGATGGCAGTCTCTTGAGTTGAGCAGGGCAGCCTTGTTCAGAAACCTGAAGGACTGGATCCTGGATGTCCCTCGGTCCTACTGGGCATTCTGGGCCAGCTACTCAGCCTGCATCCACCCTCTTTGGCCTGCTGGGCACAGGGATGTGGATGGGTGGCTTTGTCCTCCTGTCTGCCTTTGTATCTTCCTGGAGCATGGGACATGCCCAACTGGGTGGGCTTACCCTCCTGGCCACTGCAGTGTGAAAAATGCAAGGGCTCAGGCTCCTGGCTCTGCTACTGTGGCCAGCAAGGAGTGCAGAGCTGTCCCTGAGACACCCGGATCTCATTCTGGGTGGAGAGTGTGCCCTGCTCCGCCTCAGGCAGCCAGGGTACCACATCCCTGAGGCCAAGGTCTACAATGCAGGCCAGACCTTTGTGAGGCTCCCTGTTCTCCATCTGGAAAAGGCAGTGTGGGGCAGGTGCAGGACAGCAACTCCCAGAATAGTAAACAGAGTTTCCCACTGCCTGATGTTTCATCTTTGGGAAGTGGTCAGGGAACAGAAGGTAAGGAGGTGAACAGACACCCATATGCTTCTGGCAGCGGCAGCAGGACTCTTGATATAAAAAACAGAATGATCCAAATGCCCACAATAAATGAATGACTGGAAAAAATGGGGATGGTCCACAGGGGAATACTACTTAGCTCTGAAAAGGAAGGAGAGAGTCGCCTGTTACAACGTGGGTGCACCTTGAGCACATCAGGCTCAGGGAAATGGCAGATGCAAAAAGACAGACACAGATGATTCCACTGACTTGAGGTCCTGAGAGGCAGATGGGGTAATGGTGGGAGCCAGGGACAGGGGAGATGGGGACAGAGCTTCAGCTTAGGAAAATGGAAACCCTGGAGTGATGGTGGTGGTAGCTGCACAGCGTGAATATTCTTAAAGTCATGGGACTGTCCACTTGAAAGTGGCTGAGACAGTGACTTGTGTTACAAGGCTGTCACCACAGTTAGAAAACATGTAGGCAAATCTCTAGTGGAGGAATTTTCATGGATGTGGGCACCCATGTAGTGATCACCCCAATCAATGTGTTTTCCTGGGAAATTCTCACATACTCTGCAAACACTTCCCCTCGCCTTCTCCTGAGAAAGCTAGAAGTCTGAGTCCTGTCACAAAAGAGCTCAGATTCTTTTGGCGTTTTATACAAGGAGACTACAGGTGCACGTATGCCGTGCCTGGCCCGCTTTCCCAGCATAACTGTCTTGGGATGATTCACATTATTGTGTGTCCAACACCCACAGTTAAGGGAGGGAAGTGTTATTGAGCGCAGAGTTTGCAGGGGTTTCAGTCCATAATCAGCTGGTTCCAAAGTCAGATGCATGGGACAGGGGCATTGTGGAGGAGAAACGGTTCATGGTGGGCAGAAGGTACCAAAACAAGCCAGCAAGAGAGCAGACAAGCCTCTTTCTGTGCAGGCTAATGGGATTAGGGTGGTGCCGAAGCAGTCAGTGACTGGTTTAGTCATCACCACCTCAGCCTAGCACGGCACCATGACTCAATCGTGTGCTCCAGATCCAGCCACCTGTGAAGAAGCCCACCCATGACTGTGTGAGACTTGGGGGGCATCTAGACACAAGCTCTACACCTGTGGTCATCTGTACCTACCCATGGTGCCTGTCTTCCCCTGTGTCCATAGGTGGTCTCTGTGCCGTGCACCTGCACATTATATCTGCCCTATGTACAGAGGGGCCACAGGATGTTTTGATGTAGGTGTCAGTGATTTCCAGGAGCTCTGATCACTCCCTTGCCAGCTTCCAGGTGGACTTGTCTTCCCTCCTGGGTCCCTGCCTCATGCTCTGGCAAGGTGTCAGGTACCAGATACCCTCAGCTCCTCTCTCTCACCCTCATCACCTTAGGCTTCGGCTTGTCATTTTGCTTCACTCTCATTCTCCTGGGGGTTTCATGTTATTTTATGTTTGCTTCTGTTGTCTCCATTTTCTAACTGTGGTGTTGGGGTTGAGCCCAGGGTCTTGCAAGTGCTAGGCAAGTGCCCCGCCACTGAGCAGTGCTCCTGGCCTATTTTAAAATTGTATCTTATTGATTCTGAGATGGGCCCTTTCTGTATTGCCTAGGCTGGCCTCACACTTGCAACCTTGAGCCTCAGCCACTCAAGGTGCTGGGATGACAGGGATGCACCACTGAACCTGACTATATTTTCATTTTTTATTGACAAATACAAATTACATGTGTCACCATGTATGAAATGTTTGTGTGCACCATGTTTATGATGTGCTACAGTTATTTGTCTCTCTTGCTTCTGGCTGGGATCTCTGCCACTCCCTGTCTATGGCCAGGGAGTGTGGGGGACCTCTCAGGGGCACTGTCCACCGCCTCACCCTGTCTGGTCCTCACCTAATGGAGGGAGCAACAGGTGACAAAGCTGGGGTCCTGAGCTGCCCACAGCTTCCAGGAAGGAGGCTCAGGGAAAGGCAGAAAGTACATGGGGGCTGCTGGCTCCTTGGGCCTGGGCTCCCAGACCAGGGAAGGTGGGACAGGATCCCGAGGGAAAGGAGCATGGTGTGCTGTCCCATCTGTCTCTGCCTGGCCAGGCCTCCTGGTCGCAGAGGCAGCCCTGCCTGCAGCTGTGACATATAGCACCTGTGGCCTATGGCCTGGGAGATGGCACCCAATCCCTGTCCTAATGGACAAAGGGGGAGGGCTTCCTGTGCATGGGTGGGGAGATTTGCTCAGTAGGTTCTGCTGGGACCTCCTGTGAGGTCAGTGGCCACCTTGGGAAAGCTGTGCCCTGGCTGGTGGACACCTGTGCAGGAGGTGCTGGGTGAGGGCTTTGGCCCAAGACCGGTGTGATAGGCAGCACCCTGACCCTATGCTCAGAGCTCCACACTGGGCCTTTGGAGCAGGAGACGCCCTCCCCACCCCCAGTCTCCCAGGGGCCTGTTCCATTGTTCCTCTACCACAGTCTTGGAGCTTCATATTTTAAAAACCCAAGTACTTTCATTAAGAAATGATTATTTCAGTTTCTTTAAAAAAAATTAATCAGAGACATCCCAGCTGCCAATCTGAGCTCTGATCAGCCGTGATAACCAGCATGCCCGCACGGTGGGGGTGGGATTCCAGCCTGGAGCACGGAAACTTGAAGTTCTCCACAGCCTGGAAATGTAGGATTTCCGTTTGGTTTGTTGTGACACTGAGCTGGGCTTGAGGGGACTCCTCTCCCACTCTGTGGCTCCCCAGTGGGGCTGGCCAGGCCCTGGGGTTGGCAGTGGACACGAGCTCTGGGGGAGCCCATGCCCTCCTTCTACCCCTGGGACCCCTGGGCTCAAGCTGCAGGTTGAGGCAGGGCCCGGAGGCCAGTGCGCCTGCCCAGCTCCCAGCATCGCTATCGTGTCCTCTATCGCCTTTGTGCGAAACATAATCCACAAAATGCTTTTGTGGTAACCTTATCCATCGGCAGCCAGCGATAGCATCTCGCGGCCCGTGACAGGAACTCGCAAGCATGGAGTTAATAATGCAGACTTTCAAAAAATGAGGCTGGCAGAGGGAGACGAGGGCGGGAATAAAAGGGGCCGGTGTGGCTGTAATTGGGACCATGTGAACTTCCTCGGAGGAGGATTAGGAGGAGAGACAGGCCTTGCCCGCGAAGATTAGTTTCAATTAGATGGGCTGGAGGCGAAAGGCCGGCTCGGTGAAAGATTAAAACAAGAAGGAGAAAGTTTCCGTGGCAGAGGCTCTGGGTCTGCAGCGGGGCTGGCGAATCTGCTAATTGAAGGCAAAGCATGCCGAGCTCGGAAGAGCGTTCATTAATTGATTCGATGCTGACTTGCCCCCACCACCTCACCCATCTGTGCTTGGGACAGCGGAGCAGGCACTCTGCCTTGACTGAGCCCACAGGTCGGGAAGGAGAGGGAGCTTGGTTAGTGGCCACCCTCGCCAGACCCAGCCAGGCCACTTGGGGCTCTGGGCCCCTAGCCAAGGCCACTGCTTGTCCCAAGCCAGTGTTGAATTTCTCCTGTCTGGGAGCTGGGTGTCCACAGCCGTGAGGGATTTGCGGGGATCTTCTAAAAGGCTTTGTGTGCTGTTGGCCTAGAGCTTCCTTCCTGGGCCTTTTTCCTTCTCTTTCCCTCCTTCTATATCCATCTTTGCACCCATCTGTCCATTCATCTCTCCCATGTTTCACTCAACTATCCTTCTTTCCCCCACTCATTCATTCTGATCTCTCCCTCTTCCTTCCTTCCTTCCTTTTTCTTTCTTTCCTGGCCTCTGGCATATGGTACTTTGAGAATAGCTTTCTCGATAATTAAATAAAAAAGGAAAACCCTCCTAGGAGAGAAGTATCTACAACTAGCTGTATAGGTACCCATCTCTGCGTTCCTGGGCCTGGCTTGTGGCTGGCGTCCCCAGAGCTCAGGGGACAGAGAGGGTTCCTTCTCTGTCTTCCTCCACTGAGTCCCTGCTGCGTGGCAGATAAGTGCCTCCACCTCACCACTGGCCTGTTTCTCTTTCCATGGGTGACTCCCAGCATGCTCTAAGACAAGGACCAAGAGCAGCCTCCTGGCAAGAGCTTTGTTGAGTGAGGTGGCTGTTGTTGGATGCATTCGGACAGTTTCCCTGCCTGTGACTGCTGCTGCAGGAGTGGCCTTGGGCACCTAGTCTGGGGCCTGCTGTCACCTGTACCAGGGCCTGGCTCTGCCCGAGGGTCGTGGCCTATCCTCCCTTGTGGACCTTTTGCATAGTACGAGGGTGCACCCTGTCCTGCCTTGAGCTGGAGGCTGGATGTCCGGGTGTGGCCAGTACCTGCTGCCTCTCAGAGCAGGGCTGGCCTCTCCTGGCCTCCACACACGTTCCCCTTCAGGGCCTCTGTGCATGCAGTGTGTGTGTGTGTTTTATAAATCCTTCCCATTGTAATGACAGCTAAATTATGGAAAATGCATTTTCACAGCTGGTGAGAAAAACCATTAGCATTAATCAAGGACCGAGCTCGTCCGGGATTCGCAGGCCTGGTTTGGTTGGTAAAGTTATGGACGTGCTAAGCAGTCGTTAGTGGGGTTCATTTGAAGCCCAGCAGCCATTTGTCTTCCTGAGGTCCCAGGGTGCTTCTCGCCTGGGGCCAGGGCTGAACTGGGTTGGGGTTTTAGGAAGCACGGCCGCCCCACCCTATGCAGGACCCACCCGGGAATCAGAAGGCAGGGTTTTAGTCCTGCTGACAGCCAGGTGTGGTCACAGCAAGGTGGAGCTGTCAATCTGGGGTCTGCCATGAGTATGTGCCCAGGAACCTCGGTGTCCTCTGTGACTCTAGTACAACCTCCCATCTGTGGCTCGAGCTCTGTGTCCCGGATGTTGGGTCCCTGGTGGCCCTTGGGGAGCTCAGACCTCGGGGGCAGCTGACCAGACCTGGATGTCAGAGCTGTGTGCTGGGTGAGTTCAGAACATGCTGAGACTTGATGATCTCGGGTAGCAGGTCGTGGCACAGAGAACACGGTCCCTACACTGACTCAGGCTAATGGCGGGAAAACAGCAGGCAGACCCGGGAGGCTTCTCTGAGAGAGCAGCCAGTTGCACTGAGGATGTCCTCAGCCTTTTTTTTTTTTTTTTTTTTTTTGAGACAGGGTCTGGCTTTGTAGTTCAGGCTGGCTCTGAGCTCACTATGTAGCCCAGGCAAGCCTCGAACTCAGCAATCCTCCTGCCTCTGCCTCCTGAGTGCTGGGATTACAGGCGTGAGCCACCACGCCTGGCACTGTGGTGTGTGGTATTGATGGCTGGTGGGTGTGAGTGACCATGCCCAGCATTGTATGTGGTTACTGGGGATTGAACTCAGGACCTTGCGTTTGCAAGGCAGGTGCTGGAACCACTGAGCTAAATCTGGCCCATTCTCAGCCTTTTAACTCTGGTGTCCCGGTGCCAGAAGCTGTGTAGGCTGTGTAGTCATTGCCTGTCCCCTGTGCTCCAGGCTTCTGCAGGCAGTGGCCAGCAGGACATAGGCCGCTTCTGAGTCTGGCACTCAGCCCCCACGCTCTAGCTTTTCATCAGCCCCCAAAGACTTTTCCAACCCTGGCTACCTGTCCCTCCAGTGTCCCATGTGCTCCTGCAGGAGTGCAGTCACCAGCCCCCTCCATCAGCGCCCAGCTTGTGTCTTTGTGCCCAGCTCCCTTGGTACATGAGCAAATCTCTGCCATGTTTGTGCTTATACACACACACATTTGCACCTATGCCTGCTTAAAGTTGCATTCATGTGTCCTTAGGCATGCGCACACATGCAACCTGTACATATGTGTATGTACACTTCAGCACAGCTGTGAGCACAGCAGTGCCCCCGCCCCGTGGCTCCATATAGGCTGTGAGGCCAGCCTTGGCCCACCCTTTAGAGCTGGAGCCAAGTGCCCGAGACACCATTGCTCAGGACTGGAATAGGATGATGAGAGCAGGATGTAGTGCCAGGAAAAAGAAGGGACTTGGAGGCAAAGTGATGGAGGCTGGAGAGGGGACAGCCAGCTGGAAAGAGCCCCTGGCAGACAGAGCTGGGAGAGGGAGAGACAATGGCAGAGAGGTGGACAGAGAGGCAGGAGGGTGAGAGCTGAGTCTTTGCTGGAAGGTGGGGTGTGCAGACGCTCCCTGTGGAAGGAGCTCCATCCTGTTGCAGCATCCCTGGGGCAGACCCCTGCTGCTGCTTCCTTGAATAGACATTGCTACCAGCACTGCATCCCAGCTGGGACAGCAGAGGGAGCCCAGAGACCGAGTGATGGGTGCCACACAGCAGGTCATGCTGATGCCCTGAGGCTGGTCTCCAGGCTGTTGGACTGGAGTGCCCACAGCTAGGCAGGTTCCTGTGGGTGCAGCACTTCAGGGACTTGGGGGCTGGGGAGTCACCTGGATGGCAGGGTGTGGCAGCCCAGTCCTGAGTTTCTGTTGCTGTGAGAGAGTGGGGAGTTAGGGGTCTGCCGAGCATGGGGCCCTCGGGAAGGGATGAGGTCACCATGCCATCTGCTGCACTGTCACCGTAGTGTCATCCTACAGCCCTGGAGGAGGAGCACAGGTGTCCCGCACTGGGGACACGCTGACTGCTGTGTACACCACGGGCTGCAGGAAGCCCCTCGGGTGCAGATCTCAGCGCCTCCCTGTGCACCTGTGGCTGCTCCCTTCCTCCTGCCCAAACCAGGAGCCCAGGGGACAATGCGTGATGCTATGATCTCCAGGGACACCCAAGTGCCATGCCTGCCCTTGTGCCAGTGGGGGACCTCTGTGTGGATCCACAAAGACAGGGGCAAGACCAGGTCTGGGTGGTACTGCCAAACTGCCCCAGGACAGCGCCCTCCCCTTGTGCCTGGCAAAAGGGTTTTCTTGGAGCTTAGCTTCTTGTTCATTGACCTTCTAGGTGTCAAATGAGACCAAGGGCAGGGACAATCCACCCAGCTCCCTGTGCTCAGGACACAGCATCAGGGCACAAGGCTCCATGTGCTCTTTCAGGGTCTTCATGCTGCAGGAGGGCAGGAGGCTGGGGCCAAGCGATAGGAAGGATGCTTGCCCCATGGCACAGGGAGTCATCTGGGGTATGAGAGGTACCCCTGCACCTGGAAAGCACTTCTGGGGTGCTGGGGTGGGCACAGATCTTCCCTTGGCCTTTGGGGTGTGGGCAGTGTCTTTGGCTGTTGAGGGCCCCTTGGGCTGAGGCCAGAAGCCACCCAGCGACCCTCAGGACGGAGCCTGGTGCGGTGAGACACCTGGGAGGGCATGGGTGCCAGTTTAGCTCCATCTTTAGGGTCAGCATCACCAGCAGTGGCTGGAAACACCTCCCTTTCCAGGGTGGGGGAAAATTCTTGTGAGATCTTCACTAGGCGGCTGGCCGGGGTCTGCTAGCTGGGGTCACTGGCTGAGTCCCTGGCCTGGCTCTTAGAGGTGCCAGAGGGAAGCACTGCTACTCCCCCTGGTGCAGGACCCACTGGTTGCTGTCTCCCTCCTACTCCACTCTGGTCCTTCTTGATGGAGGAGACAGGTCTGACCATTCACTTGGGGTCCAGGAAAAGGGCACCCCAACTGCCAGTTTCTACCTGGAGCTGGGTCCTGGTGGCGGCAGGGTTGGGGCCCAGGCCCTGCTGCTGCAGGGAGCAGGAGCCTTGGTGTCTGCACAGACCCTGGCAGGGGCATCCGGGCCAATAGTCAACCATATTTGTTCATTCTCAGTATGTTGTGCACCTGTCTATGTGCTCGGCTGTGAACGCATCCCAGGCCCACAGGGTGGGACATGGCTGGTCAGGCAGGAGTGGGGTGCCAGGCCCTCATCAGGCCTGTGTGCTTTCTAGCTGGTGCTGGGACTCCTGCTCGGGACTTGGGTGCCTGGTGCACGCCGGCACAGTGGAGGTGCAGCCTGGTGGGTGTGAGTGGAATTAGGAGCTACTCCATTTGTTAAATTTAGTGTAAACTTCCAGGTGAGAGTGATCAAGGGTTTTAAAGGTTCTGTTCATTTGGGACTGAACCAACAACTCACCAGGCTGGGGCTGCACACTCTTAAAAGTCAACGCAGTAATGACCAGTTTGTTAGCGATAACTGCAATAAATACCCGATTCCCCATCTGGCCAGACGGCCGCCAGCCTGTTGACGTTAGCTAATTGCCCATGGCGGGGTTATTGCCTGACAGACCCGCCTCCTCACACCTGCTGCGCTGCCATTGCCCTTGAGATGGGGCAGAGTCTGGCTCCAGCCTGGGCCCTATAGAACCCTGCCCAGGAGATGCAAGAGGAGGCTCTGGGGAGCTTCCTTTTGGGGACTCGTAGGTTCTTTTCAGTCTCAATGGGGGCCACCCAGGAAGGGTCTGCAGACCTCATTCTTCCTTAGGAACTGCAGGGTGACCTAGTGACCCCTTCTTGGGGCCCCCAACCGCCTCCCCCTCAGACAGAAGAGGAGCTTTGTAGTAGCTCCAAGCTCCTGAACTGCCCCCATGCGGCGCCAGCTCCACCCTGGACTCAGCAGTCTCCACCTCCCTGTACCTTAGGTGGGAGTGAGGACCGGAGGCAAGGGACTCCCTGCCAGTGGTTGGACACTTGGGGCAGCCCAGGTGCTCCTCACTGATAAGCAGTGGCCTGTCCTCAGCCATCCTCCTCCTCTTGCTGTGGTCAGGGTCATGAAAAAACAAGGCCTCCAAAGCAGCTAAGTGGCCACAAACAAAAGCAAAAGTGCCCTGGGTGGGGGCCTCCAAGGACAAAGAGGTCTGAGCCGGGTGTGGCCTGGGGAAGCCATGGGCAGACTTCTAATCCTACACTAGGCCTCCATATTGCAGCCACAGCTGGGAGAGGCCTGGGGCCCTGAGTGGGCCTGGAGAGAAAGTAAAGACCCCCAGGGGTACAGGCACCAGCAGCCTTGCTGCGCCAGAGCTGGGGCCAGCCCCAGGAAGGGCAGTCAGTTCTGCTTTGTTGGGCAAGATGTCCGGATCCATCTCTATTCTGCCAGGACCTCCACTGTTTTAGCTTGGCTGTGAGCCCGAAGGCAGGTGAGGAGCAGCCTGAGGCTGCCTCTCTGGATGAGGGGAATAGAACTCCTGTGTCTGGACATCAAGCTGCTTCCCCCGCTGGCCCCTTCCTGTCCATGTCCTGTCACTGCTTATGAGCTCTGAGCGCCTTGGGAGGGGCATGAGTGTGCTGGGAGAGCTGGGCTTGCAAGCAGGTGGTACTTGCCAGCAGGCGATGGGCTTTAAACAGGAGTAAAGGAGCTTGGGGTGGTACCTGATCCAAACAATACGACCCGGGGACCCCTGCGTGGCTGTCACAGCCACTGCCCTCAGGGGCCCTAGATAATCCTATAGGTAACACCTGGGCAGGAGGGGTTGGACCCCTCCTGGGTCTTCCCTTGGTCTAGAGGGTCTGCCTGGCTTAACACTGTGATGTGACATCATGATATCACCTCCCAGACTGGCACTGCGGGCATGGGGCATATGTCCAGTGACAGCGAAGCCCTGTCCCAGCTGGCCTGAGTGTTCAGCAGCCCCAGAGGGGCTCCCTAAGGCTGGCATGCGGTAGGCACAGGCCGTGGGGTAGGAACCAGCCTGGGGCTGCCGTGGCTGTCACACCTTTGCAGCCTGCTCTCTGCCCGTGGAAACCAGAGCAGGTGGAGGCCGAGCAGAACCTGACCTTGCCTCTTCCCCAGGATCCCTGGATGCTCAGACCCTGGAGGCCTAGTGGGAAAGCTGGGAGGGAACCCAGTCAGGACCATCCAGTCCTTGTTCTGAGGCCACCTGTGGACCCTGTTTTTACATGGTTACAATCTCTCGGCTCTGGGCTGGCCATGTGACATATCAGTGAGAGGTAGGCAGCATGGGCTTTGCCCTGATTGTCCGGGGAGGTGGCCAGGTCCACGAAGAATTGCAGGCTTCTCATGCCCCTTAGAGGGCTCACACAATGTGGCTCTGGTCATGAAGTGAGGGGAGGTGGGGGCCCAGCTGTGACTCAAGGGCAGACCTAGATGAGGGGGAAACCAGGGACAGGGAGAGAGGCGACAGAGTGGCTGGGGCCTAGTGGGAGGGCCCTCACTCATGAGTAGCCTCTGGGTCCCTGGGCCTGGTCCCTGGGCTTCTCCAGCAGCGTTAATCTGGAGTCTGCACGTGGTGTCTCTGGGAAGCTGGCTGCAGAGAGCAGAGAGCCCTAGATCCTCGTGTGGGCTGGTGGTGACCCTGAGGGTGCTGGACAGCCGGCCCCTGCCTGCCTTTCCTGGCTGTCTGGGGTCATGTGGCAACAAGGGACATCACAAGGGTTCAGAGAGAGATGATCCTTGAGACTGCTCCTGGGGAACCCTGTGCCAGCCAGATGTGTGCTGCGAGCCCTTCCTCCTGCCACTCCTCTTGGCACATGAAGGACCAGTGAGCAGCCCTGTCCACCCCCAGCAGAGGGCAGGGCTATGGCTCTGAGAGCTGTATAGGGCCCTCCTCAGCCTCCTGAACCGGGTCCTTCGCCGACAGCCATGGCCACCGCAGGCCGGGGATTAGCCAGCCCATGCAGCATCCTCGCTGGGAAGAGCCGGCGAGCTCTGTTTATTTAGATTTTCCTAAAGCTGACAGCTTAAATCAGCCTAATTTGCCTGAAATATACCAACCGTCCTCATATTTATTTTACGATGTTTCACCGGTGTAACCCAATCCACACTTCCCCGGCCTTGTTTATGCGGCCTGGGAGTGCGCATCTGTCTCCCACCCCCACAGCCACTGCCTCACGTTCCAAGGAGAGCATAGAAGTGGTCACTCGGGGGTTCTCGGCTGGGCTGGGCTGGCCTGGCCTTGACAGGCTGCTGTGCCCTATAGGTGCCCTATAGGGCCCAGGGTTTGTGGCCCAGGAGCTTTGCATGGTCCCAAGTTTGGGTCTCACTTGGTGGTGAGAATGGGGGCCCCACATTGCCCCACACTGCCTGGCATGCCTGGCAACTGTTGTGAAAAGGAAAGACCTGCCATCAGAGTGGGATTCCAGCTGGCCTAGGATCCTAGGCCAGGCCCAGCAATGGCCAGGTGGGTGGACAAGCCCTGTCCTGCTGCTGCTCAGGAGACCTGACCCATGGGCACTGTTTGCCTTGTGGTCTGGGAGCTGCTGTGGCCAAAGAGAAATGGACAGACATCTTTCAGCAAGCAAAAAAAAAAAAAAGCTGGGGCCCAGAGAGAAGTGACCCAGGCCAGGTTGGCTTCCTAGAGGAAGTGTTGTTGGTGCTGAGCCTGGGATGCTGGGGACAGAAGGACACTGGACAGAGGGAGCCAATTCCTGCCATGGCTGACCTGAGTGTTGGGGGCTGCAGGGGCCGGATCTCAGTGGGGGAGTTGTGCAGATGCCAGGCCAGGCACTCCACTCCCCGAACTTTCAGAACATGCAATGCAGGGACTATCAGTCTAGCAGCGAGGAAAGGAGCAATGGGGCTGAGGGCTCTGGTGGTGGAGGAAAGGCAGCTCTGGCTTCTCAGAGGATCCCCTAGTGCAACCAGCATGGTCCCGGCCCTTCCACTCTCGGTCCCAGAGTGGTGGCCTGGGTCTAGCCAACCCTGGGTCCCCAATATGACTTGAAGCCCTGGGGCACTGTTGGTCCTTTTGGAGAAGGGACTCTCAGGCCATGAGAGGGCAGTGGCCACATGCTGTCCCAGCCCACAGCTGTAGGGCCACTTGGAAAGGACGAGCAGGCCTGGGTATGCAGCCAGGTCTGTTGGAGACAGGGGTGAGTGGACAGGGGCTGCACGGCCAGGATGGGTCCCTGGTGGCCGCTGGCTGCTGTCCAGGCACAGCTTCCCACATATGCATGCTCCCCCGGGGCAGGGGCCATGCTGCACTGCACCATACATCTCTGTCAAAACCCCTATGAATAAATTAACCTTTCTAAAGATTAGCACACTCTAATACCTCAGGGTTTTAAACAGAACAAACACTAAAAATATTTTGACAGAGCTCATAGAGTTTGCAGGGCAGTGTCAGCAAAGGCCTGCCTGACCTCTTTAAAGGGCCAGCTACATGGTCGGGCTGGCCAGCCCTGAGCACCATGGAGAAGGCATGAACCTCTCAGTGGGCTGTGACACAGGAGCATGAGCTGTGCCCACAGGTGGAGCTCTGGAGTTCTGGCCTCTGTGTCCCTGTGTGATCCTAGGTGAATTATGTGGCCAGGCTGCTCCAAGTCCTGATGTTGTCTATGAGCCCATCTAAAAACCTGGAGTCAGGCAGAGGCCAGCTTTGTGGCCATCCACTTGGGGTCTAGGAGGGAGGCCTTTGGGGGAGATGGGGACCTCAGAGCTGTAGGAGTGACAAATGACCCCAGAAGAACAGAGATCTCAGGCTGGCCATCATGATGGACACAAAGGTTTGGAGTCAAGGAGCTATTGGGTGGAAGCCTGCATTTGGGCTGAGGGCCTTGGGGAGTATGGATCTGTGGGGCTTCCAGGCAGTGGAGAAGGGGCCAGAGAGGCCATATCATGGTGCATCTGGTTGCAGGGAGTGGAGCTCCTGCCCTGAGTCTGAAAGCCCCAAGGTCTGTGGAGGGATGGTGACTCAGCAGCTGCGGGGGCCCAGACCCTCCCCAGGACACTTTCCTCACTCCGGGAGCCTCTATGTGGCTCACAGCAGGTCTCTGTGGGCAGGGAGGGTAAGGTCTGCCTCTTGCTCCACATCCCCCTTTCTGGAGCTGGGCTGCTCCTCCAGGGCCCAGAGCCCCTGGACTCCCCACAGGTCCAGTGAGTGATGTGCAGTCTCCACAGGTCCTACAGGAAGCTGCCTGCTGGGCTGGGTGCTTCTCCCCTCCTTTCCCTCGCTGCAGGACCAGGTGTGGGCCACACTTCCCAGGCCTGCACTTTGAAGCAAGAGCAGAGAAGGGACCAGCCTTAGGGGTACCTGTCAATAGTCTGAGGTCCTCAGATTCCTCCTACCTGCCAAGAATGGCCCCAGGCACTGAGGCCTAGAGGCAGCTGGGGTGCCGGGATGGCCTAGCCCTTTCCCCCATGCTTCAGTGTGCCCAGAACTGAAGACAGCAGGGCTCTGCCTGGCCAGTGCATACAACCTAAGGAGGAGGGCTGTGGGGCAGAGAGTGAGGCCAGAGTCGGGTTTGGGGAGCTGGGGGGAGCTTTGATGCCTCCTCCTGAGAAACCTTTGCACATCTCTAGAGCCAGATGTCCCAATGCTCTGTGCCCACCCAACACCACCTGCTGCCAACCCTCCTTAGGCATCCATCTGGGACTTCTGGGTGATGACTGCCCCTGACACCCTGGTTATGATGGTGATGATGATGATCATGCTGGTGATGATGGTAGTGGTGATGATAATGGTGAAGTGATGGCATCGATATGGTGATGACAATGCAGACATGGTGATGACAATGGAGTGGTGGTGATTATGGTGATGGCGATGGTGATGGTGATAATGACAGAGATGACAGTGATGGTGGTGATGATGATGAGGATGGTGGTGTTGGTGGTGATGTTAGTGATGATGATGATGATGGTGATGTTAGTGATGATGATGGTGGTGATATGGTGTTGGTGATGATGATGGTCATGATGGTGATAATGGTGGTGACGGTGGTGACAATGGTGGCGATGATGATGATGTTAATGATGATCATGTTAACAAATCAGCTTTATTATCTTCAATATACCCCTGCACCCTCTCCTTCTCCCTTGGTAGAATCCCATATAGCCTGCTGAGGGCTGTTCTCAACACTCCCTTTCCCAGAGGCGGGGAAGTACCTGTCTCTGTCCCACCTAGCCCTGGGGTGGGAGGTGGCTCTGTGAGATTGGACAGGGATGGAAAGACAGAGGGAGGCCTAGCAGAACCACTGATGCTGACACTAAGGGTGCTCCCATCAATGTATCCCCTTAGGTCATGTGGTCAGGACCAGCAAGCTGGGTGTGAGTAGTGGGTGACTGGTGGGGTCCATCCCAGCACAGCTGCCATGGGAGCTCCTTAGCCTCAGAGCCCCATCCAGAAAGTGGGGTAAAGTGGGGTTAGCATCCAGGCTGCACACAGAGAAGCTTTGAATGGAAACACTTGTTTTAGAGACAAAAAACAAATTTCCTTGGGTGCCTCAGATGCCATCCCACAGAAGCTGACCCACTGACCCACTGTGAAGCACCAGAGAAGGCCTATGAGGGGAATAAACAAAGGAAACACTGACCTTACCCTGAACAGTTCAGGAGAGAGTGGCCAGGGTAGGGTGGGATAGGTTACTTTCTGGAGGGGTGGCTGAGAAGTGTTCCCTACTCTTGGAGGACAATTCAAATGGCAGGACAGCCTTGCTGTTCACAGCGCTGGATCTCTGCAGCAGGTGGGAGTGACCTAGCATGGTTAAGAGCAGGCATGAGACCCCTCATCCTCAGCCCTCTGCCCTGTGCGTGGTCCCACCAGCTGGTTTAGGGGCCTGGAGCAAAGAGAGTGAGATGGTGGTGTGGCTATGTGTTCCCGGAAACTCTGAGGGTCTTGGGGGCTCCTGTCCCCTGCCAGGACCAGGGGCTCCCCTACCTGCACTGCTGCCCTGGAGAATCAGAGGTGACCTCTGGCCCAGGCTGGGGTGGACCAGCATGAGAGCTGAGCCCTATGGTACCTCCCAGACCAGCTGGCTCCCGTCTGTCCTCGGTTTTCCCTGCCCCCACCCCAGCATTGTGCAGGGGCTCTGTAGGGGTCTAGCTCCTGGGTGGGTGCCTCTTCCAGGAGTGGCAGGGTTGGGGTCCTCAGAGGTTAGACGGGTGTCCTGTGTGTCCTGGACCCACCCATGTCCCACTCAGGCACATGGCAGTTCTCACAAAAGGTAATTCAACAAGCGTTGGACAGAATCCCAAAATGTGCTCACAAGGACCTCTATTTATAGATCCTTGCTCCTCTCTGGGGTCGGTCAGCCATCCGTACACTTTCAAGAGTTTATAACTCTATTATTGAATTTAAAGTTGGCTTTGGTTTTAATTCAGAGTGAAAACTGCATACCGCGGGGGAATCCCGGGAATGCATTTGGGGTGAGCGCCAGCCAGAGCTTTCCAGGGCTCCCCGCCCCAATACTGGGATCTGGAACCTCTGGCCCAAGGGTGCAGTGGCGCCAGGTGTGTCCCCTCTGAGTAGCTGGGCTGGCTTAGGAACCCGGAACTGGTAGCTGCAGTTGGGCCCCCAACATTGCTGACTTCTTTTTGGTGTCCTGGGGTGTGCTGAGCAAGCTGTCCTCAAGGATCCCTCTGGACAGGCCTGCCCATGGCTGGCTCCACACAGCTGTTCCTGTTTCGTTGCACATGTGCTCAGTAGGGGCAGACTCACCGAGGGCCCTGCCACTCTTCCCTCCTCTTCTGGCCAGTGGCCCTGATTCCTGGAGGATGCTCTTCTGGGGTCTGTGCAAACCTCTGGAGTGTGATGGCTAGAAGGATGCTGAAAGTAAGTGTCCAGAGAGGCCAGGGTGGGTGGCCTGTAGAATGGCCAGGAAGCCCGGGAAATATTGATGGGTGGCAACCCAGAGCCCTGGCTGGCAGGACTCTTGCTGTCTGCAGCCCCACTATTGGCCAGTAGGGGGTGCCCCTGGCCTACTTTCCCAGTGCCACTCACCGCGGGCTGCCTGGGCCAACCTGGGCCCATCTGGAAATGTTTGATTTGATAGAGTGTCGCTTTACATTGCAGAAATGAGCGTAAGCGGTTTTTTAACCCACCAAGTGAGAAATGTGATCTGGGTTTTACTGCCGACCCTTTAAATAAAAAACAGATCGCTTATTAAACCATTATCTCTCAGGGACAGGGTGTCGAGCATGGACCCGAACCGGATGCAGTGGGGAGAGGCAGCTCCATCTCCTGGCCATACGTGGGGCACAGAGCCTGGGCATCACTCTCAGGGGAGGACGGGGGGGGGGGGGGGCGGCGGCGTGGCACTGCTGCATCCTTGCTGGGGAAGAGTGTTGTGGTGATTTCCCAGGTTGAATGGTTGGTATCTGGAGCAGGGTCCCTGAGGCCTTGGCAGAGAGTTTGGATTCCTGGCACCTCCTCTCTCATCTGCACTCATGAGTGCTGTGACGAGCAGTGCAGAGCGTCCGAGGAGTGGGCTGTGCTGGGCCCTCGACTCCTCAGTGCTTTAAGACCCTGCTCTGGGCAGCAAGGCCAGTGCTGGTTCAGGGTGCTGGGCCCTCCTTCCGCAGGGCCTTCCCCTCCCAGGGACCCTCTCTCTCCTTGGCTCCTTCCACTCTGGGGTCCTGGCTCAACAGAGAGGGAAAGCGCTGGCAGCAGGTGACCCACTGTCCCCTCCCTGGGTCAGTTTGGTTCTCATGCCTGCTCTATGTCATGTGGTTGGGGGATCACAGCCCTACTCCTTTGGTCAGTGATTCCCCTGTACTGGGCTTCTCCTAGTGGCCAGTGGAGGTGACCCTGGTGGCCCGAGCTAGAGGCTGCGCAGCTGCATGGCTTGCCAACGTGCCCTCTTGATGTGATCATCATCTTCATCCTTGGAATTCAGCTGGCCCTCTGGATAGCCACAGAGTAGGGGCAGATGGCCCTGGGTATCTAGCACTCTTTCCACTGGGGAATGTCTTTTGGGTCTGGGCAGCCTGAGCCTGGATCTTGGAGCCAGAGAGGCTGGTGGAAGTGTCAGACAAGGAAGGGGTGGGCCTGGCCAAGAAGGATCAGGCTGGGGAACACCTAGTGGGGGTGAACTTTGGGGGGCAAGGGAGTGAGAATGCTGGGTGGCTGTCCCAGCTGGCTTCTGCCACCTCAGACTCCTGGGGAGGGATCTCTTGAGGTCCTGACTGGTGGCCCACCGGCAGGGTGCTCCCATAGACAGTGATGCCCAGGCCAGGGGTCACGTCTGAATGCAGGCCTCATAGTAGGCTGTGAGGATGACAAAAGGGAAGGGAGGCCTGGAGAGGCTCTGGGTTGGACCCAAAGTGACACAGAAGCAAGGGCCAGATGGATCTAAACTGTGACTTGCAGTGCGGCAAGAAGGAGCCCAGGGACTAAGTGACAGGTGAGCTGTACTCCACCTGGGCATCACTTCAGCGGAGTCAGCAGCACTTCTGAACCACTCTCTTCAGCCTGGGAGCAGAAGCGGCCCATCCTTGCCTCTGACAGACCTCAAGGTCATACGCTCCTGCTGCCCACTGGCCAGGAGTCCTCACGGCACCCCCTTCACTGACCTCACCCTCCTCACTATGCCTTGCTGTCTGTGTGGATTGGCCAGGCCAGATTTATCTCTGCTGTCACAGCCAATAGAAATATAGCGGTGCCCATGTCCATGTGTAGTTACAGTGACCAAGCCAGGACTGGGGCCCCAGGGATTTATGGGCCCGGCTGGACCTGTGCATCCATGCGATGCCAGCAGCAGGCCCGGCACAAGCTTCCCTGTGCTGGACTCTTTGGTGCTCCTGACCTTGAACAGAGGCTGGGCTAGGTGGAGGGCTGTGAAGAGGTGGGGGCCTGGGGCAGTGAAGCTGTGGAATCTCCAGATAGCAGACTAGACATGGGAGGTGTGTCATGAGGACATGGCCTGGCTCTGGGACAGCGAACATAGTCACTTGAGCTGGGGACTCTGTGCTCTGGATGTTCTTCTAGGACCTCATTAAACTGAGGACAGACAAGCCAGGGTGACCTTGTTCTCTTAGGGCCACGAAATCCCACGGTAGGTCTGTAGCTATGCCCTTGTCCTGTGTCCCTGTGTCACGGGGTAGTAAACACTGCTTGGTGAGTAGGTCGCGTTCTGTGCCTTGTCACTGCATTCCTGGGTCTGTGACCCTGGCCTGGTCCCAGAGGTTTCTGAGCTCCTTGGTACATAAGCCAGCAATGCTGGCCCAAGGCCAAGGTGAGAGTTCTTGGACCACACAGCCTCACTGGCACTGGGAAGGGCCAGCTGCTTTGCCAAGGGGTCATGCTGTGGTCCTGGGGCTCCTCTGCTGGCCCCGACCTCAGAGGCGCTAGAGGGGGAACAATTCCACTGTGGACGGTGTGTTGGCAGCCTCTGTTCCCTCTGCCTGGCCTTATCCCTAGTGAGTCCCAGAGGCCCAGGCCTGGTAGAGGCCTAGGGGTGACAGGTTGGTTCTTGGCTCTGGCTAGAGGGTGGTGAGTGCCACGGTGGGGTCTCAGGCAGTAGGAGGCTTGGGCTTGTAGGTAGGGCCCATACCACGCCCCTGGTGATATCTCCCTGCCTGGCCTGCTGTTGCCTTGGGGCTGGGTAGCCACATCCTGTAGGCTTGGGCTCTGGGACACAAGGGCTGAGGGCAGCTCTGAGTGTGCCCAGAGTGACAGGTCTTCTATCCTCAGGTGCCCAAGATCTGGAGGGCAGAGGGTACTTATGTCTGCAGACAAGGGGTCCCACCCTAGGCTGTCTTTTTGTGGGCATGGTGAGTTGCCCCTCAGACACTCTGAGGAAGTTCCTCCCCTTTCTCCGCAGGGAGACACGAAGAGCCCAAAGGTACCTGCAGGGTGTGTGGCTGTCCAGAGCCCCAGGGCTTTGTGGGCTTGTAGAATGAATGAATCCTCCTGGGTTGGCCATTGGGGGGTGAGGGCTGTGGGGAGCCCTGGGTCTCACAACCTCCAGGTTGCCCCCTACCCTAGGAAATATCAATTTAACCCACGCCGTATGTGATCCTATCAGGCCTCTCAGGCTTCAACCTGCTCCCTTTCTCTGATCTGCGGGGATCACAGCTGTGTGGACTGAAGGGTCGGATGGACCAATCTGGGACATTAACCCCAGTCGGTGCTCACTGGCAAAATCCTGCTTCTTGGGCAGTGGGCACAGCACGGGGTCCAAGGCTCAGCGCACAGGACCGGCTGAAGCACAGAGCCCCAAGTGGGGCATCCCTGCTGGCATGTGTGCTGAAAGAGCCCTCCTGCCAGTCTGCCAGCCATTGAGTCCTGAGCCCAGCACCTGCCACCCTGGAGGAGGGGACACTCGGGGTCAGACACTGCAGGCAGAGTGCAGCCTGCAGCCAGCCCGTGTCTGCTGTGGGCACCTTGATTTACTGTCCTGCTCCTGGAGCACTCCCGGGCGCTAGCGCCCCTCCCTGCCCCCGCGCTGCCCCGTGTGGCTGAGCTTGGGAAAATCTATTACCGCCGAGTCATTAATCTGGGGCTGCCGCCTCAGGCGCTTTCTGGCCCCTCTATTTAATGGGCTCTGCTTCCTGAGCGCCGGAGCCGTGCTGCTTGCCTCTCTTGATCAGCTTTGTTTAATTATCAAAATATTTGATGCAGAAAATTGACATTAGTTCTGAAGGTTTTGCCCTCCTCCCCCCACATGGCTCCTGGTGACATTGAGTGGCTCCGCTGTGGTGCCCGTCACCTCAAAATAGCAAGTGGGTTGCTAGCCTTGCTCGGCCAGGTGGATGCGATGAGCCAATTGCACACAGGGCTGCCTGGCCCTGCCCTGGGCGCTTGGGCTGCACGTGGTCCAACCCATGCCCAAGGTGTCTGTGTCCTGGCTGGTCCCGTAGCCAGGGGCAGCCTTGGGGAATTGCTGGAGCTTGGACAGTTTTCCAGGCCACTGTCTCCACATGTGGGGACCCATGTGCCTTTCTGTGGCCTTCCTGTTCAGCTGCCACCAGCCCTGTGCACCTGGGCTTGGACCCTACTTGCCTTAGCCTCTGCCAGAGGGCAGCTCAGAGCCCAGGTCAGTGCTAATGGCCAGGAAATCCTACCCTTCTGCATAGTTCCCTTGGGGGGCCGACTTGCCAAGATGCCAGACAAGCCTGAATGGCAGAGCCCCTGCTTCAGGACATCAGGGTCTTCCAGGCCAGGTGTGTGTTCCAAGCCTGCTGCAGAGGAGGATGGACCCGGGAGTGGCACCTTGGTCCTCAGAGCCAGCGGAGACTGCAGAAGTGCTGGCTGCACTGTTCTGCCCCAGAGAGGCCAGACCGAGCTCCCCACACATTTCTGTTTATGGCCTGGCACAAGGTGGGGATGTGCTCATGGTCCTGCTGAGGAAACAGAGCTGGACTTGGGCTTTGCACACGTGCCTGGAGCATAAGCGAGCACCTTTTATATAGGCGCATGCTCATGTCTGTGTGGGACCATGATATGTGAGTGTGTACTTTCAGAGCCTGTGTGTGTTCCTGCATGCCTACCTGTTCTGTGCACACATGCACACATCCACGGTGCTGCTTGGGTCTGTTTCTGTCCTTCATTGTTGCTGGTCTGTGCTTCCAGAGGTCAGTGGTCGCCAGGTGCAACTCCCAAGTGGCCAAGCTTAGGGCCCAGTACTTGGTGTTGGCGTTTTGAGCAGTCCAGGTCCCCGTCTCAGCCTTGCAGACCCGGAACTCATTATGGCTCCGCTCTGCAGTTGCGGTCAGTGTGTGTCCTGGGTCTAGCTTATTTTCAGATGTCAGATAATTTTTGAAACAGAAACTAGTTTCAAGGTTGAGAAAGTACCATTATGGAAAACAAGTAGCAGTGGCGCTCAGAGCCTGGCTTTTCACTTGCAGTCAGAGTCTCCAGGGAGGGCCAGGTACAAGGGGGGTGTCCATATTGTAGGAGCAGCAGGGCTTCATCCGTCTTGAGGATTGTGTGCCACATGTGGCTCCGTACCTCGCTCTGGTGGAACCCCTCATGTTGGCTCTGTGTTCTGGGAGGGATCTGCCCTCTTCAACCTTTGTTCTTTATCCAGTGTCAATGGCGACACTCTGTTCCCCAGTGCCCTCCCCGCTGTGTCCCTTCCAGGGTCCCCAGCAAGAAATCCCATGCCATGTGCTTACTCTGCCAGGGCCTGGCGTCCAACACCCCTGTTTGAATGAAGCCAACCATGGTCCCATCAGGACCAGAGTCGGGGAGGGCAATGGCAAGGTGGGCGTTGAGAAGGAGCCCAGGGCACAGGAGAGGCACGGACTGCACTCTGTACTGGGCAGGTATGTTGGGCACAGTGCTTTCCTGGGACTTGCTGATTTCCTCTGAGTGAGGAGGAGTCCACAGGGGGGCCCTGGGTGACTTCTCAACAGCCTGTTTCCTGGCTTTTTGGGGCAATTCCAGTTGTGACTTTTGTCCTAGCACAGTTCTGCTACCTGAGTCCAGGTGCTGGCCCACTGCAGGCCCCATGGAGGCTCCGTGGAAGGAGTCACTGCCTTGCCCACTTCACGGGCCCCACATGGCCCTCAGCTTGCCTCCCACTTCACACCAGTGCCTGCTCTGTCACGTGACTGGCTCCTTGTGTCTGTCTTCTCCCCTCACCTGGATGCAGACCATCAGATCAGGGCCACTTTCAACCAGAATGATTTCATTTCAGATCCTTAGGGAAAAACCAGACTCTGTGTGCTGGGTCTGTTCTCCCAGGTACAAGGTGGGCTGAGGCAGAAGGATTACATAGGGCTATTCTGGATGCTATTTCAAAAGAAAAAAGGAAAGAAGGAAAAAAGAAAGGAGAGAGGTAATGAAGAGATGGAGGCTGGGAGGGAAAGATAAAGGGACGGAATCTTTAATCATATCTATAAGATACTATTCCCAAATACAATCACATTCTACAGTTCAGAATGGACCTGGTTCGAGTGGTCCCATTCTCTGTGGCATTGCTGGATGTCCCTAGTTGCCACAGGGACAAGTTGAAAGGAAGTCAGGCTGATGCTGGAGAGCAGTGGCATTGGCTGGGTCTCTGCCAGGAGAGAGCAGGGGGGGGTACGATGCAATGGGGAGTACTGGCTGCATCTCCCCCTGACTGAGTGACCCATCAGAGGGCTCCAGGAACACAAACTGCTTCCTGGGCCTGGATGGACTGCGGGGTCAGGGTGGAGGCCAGGCCGTGCACTCAAGGACCTCTTATGGGATGCACGCACAGTAACCAGGCTTTTAAATCTTGGTCGAACCGAGTGGGAGGTAAATGGACAAACTAATAAATAACCATGGTAACGACTGGCACCCCTACTGCCCATGCTCTTTGATCTCATTATTCTGATGCTGCTCAGAGGCCGTGGGCAAGGAGCTTTTGTGTTGTTGTGACCACGCTGTTGTTACGGGGCTGAACTCCCCTCTGGGGACCTGCTGTGGGTGGTTTCCCACTCTGGGTGCTTCCAAGAGCACGTGCTGGGAGCCTGGGCTTGTCCCTGGGAGGGACAAAGGGACCCCTCTGCAGGGCTGCCCAGGGTGAAGTCTGCTCATGGACCCAGCCCCAGTGCCCTGGGCATGCAGCTGTTTTCATGAATACGTTTGTTGGGGTCTAAAGCCTTAGCAGTCTGGGACTTCCTGACACCTTGACTTCCATCTAACATGACAATGGCCACCCCTGGGCTCATTTTCTGTGCTGCCACTGCTGACCTGGTCTGTCCTCACTTCATGGTCTTATCCACAGTTGGATAGGACAGTTCCCTCCCCAGCACCAGGACCTGCCAGAGTGGCAGAGGCTCAGTTACACCCCAGCGTCTGCCCCAAGGACCAGGGCCTGGTGCTTACTGTTCTCGTCCACCCAGGGCCCCCCAGATCCTCTACCATCTTGTCCCGGGGGCACCATAGCTCCATCCCTGAGGGGCCCTAGAGAAAGGGCTATCTGTCCAAGGCTCCTTGAGGGGTTCAGGAAGCTGGGGTCCGACTTCTACCCTGGTGCACCCTGAAGATGGGGAGCTGGGCCCAGCTCAGCACTGGGGACAGATGAGGACAGAGGAGCCCATGACGGTGGGTGGAGGGGAAGCATGGGGCTGGAATTCAGGGAGATGTGGTATGAGAAATTTACCTATAAGGCATGGAAAATCTTTTGATTGCTGATGGGGCCTTACTGTGCCCAGATGGCCATATGTAGGGCCAGGGGAGAGGATGTCCCTCACCAAGTCTCACCCTGGAAATTGGGGTTCAAGGACTCCTAAGGACAAGGCCTAACACTGTTGTGGGTTCCATAAGACAAGGAGGATAGAGGGTCTCATCACGGACCCATATGTAGACATCGTGGCTGTCTGGGTTCTGGGCTGGAGGTCCCCTTGAGCCCAGTAGGACTTTGGTCAGGTGATGGAGGCCTCACCAGCCCACCTGGCCCAGTCACCCCCCCACTGGCCTGTTTTGATTCCTACTTAAAGGTTCACGGTGTGGAGCCCCAGGCTGCTGCTTTATGGTAATAGAGCTATGCATATTCGATGAGAGAGACAGGGAGGTCACAGCCCAGCCTCTGGCTTCAGTAATGAGCCTGGCAGGGGTCCTGAGCTGCCCTCCATCCGTCACTATCCAGCCTGGCCTGAAATAGGGCACTGCCAGCTGCATGTCAGAGACACCCAGGAGGCCCCTGTCTGTCCTGTGCACCCCTGCTTCTGGAAGGAGAGGACGAGGTCCCCCCCGGGGCAGCTCCTGGCACAACCTTGGTCCTGAGCTCAGTACTTGGGTTTAAATCCCATTCACATCCTCACTTGCTGGGCAAACTTGGCAGAGCAGCCTAAACTCCAAAAGCCTCTGTCTTGAATCATCTGGTGGGACCACTGAGGGAACCAGCCTCACAAGCATGCTGTGACAGACAAATGAGGGAAATTTTGGTGGCCTCAGCCCAACACAGTACATAGGGATGATGAACAGGGTGCTGTTTCTGCTACTGTTGTCATGGCTCTTGTAAGCCCTTCCCTTCATGGGTGCCAGTTGGTGGAAAGATCTTGATTTTCTTTAGGATCCACCAGGAGGACTGGTGGGGCACAATTCTGGGTGTATCTGAGTGGTCACGGATGTTTGACTTTGGGACTAAATCTGATTTCTGGCCCTTCCTCCTTGGGACTGTCCTCTGTTCTGCTTCTTAGCCAGCATGAAGTAAGCAGCTTTGCTCCACCCCACCTTTCTGCAGTAATGTTCCACCATGCCCTTCTGCCATGATGCTCCTGCCTTGGAGCTGGCTGACCATGGATTGAGTCCTCTGAACCAAATTAAACCTTTGTTCCTTTCAGTTGTGAGTGTCAGGTATTGTGTCTGAGGAATGGGAAAGCTGAGCAATACAGAGAATTAGTATCACAAAAGTGAGGTTGTTGCTATGACTATATTGGACTGTGTGGTTTGGAAGACTGAAACTGATTTGAAGGATAGTAGGAAAAAGCTCAGAGATCTTAGCTAGAGAAGCTTGAAGATACTGTAAATATAGTTTGATGTGGGATAGAGCAGCTCAGAAGCCCAGAATGCTGGTGATAATAATGAGGACAGTAAAGGCCAGGCTCAGGAGGCATTGGTTGAGAATGACTCCATTGGCAGTTGAACTCCAGGCCGTGCATATTGTACTCTGGCAGAAAAATTTTCCCTTGTCCAGAGATGGTGCAGGAGATTGACATCAAGAGTAATGGACTAATAAATCTGACAGAGGAAATTTCAAGACAGCCAGTAGTTGAGCTGTGGCATAGGTATTACCGACTGATTTTAGCTAAATGTACAGTGAGAACTGGGGCAAAAAAGGCATCACAGAAAAAACTGAAAAAATTAAATTTTAGCCCAGAAGGAACCACATGGAAAGTTGAGACCAAAAGAGGTGTTCTGGGCACTGAAAAGATTAGTGCCAATAAAAAGAAACCAATACTTTGTACAAAGAGAAAAAGAAAGATGTTTTGGGAGTCATCACAGAAACCAGCCAGATACCCCCAGAGAAAGCTCCAATGTGCAAGAATATAAAGTTTTCACTTAAGAAGAGAGTATACTGTTCCAAATGGGCCTCCTTGGGAATTGGTTCTCTGGGATTCATTTCACAGTGTTAAGACACTCAGAGGTTGCTGCAAATGAAGTCAAAGGGGCCAAACTACTGCTCATGCTGACACTGACCTTGGCATCGTCCATGTGGTGCTGGTTTTAATGACATGCAGAATGCAAGAGCTGTGAGGTCAAGGAGGCTTCCAACCATATTCTAAAGGAAAGGCTGGGTCACTATCGAGGAGCTCCTGAGAGGGCATTGTGTAAAGCTGTGGGGATGAAGGTAAAGTTGAGTGGAGACTCCGGAAGTTGGAGAGGCCAGGAATGTGGAATCTCAGCTAAGGAAAACTGCAGGCTATGAGAAGAGCCAGCCTAAGACAGAGGCCATGAGGGCTGCAACTGGCAAGGCCATAAGAGCAAGGCTCCCCCAGCCCTTGGAACTCACAGTTTACCATCATGTTCTCTGGGTACAGGATATGGAGCTACTAGACTTAATGTTTGCTCTCTTGGGTTTTAGCCTGGCTTTGATTCAGTTCTTTTCTATCTCCTATTTCCTATGGGAAAGTTTATATATCTTGGAATTATGTGACTTCTAATTTTTATTTTTCACAGAAGTTCACAGCTAGGAGTTTGTACTGAGTCTCAGAAGAGACTTTGACTTGACTTCTGAAAAATGCTGGAGCTGTTGATACTTTGGGGGAAGGGCTTTCTGTGTACTGGTCATATATAGGACAGTTATGTTAGGCAGAAGTATAAACTTGCTATGCTATGGCTTTTAATCAGAAATGAAGTATGGTTTATGTATGGTTTGTTTGAGTATGAAGTTCTCAAGGGGTGGGATGTGGTGTTGAGTATAGAATGTCAACCTGATTAGCTTTAGGATTGGTACAGGGGATTGATGGAGTTCACTTCTCAATGTGTCTGGGTGGATCACGGAGGGGGGGGTCCTTGGGAGTTTATGTCTGATTCCACTCCCCTTCTTCTCTGGAACTGTACCTCTGAGCTCCAGCCACCATGAACTAGGCAGTTTTGCTCCACCACTCTTTCCTCCATGATGCTCAGCCCTTGGAGCTGGCTAGCCATGGACTGAATCTCCTAAAACCATGAGACCAAGTCAACCTTTTCTCCTTTAAGTTGTTGGTGTGAGGTATCTTATCTCAGTAACAGGAAAGTTGATGGATACACCTACAGAGTTTCCTTATTGGTAAAATGGAGATTTGGCCAATGCTGATGCACTTCCCATGGGCTGGGCTCCTCCCTGCTTGGCATCAACTAATGGGATCTGTGATAACTCAATTTCCACAAAGGCTCCAGTCTCAAGTGCTGGGGCTAGGACTTTAACATCTTTTGGAGGTCACTATTAACTCACTAGGGACACCCACAAAACCCAGCCATCTTCATGGAGCCTGAGGAATCTGTCTTAACCCACTTCATGAAGGCTTCCAGCAGAGGGGATAGCCCTGGGGCACAGAGTTCTGGGAGAGGCTTACTGAAGGTAGCCATGGGGCCAGATGGAAATTTGGCTGGCTCTGAGGTGGAGTCCAGGATGGGTTCCCAGGACCCTCAGGCCAGGGTGATCTGTGAGGTTTAAAAGTGATAGTCAGCTTGACTGGATTTAGATGAATCTAGCAGATTAGTATATCGTACTCCTGGGTGTGTCCAGAGATGATTGTCGCGTGTGACAGGAAACCAAGAGTGGAAATTGTGCCCTGATGTAGGTGATGCTGCCCACTAGGGTCACAGTCTAGACAGAACGGAAGGGGAGGAAGGAGAAAGTCAGCCTGTGTTGGGAAAACTCTGTTCTGTTTAAGCAAGTGTCTTTTGCTCCCCCTGTAGCCACCTATAGATATCAGACTCCAGTTTCTTCAGGCTTTCACTGTGGACTCACACTGTGACTCTCAGGGAGCCTCCAGGCCTCAATCTTGAACTAGTGCTGTATCCTTGGTCCTTGTTGTTCTGCAACTTCTAAATTCTTAGACCGACAGCTCTTGGATCCTCTGTTCTCCAGCACAGAGAGCCACTGGAGATGCTCCTGCCATTGGCTATGTAAGCCCGTCTAATTCAACCCCCATGTACACATATTCCTATTACTCATTTCCTGTAGAGAACCCTGACTGATACGTCATCTATGGAGAGTTGACCTCACTCCTCGTGTATGAGGTTGACAGTGAGGCCTGCAGGCTCTGGTTCACTCAGGGTCAGGGTGGCATGGCTATGGAAGGTGGTCTTCAGAACACCTGGGATCTTGTCCTCCTCCTCACAACCAGATATTCTCATGGGCTGCTGGCCACCTGGCCAGATTTGAGCTTCAGACTCACAGTGCCATGTTCTCTACACAAGGTCCCAGGCAGGCAGACAGGATTTGTCTTGCTGTGAATTGAATTTCACAGGACTTTTTGGCATCCTTCCTTGTACCAGGCAGTCCTAGTTTGAGCCACTGAGACCGCACCCAGGCACTCTGTGTCCACTCCAGGCTCAAGGGGAGCTGGGGACTAGCATGAAGGCCCCTGGCAGAAGAGATGGGGGCCCTGGTGGTCTGGGCCCCTCTCCTGAAAGGCCAGAGACATGAGCCCTAACCAGGGCTGGCAGTGGAGAGACTGCTGTGGGTTCTAAGGTGGGGGTGGGGGCCTGAACAAATGGCTTTACATGGGCTGGCTGAGCCTGGGACAGGGTGAGGGCTGCCACCTAGACCAGGCCTCCTGACCTGCTCAGTCCCTGCCTCCATTATTGTGAGTCGCTTGGCTCCTGCAGGCCCAGGGTCCCATATGGGGTTTCTCACTCTACCCCTCAGCTCAGCAAACCTAGGTTGACCAGGCTGATGGCCTTGGAGAATGGGTGGGGTGTCACTGGGTTGGTGGATCTGTGGGCTGGCTGGGGACCGGCTCCCTGGGCCACCAGCTCTCCTCACTAAGAGGCCAAGCACTGGCAGGGCAGAGGGCAGCCCACCCACTGGCTGCCACTGGGGTCTTTGTGTAGGCGCCACGAGAAGGCCTGGGCTGTGGCGCAGGGACTGAGCGGAGCTGGGTTCCTGCTGCCACTGCATGTGATCCGTGGAGCCCGGGACGTCTCCAGGAGAGAAATATGGAAGCAATTACTCCGAGAGCCGTCGTTTGAGTAATTCCCAAAGAGACACCAGGGCCGGTGCGCGCGAAGCCTGGTGCACGGCGCCCTAATGAAGCAATTAAGGCAAGGATCCTCCGACTTTGATCTCGATGGGGTAATTTTTACAAAAACATCACGGAGTGATAGATACCCATAACTCAGAGTCCTTAATTGTACTTAATTTGTTTGGAATACGAATGTGCATTTAATTAAGCCCCAGCGTGGCCCGCATGCTTCCAGCAGGGCTGTCAAGGAAAATTAAGACCCAGTTTGCTTTCAAAGTTACTGGTTTGTATCAGGCAAGGACAGCAGTCTTCGAACAGAAGGTTAGAGATAATTAGGCCGCAAGCTGCAGCCTGAGAGAGGCACTGCAAGGGAGGGAGGTGGGGAGACCCCAGACCCGGAGTTGGGGGCTGGCTTGTGAGCACAGAGTTCCACTGGGCCGAACCTTTAGTTTCCACAGCAAGGCCCTGCTTCTCAGGCATGCTGGCCCCTGGTGGATCTTAGCAAGTATGCACTGATGGAGGGACTAGAGAGACAACGTGGTCCTGATCATGCTCCAGGTAGACTGGAATGCGAGGTGCCAAGGAAGGCTGGCCTGGCCCCTGGTCACTTGGGGAGTTCTGCCACACAAATGGATGACCATCGAGTCCTCCCTACCCAACTGGCCCTGTCCATCAGTCCCTGTCCCTGGGTGTCTCTGCCTGGCCTGAGGTGCACCCACACTGGAGGTCAGGAGTCTCTGGGAGGGTGCTGAAGTGCAGGCGGCTGAACCCCAGCAGACGCAGCAAACACGAAGCTCCTGTGCTAGGGGACAGAGAAAGGGGAAAGGACACAGTTTTCACCTTGCACCTGGCCAGTCCTGGGCTCCAGGGACACCGAGTCTACAAGGGACTTGGAGGATGCTGTGTGGGGTCACCATGAGGAACCAGGGCCAGTGGGGAGAGAGAACCATCTGGGTCCCCTTTTCATAAGGACCTTGTCATCCTGGGCCTCATCTTCATTGCTATAACTGCACCGGCTGCTCCTCTCTGCCCAAATAAGTTCACATTCTGAGGTCCTGGGGAGTTGGACTTCAACATAGGAATTTTGGGAGGCACAGTTTAGCCCACAGTCATCCTCAGAGGTTGTTGAGATGTCTGAACAGGTTGATGTGGACTGGGGACACAAAGTAAGTGCTGGTCCGGAGTTTCCAATGGTCCTACCTTTGGCCAGTGTCGCCAGAGCTCCTATGTGTAGTGCTTGAGGAAACCTAGCTTCCTCTCAGTAGAGCCTGTGGTAGCCCAGCGGGAGACACTGTGGGAACTAGCCCCAAGCCGCTAGCATTGACCAAGGCAGTGCTGGTAGTCAGGCCCAACTGGGAGCATGACCCAAGGCTGACTTGAGTGGAGGTGTTGGTGGGTGAGAGTGTCAGGGTACCTGTCAGTGGGTGACCAGGGTTAGTGGGCACAGGGACAGCTCACTTGACAGCCGGGGCGGTCAGATGCCAGACATTTCAAGGAAAGCCCCAAGACTTGGGGGTCACCCTCTGGAGCAGAGATGCTGCCTAGCAGCTGCAGGTACCTTTGAAAGACACAGTGGTGTTAGGCTTTCCAATGCGAAGAATCAGGAGAATCTTGGCTCAGTGGTGCCCACCAGGCCACCAGGACAAAATCAACAAATCACAGAGAGCAGCTGCTCTCCCAATTCTTGCTCCCACTTGGGCCTGGTACCTCCACCTGCCATGACTAAAGGAAGCCCGCTGGCAAGGCAGAGATAGAACTGGCAGGCTTAGGATCTAGGGTGTCACAATAGGACTCAGAACAGAGACTCCAGGTGATGACCAGCATGGTCCACCCCTTGGCAGGCAACACAGACCATCTACCCACAGGTGTGTCACTTTTGACAGTGACCATAGTGACTGGCTTGTGCCTCTGCAGAACAGGGGCAGTGCCCACTATAAAACCAACATGCTTCTCTCTGCCCATGGGAAGGGGGCAATGCCAGGAGCCACAGTGCCAGCAGCACAGTGTCTCCAGCCATGGTCTCAGAATCATCTCTGCACACATTGGTTTCTCTTTTAGGTCAGTGAGGACATTATCTGGAAGTTTTGTAACATGTAAATTGGCCCAAGTTGACCACAGAGGAAGAATTACTGGAAAGGAAAGGGAGTAAGTTCACATACACATGTGCATACATACAAATAATACATACATGTGTGTGCATGCAACCATATGTGTGTAGGAAAGCATGCACATGTGTATGGCTTCTGTGGTCTGGTTTCCATGCTTAAGTCTTCCCCCTGCCCTCCAGCATCTTGGCTGGTTAGTGTTTTTGTTTGTTTTTTTTTTTTTTTTGAGACAGGGTCTCGCTCTATAGTTCAGGCTGGCCCTGAGCTCACTATGTAGTCCAGGCAAGCCTCGAACTCAGCAATCCTCCTGTCTCTGCCTCCCGAGTTCTGGGTTTACAGGCGTGAGCCACCATGCATGGCACTGTGGTATGTGGTATTGATTGCTGGTGGGCATGAGTCACCACGCCCAGCATCGTATGTGGTTACCGGGGATCGAACTCAGGACCTTGTGCTGCGAGGCAGGCACCAGAACCACTGAGCTAACCCTCCGGCCTGGCTGGTTAGTGTTTGATCCCTGCTTTGGGGTGACTGAATAATCACTACCATTGTGCCTGGGTCCTCGGGTCCCCCTCTTGCTGCCTTTCATCCTCTTGGTCACTGAGGTCTGCTGATCTCACCCATTGCATATAAAGGGCCAGGAGGCCCCTGAGGATGCCCACGGTTCCTGCTGCCTTCTGCAGCCCTGGCCGTGGCTCTGCAGCAGATGGATTCCTGAGGGCCACTTGCCAGTCTCCATTCCCAGCTAGTGGAGCCACAGCTACAGCCCTGGCTGATGGGACCTTCCTCCTGTGACCAGCAAGCGGTGGAGTCTGGAGCAGGGGCAGGAAGCAAAGCTCTTGGAAATGGGCAGGAGCACAGCAAATGGAGTAGTTCCCCTTACCACCTCGAGAAGCCGGCCCTGGCTTCTGGCTGTGGGAGGGCTGAGCTGTGTCTAGTGTCTTGCTTTGAAATGGAGCCACCCCTGAAGGTGGAAGGCGACTCTCAGCAGGTACCACCCCACCGCATTGCCCAGGTCTCACTGCTGGCGTGGTGATGCGTGCACAAGAGCCCGAAGAATGGCAGGGCTGTGCGGCACTCAGAGCTGACTGGCAGAGCACCGGCGACAAGGAGGCCGGTCTCTTCCCAGGGCAGCCGAGCCGTGGGACTGGCTCCCATGTGAGGCCAGGTCCCCTGAGGGCCCTTGGCTTCCTGTCCACAGTGACAGGGCCAGCGTAACCTGGCAGATGCCAGTGGCACAGCTCCCATTGGAGCCACCAGAGGGCCCCTGGGTTCTTCTGAGCTGTGGCAGGTAGATGAGGGGCTGTGAAGGCTGCTGTGTCTTATGGGACAGTTTCGGGATAGCTCAGTGTGTGTGTGGCTGCCGGGCCTCAGATCTAGAGACTGGGTGGCTTTGGGTGCAGCTATCTCTCTTGCAGTCTGGAGGAGGGTGAGGTGCAGGTGTGGATGGCTGGGCCCTTTTGAAGGCTCCCGAGTGGTCCCAGTGTCCCTGGACTGGTGCCTGCCTTGTCCCCCACATCCCTGCCTTCTGCCAGGACCCCAGTAGCAACCACTCTACAACTCTCTCTCTACTTGGTCTGCAGAGTCCATCTTTCCAAACCAGTGCACGCACAGGCACTGGGGTTCAGGTCTTGGGCATCTATTGTGAGGACATAACTGAACCCACAACCAGCACCTGTTAGCTGGGGACAAAGGACAGGGTCACCCAGCAGGCCCTGTGTCTAGTCAGGGGATTCAGAGCTCAGACAGTGCTCCTGAGGGGAAGATGCCAAGCAGGAGCATGCCAGCCCTGTGGGCCCTCTGAGATGACATCTTGGCCCTGGTGAATGGGTCCCCCCCTCCAGAGACCACACAGCAGCTTCACCAGTGGTCCTACCAGGCTGTGGGAATCAAAGTCTGCAGGGCAGGGAGCTGGAGGTTGTGCCTCCTGGTTTTGCCCCAAGGTCACCATTCTCCACAGGGTCCCTGGCCACCAACGTGATCCAGCCCAAGTCCAAGTTCAAGGTTTCACTCTGCAGAGCCCCATGGGGCTGCCTCCCCGTCCTGCCTGGGCACCCTCTTCCTGCTCTCTCCTCGAGGCTTGCGCACCTGTGCCCTCTCCTCCCCTCTGCTGGAACACATAGGTGCTTCTGTCTCCCCAGGGGACAGTGCTAGCTCCCACAAGTCCCAGGAACTAGTGGAGGAACCAAGCACTTCAGCCAGGGTTCTGGGCTGCTCCTCAATGCAGCCCAGAGCATCTGCACCCCTCGGTGGTATTGCAGTTAACAGAATTGTCATTCATACAGTGACAGTCAAATTCCTTTTGAAATAACTGCTATGGGACCCTGTGGTGGCCACAGCTGGGCTCTCAGTGGCAGCGGCTGGGATGGGTGGGGGCCAACTTCTGTGCTCTGGAGCCCGCAGGCAGGTGTGACGGGCTCCAGCTCCAGCCAGAACCAGGGACCTGTGCTGGTGGCCCTGAAATAATCTCATTTCTTTTAGCCCCAGGGAGAGAAATACTGCAAAGGAAACTAGAATTTAATTGTGTAGACTGTGGAGACACAGAGCAAATTGAGCTCCTAGGTTTGTCAAATCTCTCCTGTGAAAACCCAGGGCTCCTCAGGAGGGGCAGGACCTGGGAGATGTGTCTGGACCATGTGCGTCCCGCAGAGCTGCTCTTTGAAGAGGGGTCCCCAGCCACCCCTCCCTAGGAGACCCTGCTCTGCCTCACCACGGTGTTCTGTCCCCCTCGAGACCCAGACCCCAGTCCTGGTGCAGCAAGTCAGTGCATGCTCTCAGGATGGGGATGGTGGACCCAGGGGACCTTCAAGTGCAAGAGGGGCAAGCTCCATGAAGAAGTCTGCAGAGGGTTGGGAGGTGGCTTTCATGCTGGGGACGTGATGGGCACAACACTAACTCGCTTGCTCCAGAGACGGCAGCTGCTGTGCTGGCCCGGGCAGCTGGAAGGGGCAGGAAAAGTCTGGGGCTCCTCGGGAAGGTCAGGCTTCCCCACAAATCAGCCCTCATCTTGGGCTGTGCAGGGCTGGGACCCAGGTGGAAGGACCTGGAGTGAACATACAGCCCATGGGAACTGGGGACAGGGCCAGGACAGTCCTCTTGAAACTTGATCAAGCCAGGGCCACATGCTGGCCACCATGGCTCCTGTCATGGTGGTTCCTGCCAGGAAGTGGGCTCCTGCCACAGATAGATGGCAGTGGAAGAGAAGCCCCTCCTCTTCTGTCACTGTGTCCCTGGGGAGGCTGATCTGCAGGGCTTCCTGGGATGGGACAATGTCACCATCCATCCTGGTGGTGGGCTCCCTAGGCTCAGAGCTCACAACAGCTATGGCTGGGTTGCCTTGTCCCTTTCCCTGAAGTCTCCCTGCTCTGCCCAAGGCTCTGTGATGTCCTTCAGGACCTTCCACCCACCACAGAGCGTCCTCGATACCTCCCCCACCTGGACTCTGATCATCAACACAGGTGTGTCCAAACCGAATCCAGGGCCTGCCAACGCCCGGCCTGGGTGGAGACTTCCTTTTCTCTGGCCAAGGTGCTCCAGCACCCAGAAAGAATCCTAAAGAATGGGCTAGGCAGTGGAGGTAGAAACATCCTCAGTGTCAGTGGAAGCCACCCAGACCCAGGGCCCCTTGCAGAGGTCATTTCTGCCTCTACCAAGGTGTCCTCCACATGAGGTGTGGACATGAGCTCCCTGCGGAAATGTTCCTTCTGTCTTGGCCAATCCGTGCCATCCCTACCTGGCCCAGGGCAAGGTAGGCGGAGGAGCGGAGCAGTGCCCCTGGGGCCAGCCCTCACACATAATCCCGGGGATTTTCTTAGCATGTCATTTTCAAAGAAGTGATTACAGTTTGGAGCCTGATATTCTGGTAATTATCTTCCTGGGTTTAATCCCCATGCCCTAGTAATGCCATTAGGACTCAACATGGGAGTCCTAAAATAGTGATTATTTATAGTGTGCGCCATTTCCGGAGGTTGCAGTGCAGGCCGTGGGCTCAGGGCGGGGCCTGAGGAGGAGGTGTGCTGAGAGATTCAGGTTATGAAGGGACGGAAGGTATTCTGAAGGGGTCATGTGGGCTGTGACTCTGGCCACAGAACCCTCTGGGGCAGAACTCTGCAGACAGGACTGGGTTGTGGTTGTCAGGTTTGGGGTTGGCAGAGAGATGGGTAGGTGAGCTGGGGTCTTCTGGGCAGTGGATCACTCAGGATGATGTTGCCACGGCAACACTCATCACTGTCACATGGTCAAACTGAGGGGTATCCCACCATCTGGAGTCAACGAGGGCTCTGGGTACAATGATGTGTCACTGTCAGACCATCAGTTGTAACAGGGTGGCAAGCCTGTAACAGAGACCTGGTCTGGCTCTGGTAGGGAGTTGGGGGGTGGCCTGACAGATGGGAGCATTCACTGTACCAAATTGATTTTGCTGTGGACCTAAGATAAAACTGGTGTCAACACTAAAAACTAGTTTTAGAAAAACCCAGTCTCATCAGAGGATGATGACCCCGAAGATGAGAGTGCGTATAAAGCACACACCCAGTGCTTGCCCCTCTCAAGTGTCCAAGATTGTTGCTGCTGTGGCCAACGCAGCTCAAACCTGTCCCTCAGTTGACAAGTCCTTGGAAGCCTCCCGGGGCGGCAGGCAGGAGGGGCGCAGAACTGCAGGGCAGCTGCGCTGCCGTGGCTGGACCCTGTGGGCCGATGTTGTGCTATGCCTCCTGCGGGACCCTTGTGTCAGGGAAGGACTTCAGGGAGGAGGTCCCCTGGAGATGGCGAAGTTGGGTTGGAATCTTTGTTAACAGTGGGCATGCATCTTTTAAATGATAAATCAATAAATAGTTAATTCAATAATAGAGCTTTCCTGAATATTTCATGC
Organism: Thryonomys swinderianus; assembly: GCA_004025085.1. Classification (NCBI taxonomy): domain Eukaryota; kingdom Metazoa; phylum Chordata; class Mammalia; order Rodentia; family Thryonomyidae; genus Thryonomys; species Thryonomys swinderianus. The sequence goes on from PVIC010000003.1 coordinate 191,007, forward strand.
TGGCCACAGCGCCATGCTCTGCCTGGATGATGGCAAAGTGACAAAACGCTTGGACTCCAACCTTGCCTGACTCCTGTGCATGGTGCGTCCCAGCTAACTGAGAGTTGCGGGGTGCTGGGACCTCACTCTCTGGCCTTTTCCTCACCTGGGACCTCATGGTGACCCTGCCTGCCTGGGACCTGGTGCCTTGGCTCAGGCCTTGTCCTGGCTCAACCACAGTCTGCTCAGAGCAGTGGAAGGGCAGAGGGAGAGGAGGGCGATGGGCTGAGCTGGGCTCATATTGAAGCCCAGCCCAGGGCCTTGCTCTGAACATGTCTGCGTTTGGAGGAGACAGTGAGGTTCAGTGAGGTTACCAGTGTGGCCTTGGTCCAGTGACCACATCCTCATGGGGAGTGAGGACTCTGACACACAGGGATAACCACAGAGGACATGGGACCCAGCCACCACTTGCCCAGGACAGAGGAACAGGGAGAAGCCTGTGGCCTCCAGGACAGTGAGAGGTGACCCGTGCTGGGAGCCCCACTGTGTGCCTGTCAGGTTTGAAGCAGGAGGCCTGAGTGGCTTTCCTCTGCCGCCCTCACCTTGTCCACAGTGGCTGAGCCTGGCAGTGTCTACAGCCCCCTCCCCTGCCCACTCACTGTCCCTACCCAAGCAGGTGAGGGGCTCTCAGGGTGGTCTGAGAAGCCCCAGAGGGGCTCCAGGGGCCACAGGAGCCCAGGCCAAGTGACACAGGGAACTGTTGCCTCCAATGGCCCTTGGGTTCAAGAAGTGTCCTTGGGGGACTTGGCAGTGGAACCATCAGCCTGCCCTGTGGATACTCACTCTCAGCCCCAGCCCCGGGTACGCCTGGGCTGTGGGACCTAGTGGAGGCCACTGAGCATCCACACGAGACAGAGTGACTGGGCAGGTCTGACAGCCATACTTCCTTCCCCAAAGGTTGAGTGGTTGGGGCACCTAGGTCCAGGCTCCTCCTCTGGAAGGTATCTGTGCCATGTGAGGGCAGCCCTGTGGTCCATGGTCAAGGTTTCTCGGCCATCTTGGTCACCTGATGCCTCCATCTGGAACTGACTAAGTGGAACACAGGGGCAACCTCAGAAGCCCAGCCCACCACTTCAGTGTGTGAACCTACCTGACGACAACTTGGCAAGTCCCAGTGCCAACTGAGCCCCACAGATGGGGGTCCTGTAGGGCCTTGGCTTTGTCTAAAGTCCTGCACAGCCGGGACCCACATGCTGTGGGTGGATCCAGGTGGAGCAGCCTGGTGGCAGTTCGTGGGGATCCCTGCAGCTCACCACAGAGTTTGGCTCCACAGACATTCCTCAAGGGCCAAGGTGGCCCTTCTGAGCACCAAGGGCTGTATCAACCTGGGTGGTGCTCAGACCCTCGCATCTGGAAATTGCTGGCTTTTGTCCTCTTTTGCCAGGGTCCCTCAAGGCCCAAAAGACCAGGGCCATCAGGTGCACCAGGGCCCGAGGGCAGTGAGGAGTCAGTCTGGAACGGTGGTGCTCTGGTGGGTGCTGGGAACTGGTCTCTCATTCTTTGCCCTCATCGTCTAGGCAGGGTCGGCTGGTTCCCAGACCCACCACGCTGGACCCCAGGGTTGGCATAGAGAGTTGCCCAGCTTCTTTCCCTCCACAGCTGCCACTAACCCAAGCCCTATCTTCATGGTGCCTGGTGCTGCCAGGGACCTTTGAAATGTGGGGCATGTAGTGGGGCTGCCCCAGCTTTGTCACTGTACAAGACAGACCCGCAGGGGCAGGTGGGGCTCAGGCAAGCACACCCTGCACTTCGAGCCAGAACAGCAGCTCAGGACCTGCAGAAAAGACTGTGACCTCGAGGCAGGTGACCAGTTGGGGCCCAGCATGGACACACCCCTGTCCTGTGCACTGGTGGCTTTGGAACGGACCTCGCTGGCATCTCTGTGTGGCTGCCGCTCTGTGGTTCCTGTGGCAGTTGTGTCTGCTGCCGTGAGTGCTGCTGACAGAGCTATAACAGTGACAGTAGATTAATATCTCTTTAATCAGCCAAAATGAACACGGCTCGCCGGTGACAGTCCAATTTTCTGCTAACAGATTGTGGCCTATCTAAACCCAGCGCTCAGCTGATTTTTATTTCTGCGGAGATAATTCAGTGCAGGAGGACCAGCCATGGCCGTCTATCTGCCTCTCTGCTGCGCAATAAATCTTGCACTGAGGTGTCTCTCCCCAAGCATTGGCAGTGGCTGCCAGGCGAGGCTTGCACACCAGCAGCACCCATAGCAGGTACATGGTGAATGCCATTCAGACCCGCTTGTCTCAGGCTCCAAGTCAGGCTGCTGAGGGTCGCTGGGTCACTGGTGAACATGTATGTGTAACATATACGGTGTGAGCACAAAGGATGTGTGTATTTCAGAGCACATGGTGTATTCAGGTATGTATGGGTGCATGTGAGTGGGACTTGGGTTCTGAGTGTGCATCAGGAATGGACCTGCCCCACCCGGGCTCTCTGTGGGAAGAACTCTCCAGGGGGCAGCAGCCCTTTTCCAGGGAGACATGGTCTCAGGGGTGGTGCTTCCAGAAGCTTCTGCCTCTCATGAGTGGAAGCAGGAGGACCAGGGTCTCTGTCTGGTGCCCACAGGTGGTGCCTGCTGCTCAGTATCTGGTCCTGGCCCTGTGAGGCTGCTTCTCAAGCCCCGCAGGACAACTCCCAGGTCTCTGGCCGCCTCCTCAGGACCACCTAGGTGTCAGCCTGGGTTCCACACATTGCCCTCTCCCATCTGGACATCCATGCAGCTGAGCTGACAGAGAAGGGCAATGTAGGGACTGGTTCCTGGGCTCCATCCTCCAGCCCTCCCAGGCTTGGGCACCCCCTGCATCTGGGGCCCAAGGGTCAGCCCAGAGGGGATTGCAGAAGGAAGACGTCATGCTCAGGGCAGATGTGGCAAATCAAGCACAGCCCACTTTCCCCTGTGCCCAGCCCCAGGGCTCCTCAGGTAGTCCAGCAGGAGAGCTTGCCCCATGCTAGGCCTCTGCAGGCTCCTCCCCCTGGGAGTCCTGGGACTCAGCTGAGGACCAGCTCCACCAGATGAAATCCTTTGGGGGCAGGTAGCCCCACCTCAGGATGGCCAGAGTCCAGCCCTTCTGGTGGCCAGGGGATGGCAGCCCACGAGGGCACCCATGTCCCTCTTGCTGCCCCAGAGGGGCTGGGCCCGACCATGTGTACCTGAGTCCTGAGCTGCGTGCAGTGAGGTTCACTGGGCACTGCTCCCGCCTCCTCTGGCCATGTGGAGCAGGAGGGCTTGGGCAGTAGCTGGGGTGTGGCACTCACTCGTGGACAGACTCTGCCACCCGTGTCATGATTGGTGGCTCCCAGGGGCAGTTTCCAGAGCTGTGCTTACAGGCAGCCTGTAGGTCCCTGGGCTGCAGTGGGACTATAGATTCCCAGGAGGCCTTGCCACACTGGCCCTCCCTGACCCAGGCCTGAGGCCATCATCAGCTTCAGCCTCTGTCCACCTTGTGTTCCCAGTGGCCACTGCCGCTATAAGGCAGGCCAGCTCCAGAGGTGGGGTCACCCAGAGTTTCCTGGCTGCAAAAGGGCCCAGCCAGCAGCACACTCTGGTTCTAGGGCTGGTGCTGGCTGGAGCCAGAGTGCAGGGATGGAGCTCCTGCCCAGGGACCTACCCTGCATTGGAAGGCCCGAGGGAGATCCTACCACAGGGAAGCAGGTCCTAGGGGCCTTCTATGTCTTCATCTACTTAATACAGAGCTTTTCCCTGTAACAGGGTAGCAGAGGACCTGGGCCCCACAGTTGGGGTCTCCTGGACTGAGGGTGGGGTGGGAGTGGGGGCCAGGTGCCAGGACAACACCGGGGCTAGCCAGGGAGTGTGGCATCACAGTCCCACCTGCCTGTCCCAATCCCCTGCGGCAGATCCTGTTGGACAGAGGCCTCTGGTATCAGGACACAGGAGCTGCTCCTCAGAGTTTATGCTGGGTGGAAGTAGGAGGCGGAAGACACATGGTGAGGCCAGTCCTGGTGCCACCCTTCACCCCTGACTGTGTTGGATTTTTCCTCAAGCCAGTGAGGTGCTGGTCATGTTTCTCACAAATTTTGGCCCGCTGGACTCCTGGTGTTCTAATCACTCTATTCCTTTCTGATTGTCACACGCAGCACATCCTATGGACATGGAAGATGCGTCCAGAGCTGAAGGTGATACCTGCTCAGAGTGGGTTGGGGAAGGCTGCTTCCCCAGACTGGCTATGGCTCCTGGCATCTCTCAGCAGAGATCATGTGGCCCGCAGGCATCGTGTGCCTTGCTCTTCCCCAAACCTGCATAGCGCAGCAGCTTGCAGAGGTCCCTGGAGTTCCAGAGGGAGGAAGCTGCCTGCACCTCAGAGTGCCTGACACTGGTCCCCAACCAGCTCAGCGTCATGCTGGAGCTGCTGCCACGGAGGGGAGGGCCAGGCTTGGAGAGCTATCCATGTTCCGATCCTGAGAGCAGGGACTGAGCCTGAGCAGACCGAGCCCTTGTCTGCCTGGCCAGGTGTGTAGGGTCTGTGCTGGCTGCCAGGAGTGGGGCCTCTGGACCGCCACACATGGAGTGGGGTGGTCCAGGCTTAGGCTACCACCGACTGTGCCTCTGTGTGGCTTGGAGACCTTTCTGCCAGACTCACCATCCCTCCCGCTGCCTTTGGGGCTCATGTACCCATGTCCACACAAACATGCTCATATATGCACACGTGTCCAGCATGCCCACAATGCATACATACCCTGTGCACTGAAAATACATGTGCACAGTCACATACAGAAACGTACCACAATACATATACATTACTACATTCTATATTGCATACTTACACACATGGGCATGCCATTTGCGTGTACATATAATCTCATGTGCATACACAAACCTGCGAGTACATGTACTATGCCCTTGCTTGCCTGTATACACAAGCCTCCATGTGCACACCCACATACTACCTACATGTGTGTCCATATGTGTAGCCCATGTGGTCACACATAGGTACATGGACATGCAGACACACATTTTTGAGGACCCAGGACCTGGAGCCAAGTCTCTTTCATGGTGGCACAGATGGTATGTGCTGGGTCAGGACTTGAGCAGCTCTGCTAGCTGCCAGGTGTGCAGGGGTGTGAGGAGCTGCAGTTCTGCACACACGTACGTGCACACAGGGCTGGGCACAGCACCGTGTGCTGTGTTCCTGCTCTGTTCCTGATACCCCATCTCCCTGTCTTGCAGAGCCATGGCTCCCAGACTTGGGCTGGCTGGGGATGCTCCCAGCCTGCAGGCCACTCGCAGGGCCTGGTGACCAGTGTCCACTCGGCCATTGTGCTCAGAGCTGCTCTGAGTCCCTGTGGGGACTTGGGGGTGCTGGGCTGCCTAGAACGGGCTTGGAGGCGTGTCCCCGGCAGGCCTGACCCCAGTGGTGCCCCACTCCTCCCCCTGTGTCGCTTTGGCCCCATCACGGCCGGCTGACAGCTTGGCATTTCCCTTCCAGTTGGGCCTTTCCCCCCGCATGTCAACAAGCGCAGCCGTGTTCCCTGACAGACGGAAATATCAATCCTCAAGCACGGGGGACAAAGCAGGTTTTAAACTTTAACGAGAGGCTTTAATGGAAATAAAATGTAAAGTTCCCCTTCAGACGGGGGTTTCTGTTTTATCAGAGAAAAAGTGCCCTAAATAATAAATCAAGGACGCGTATTTGAGTTCTTTTACATGCGTGAATATTTAAAACATGCAAAAATGTGAGAGACACATTTGCTGGGAACAAAAGGAAACACTTATGTACCCTAAAATAAATAAGTAACGGGAAGGTGTGTGTCGGAGATGGGAAACAGGCGATGCGCACTTAACACAGCAGTGTGTAGTGTGAGTGGATTCCTGTACCGGCATGTTGCTGGGTGTGAGGCACGGGTCGCAGGGCCTGAGGGCTCACTGGCTCCTGGCTCCTGGCTCCTGGTTGCTGTTTACTGTTTGTGGGGTTTGTGTGTGGCCTGGAGATTGAACCCACGTCCTCTGGCATGGTCCTGTGCTGCTGAGTGGGACCCCGGTCCTGCCTGCAGATTTTAAAGTCCAAACTTCTGCTAGCTTCCTTGTGCTTCATATCCCCCAGTTTGTGAACCCCTGGATACTGCTCATTTACTTAGTGCCCACTGTGCACTTTACAGGGCTGGATTTATTTCCTGTGGCTACGGGAGCCAAGTACCACATGCCGGGTAGCTTTGGGCAGTGAGGGTCCCCATGCTCACTTCTGGGCCCCCGAGTTGGAGTCCAGGATGATCAGGCTGATGCCCCATGAAGACCCTGGGGTGGGATCTTCTGGCCTCTTCTTGCTTTGGTGGCTCCTGCTGCACTGACATGGGGTGGTGTCTCCAATCCCTGCTTCTGACTCCACATGCTGGCTCAGGGACCTTGTCCTCCCACAATCACATCAGCAAAGACCCTGCTCCACACAAGTTCTTGAGGCTCAGCTCAGGGCAGCAGGGTGCCAGGAAGGTACCTGGGGATCCTTGGGGCACAGAGAGAGGGATGCTGAGCAGGTGCCACAGCCCACGTGTGTGGGGAGCGCCTAACTCAGGGACTGGCCCTCCACTCCAGCCTCTCACCTTACCTTTTTTCTACCACCTTTGATGCCTGAAATTTTACATCTCAGAATAAAACTGGGAGAAATTGTGAGACTTGGGGAAATAATTCTTGAAATACTGCCACATAGGTTTGTGAGGGTCTGTGATTTTTACAGAGCAGTGAAAGTCTGCGCTTCCTTCCCTAAGGCTGCTTTCCCAGGACTTGGTGACTCCTCTCACACAAAGATGCAGACTGAGTAAACACAGTGTCTTCTCATGGCCTTGCTCGGTGGGCATGTGGGGGCGGAGCAGGGGAGAAAGGGACAGACCGCAGATCCCGAAGACAGGCCCAGGCCTGGTGTCGTGTCCTGGCTGGGGTCTTGGGGCTGCTGACCTGTGTGTCTCTGCTCTCCTGAGAGTGGGCATCAGCCAGATATGGAACAGAGGGCTGAGTCCCTGGGCCAGACCAGGCTCTGCTCTGGACACCTCTGTTGTCCAGCAGCCTCACGAGCCCTGGTCACCTCATGGGCCTCTCCTCCCATTGTCCACCCTGTCCTGCAAAACCAGGGTTGCTGTTAATGATGTTCCTTCCAGTCCCACAAACAGCCTTTCAATTATTCATGCCAGCTGCCTGGGATGGAGCCATGGCGGGAGGCTCTGAGTTGGGGAGGGCTTTCTGAAGCTGGCGTATGAATTTTTAAACTTGGCTATGCTGGTGGTCAGCAGCATGCTCTTGCTGTTGAAACCATCGGCAAACAATGGCTCTTGAGCTCCTGTTTGTGGTGGGGGTACCCCAGGCGCACCCTGGACAGGACGAGTCCAGGCCCCTGCATGGGCCACTCAGCTACGCACGTCAGTCCCTGGAGCAGCGTTCTCATTCCTGTACCCAGAGCTTGGGCCAGAAGAGCTCAGACAGGAAGCTGCCAGTTGACAGGTGGGGAGACCAAGTCAGATCCTCACCTCCAAAGGTGAGGAGGCTCTGAGCAGGGCCACCTGCCCCGAGGCCCATGCTGCAGGCAAGGAGGCTGTGGTTGGCAATGTTGCCATGAGCCGCTGGGTAGTGCCAGCAAACACGAGAGCTGTTGGCCACTGCTACACAGGCCAGACCGTCCTCATTACAGCCAGAGAGGAGCCCAAGAAGCCTCAACAGTAACAGCATCCTTTATTTCAGCAGCATCAGGGCAAAGCAGTTTTACAGTGGTGTTTTATGTGCTACATGTGTGCCATAAATATTTCCATAAAAACATGCATTAAAATATAAAAGTGGGCCCCAGATATTAAACGTTGGGACAAGGAAACCCACAGCAAAGCTGGTGTTAGTTGGCTCAGGGAGCAGCTGCCCAGGGTGCCCTGAGGGTTGGCGGTGCCCTTCTCACCCTCTCTCTGCAGGTGGGGACCCAGGCAGCTGGTGCTGGCTCCCCTGAGGACTGGGTCTATGGGCTGAGCCTCATCTGTACTTGGCCTCCAGCCTGGCACATGCATCCAGGTGCATCCTCAGTCCACCCCAAGACCCCCACACAGTGGATGCACTTAGCAGGGTGCAGCATCCATGGCTGTGGCTGCCTGCCTGGATCTTGGGTTCTCTGAACAAGAGCACAGTGAGCCTGTGGTGGGTGCAGTGCTGTCCATGGGCCACCTCCTCTAACTGCACAGAGTTGCCCTGCGCCTCGCACAAGGCCACACAGCCAGAAAGTGAGGGGTCTGGGCCACCTAGCTCTAGAGCCTCACCCTTCTGGCCTCTTGAGCAGTGACTCTGCCCCCAGTGGGGGTCCTGGGCCCTCCCAGGGGCCTGGAACTCTCTGTGCCAATTGCCATCCACTGCGTCTCCAGGGATCTTGGCTCTTGGGTGCTGTTGTGGGTTCCAGCAGTGGAGACCTGCTATGCCCAGACCTGGCAGTCCTTGTGGGTTTGTTCAGCCCTGTCCTAGATACTTTCTCATTGCTGGAACAAAATGCCCAGTGCTCACAAATTAAGGGAAGAAGGGACTATTTTGGCTCACAGTGTGTAGAAGTTTCGGTCCATGGCCAGCTGGCTCCTAGGCAGGGTGGCATGGCAGAGGGCATTGTGAGGAGAAACAGTCTATGAAAGAGTAGGTAGGAGGCAGTAGGCCTTTCCTCTCCTTCCTCTTTTTATCCATCCAGGCTAAAGAGCAGGCTGAGGCTTTCTTCTTTAGTAATTCCATCACTTACATCTAGAACTGTGCTAAACCAATCAATGGACCAATGTGGTTTCATAAGTCATCATCCAGTCTTTCCCCAAAGCTGCATCTATGGGTGCATGAGGCTGGGTGGATAGTCATATCAAGTCCCAAGAGGGGGCCTGTCCCACGGCCCCCAGTGTAGCAGCCCTCACCTGCAGCCATCTGGACCTCTGCCCTCACTATCCACCCTGTGTCAGCCATCATACCCCATCGCCGCTGATCTGCTGCAGACCTGTCCCACCTGCTCTGGCCTGACTCCTGATCACTGTCTTTCTGCTCCCACACCTCCCTTGGTGTTCCAGCCGGGAGGTGCGCTGTGACCTGTGCATATCTAAGGGAGGTGGTGGAGGGAGCGGAACCCAGCCTTGTCCCATGACCTCCCCAGGTCCAGGGCGGGAACAGGAGAGTCATGTCAGATGCCTGACACAGGCTTGAGGAGGGTGGCAGCCACCATGGACTACAGCAGAGAAGCCCACAGGATGTGCCAGATGTCACCATGACTTTTTTTTTTTTTGAGACAGGGTCTCCTTTTCTTGATCAGGCTGGCCCTGAGCTCACTATGTAGCCCAGGCAAACCTCAAACTCAGCAATCCTCCTGCCTCTGCCTCCTGAGTGCTGGGATTACAGGTGTGAGCCACCACACCCGGCACTGTTGTGTGTGGTATTGATTGCTGGTGGGCGTGAGTCACCACGTCCAGTATTGTTGTATGTGGTTAGAGGGATTGAACCAGGGACCTTGAGCTTGCTAGGCAGGCACTGGAACCACTGAGCTAAATCTCCGGCCCTCAAAAGCTATTTTTAAAGTACCTGGAAATAGAATAGGTGCTAGAAAGGGGCCAGGGAGGATTTGCAGCAGGAGCAGCCTGGCCAGGGCCTGCCCTGTTCTGTGCCCTGGAGCTGCACAGCTGAGTGGCCTTGTGATGTCCCTACTCCTGCATTTCATGCCAGTGCCCTGAGCTCCCAGCGTTGCGCAGTGGAGGAAATGTGACGGAGTGGGAAGGCAGCAGCTCCCAGCCAGTCCAGGTCTGGGGGATCCAGCTGGGACCCCAGGAAGCCTGGGCACCTGAGCCCCCTGGTGGCGAGGACAGACACTGCAGTCTCCAATGGGACCTGGGCTCAGGGACCTAGGAGTGTGGCTGCTCCAGGGGTGCAGGCAGCGTGTCCTGACTCAGGACCCAAATCCAGGGTGCCTTGGCTGGGCTTCAGAATCCCACCGCAAGAGGTCCTGGTAGCAGAAGGAAAGATCCACGAGCCCCGTGGAGGCTCCAGGTTGGGCTGGGAGAGGCACGAGTGACCACTTTAGAAAAATAGGTTCCTTGAGCTACAACTCACATATCATTCAACACATCCTTTCACATGTGCAGTTCATGGTCCTATCTGCGGGGTTCTCCAAAAACCCTGGAAGAAACGTGACCCCTGATACCTCAAGGCTGTCACTCCACTTGGCTGGCTGCAGGGGCCACGCCCACCCTCTGTGTGACTCCTACCTTGGGGGACAGCTTGGTGAGGCCTCAGCTTCTGCTACTAGCCAAAAGTCTGTGTTTTTAAGGTTGGAGAGGTTGCACAGTCATACAGGCTTTAGCATGAATTATTTAATGTGCTCTATTGTTTGTGCAGAATCAACACATGTTATAAATGGGTCCAGGGATAGATCCAGACGTCAGAAGGCGCTGGTGGAGAGGCATTTTGGTTCTTATCTGAGGGGGTTCAAGGAGCTGTTTCCTTGCAAGGACACCATGATATGGGCCTTGTGGAACCCTGCTTCTGGTGGGACCCCGTGTGGGAGGGGCTCAGTTCTCAGGCTGTGGGGACTCCAAGTGAGGGGGCTCTTGGGGGCCATGGGAGTTCTGGACCCCTTTCAGGCTTTCCATTGGGAGGGAGCTCCCTCAGGCTGGGCGGGTAGGACAAGAGAGTGTCTCTTCTGCAGCTCTCAGGGCTGTGGCCCTGGACCTTCTGTGGCCAGAGGGCAGCTTCCCAGGGCTGTTGGGTTCTCAGGCAGTGGTGGGGTCTGTGTTGGAGGTGTTTTCTCCCTGGGAAGACTAGGGGATGGGGCTGACTTCACATAACGCCTTCACACACAGTTCAGTAGGGCTTCCTGAGTGTTGGTGGAGCTTGTGGGGGTCCTTGAGCTGGGCCAGTGTGGGTGACCATCCCACGGGGAGCCTCTCTTCCTCTGCCCTGCAGATCCGAGGTTTATCACTGTGGTTGGGTTCCTGCCCAGTGGAAGTCACGCTTTAGTTTGTAATTTTTCTAACAGAGAATCTGGGTTGGATGTGGGAGTCACTGAGTGAAATTTCATAGGCAGATACTGTGGATGGGCAGAAGCACACTTCACGGTCCTCAGGAGGAGCTCTGACCTCGGCTCATCTCTGGGCACAGGAGCCCTGCTGTTCCCTGGGTGGAGCTTGTGTCCCTCTCTGTGGTGCTGGGCAAGACCCCGAGATATACTCCTTGGCTCATGCCCAGGAAGGACAAGGAGACTGGGAGTGGGCCTGCACTGTGCCCTCAGCTACCTTCTCTGCAAGGTCAACCCCAAGTGGACGCTGGTCCCATCTGACCACATGGCACCACGGCTGGCTGTCTTCCTGCGGAGGGTACCCCTCAGGGCCGGATGGCGCTGAGCGACCTCCCACCCGGTGTCGGCATCGATTTGTCATGCTGCGTAAAGCCCTGGGGCCATTACGTTTCCCAGATAGTTTTACAGCAAAACTTGGTGTCAGTGTTATGCTTTGAAACACTTAAGAAACAACGGTTTATAGTCTCAGATCTTTACAGTTTGCAAGACCGAGCCGTGTGCTGCACAGGCCAAGACAACGTTTTAGACTCTAGCAAATGCTGTCCTTGTTACAGCAGCAGAGCCACCCCGGGGGGGAGGTGCCCAAATCACTCCAAGGTGTCCCAACTTGGGCTCCCGCTACATTCGGAAACGTGTTCTTGTTCTCAGGCACAGAGTCAAAACACACAGAAAGGGATATTTTTAGATGCATTTGGAATAAAACCTGCTTTGCTCATGAAGGCCTCCGGGCACACGTTGGTCTCTCTCTTGTCTTCTAAGTGCCATAACTGGGCAACATGGCTCTGCTGGGTGTGACCCTGAAGGCCCGGCTGTGTGGGCAGTGCACTGGACTGGGCAGCGGGAGCACAGTCTCTGACTGCTGTTGTGCCACCTGTGGAGCATGCAATGTGCCCTGGTAGCCCAGTTCCCCTATGGGGATGAGTAGGGAGCATGGACACTCAGTGGGAGCTCCCAGAAAGGGAGCTCTGTGTGCTGCCTGTGAGAAAAGCTGCCGTTTCATTCAGTATTACACTGAGTAATTGAATCTGGTTGCAAAATCTGGGGGCTGGTATCCAACCTTGGGCTGCTGGCTCCAGGACAGAATTACCCTTGGCCAGGGATGGGGGGGCACTGGGATGGGCCCAGGTAGGCCCTGCCACTTCCCCATGTTTCCAGCTGCCCCTTGCCCTGTACCCAGGAAAAAAATGACACCGGTGGACTGTACTCAGGCTCAATGTAGGCATCTGTGTCTTCCCCCTCATCCTCCCCAGTGGCCTTCTCATGTCTGTGTCCAGTGGCCCCTTCTCATGGGGACACGATCCTTCTGGATAAGGGGCCAAGAAGGGACCTGGCTTTCCCCTGACAGGCCCTCTGAAGTCCCTGTTCCCACACCGAGGCCCCAGCAGGTGTCTTACAGGAAGATTTGCCCTGCGAGAGCAAGTCCCTGCCCTGGTGGGCACAACACATGGGAAGATGCGGCTTGCTGCTTATCTGTGATGCCAATGTAACTAGGCAGCCTTACCTTGGGGGTGCAGTGGGGCCTCAGTGAGAGTGAGGGGGGGACACCACAGCCCTGGGACAGACAGGGCAGTGCCAACCTTACTCAGGGGTTGAACTTCTTCCTGGAGCGGCTCTGATGGCCCCACACGCTTGCACCCCCACCTGTCAGCACCTGGCCTTCTCTAAGCACACACAAGGTTGGCATCACCTAGAGGTTCTTTGCAGTGCCAGTGAGCCTGGGCCTGAGGAGACACAGCTACCTCAGGCTGGGGTTTGGTGGGGGAACCAGAATCCCATTTGCCCTTGCTCACAGCTTAGGAGAAACTCGGGCTGTCTGGGAGATGAAGGCTGAGGAGGCTGTAACTCCAGATATCCCTCCTGGGACACTCCCTCTAACTAGGGGCAGCTAAGACTGGCCCTTGGGGTGCAGAGCAGCAGTGGAGGGCTGAGGGCTTGGCATCTGTTGTCAAGGGGTCCTGATGGTGGCTTGTGAGTGGCCCCAGGAGCAGTCACCCCCTCCGCCCCAGGCAGCAGGTCGGGAATCATCAGCTTCAGAAGTTGTTTTCAGTTGAAAACCTCGGATTTATTAACTTTCCTCCAGAAGCCAGCACGTCTGTTATTTATGCTACTTTGATCTAAAGAGCTGTTTGTTTACATTTTATTGCGTTATAAATCCCTGGTAAGCAGGCGTGATATTTTTATGATTCCCAATAAGGACCCTCTTGCGAGTGCGCAGAGGGAACCAGGGTTTGGCTGCCTGCCGCCGGCGGGCGTCTTCCCAGCCGCCTCCCTGCATCCTCTGTGCGTTAGGCCCACAGATGTCCTCGCAGAGCGCCTGGGGGCTGTGAGCCCCAGAATGGGGTCCTGAGAGTCTAGGCAGCTGCTGAGGGGCCCAGAGAGGCAGTGACTGCTGCTCCTGTGCAGGTCCATGCACAGGGCCCTCAGCCTTCAGTGACTTGGACTGGGACACCTTCCTGTCCCCAGGAGGACACAGTCAGGAACAGAGGCCACTTGAACAGGTGCCCAAGCCACCCTGAGTGCTAACCTTGGACAGGGACAGGGACATGGACACAGGACAGGGACACGGACAGCAGCTATGGAGTGTCACTGTCTCCTTCACATCTTGGGAAACCAAGGCACAGATCCAACATTTGCTATGCCTGCAGTGAGTGGAGGGTTGTGGCCTCCCCTAGCTCACTTACACCAGGCCCTGGCAGAGGTTCCCACCTTCAGTGCTGAGGGATGATGCCTGGGTAAGCAGCACCCAGGAGTGCTGCAGGCATGGGTGTGGGTGTGCATGAGCTCTGTGTGTGGCCAAGCCCTTGGGTGTGTGGGTCAGCATGTGGTGGTGAGCCTGGGCCTGGACATGGGAAGGTCCTAGTCTTGTGTGAGAGGCCTGGCCAACACCCTATGGTCCTGGCAGGAGACTTGCAGGTGGGTGGGGATGGACACACAAAGGAAGCATACCAAGACATCTCATGCTCTGTGGCAGTGCTGAGTGCAGCGGAAGTGGGAAGTGTCCTGGAGAGATGACTGTGACCTTGCTGAGATACCCCAGCAGATGAAGGAGGCACTGTCTTACCCATCAGCATCTGGGGTGGCTGTGCTGGGCATGGGGTCAAGGGATGGGAAGGTGCCAGGTACAGGGCTGTGTGTGGGAGCCTTGTGGGTCCCACTGGGGACCCGGGTGCTGCCTCTCAGGAGGATGGGGCTGTGCAGGTCCCTGGGAGCAAAGCCCAGTTGGAAAGCCAAGGCTGGGCCCAGCGTCCTGGCCCACCACTATCTGTGGCTGAGGCAGGGCCTCCCCTGCCGACCAGTCAGGGCTGGACTGGGTAAGGTGTGTGTGGGTCTTGAGCACTAGTAACGGTTAGCATGAGTTCAACTGTGCTCCGCGGACCCTCTGCAGAGAGGTAGATTGTAGGGAGGCATCCCGCTGTTTTTGCTGCATGAAAGGTCTCAGGTGGAAAGTGAGGATAAGCTTACTATGATGGTCGAGAGAGAAGATAATGGCCAGGGCTGCACAGTTGTACCTGTGATCTTGGCTGGCCCAGCGAGTGCGCTTCTCGTCTGCTGGCTGGGGCTGAATGTCCTCGGCTTTCAGGAAACTAGAACCAAACAGTAAGTATCAGATGAGCTGCTAATGTTGGAAAAGGGGGAAAAACACGCTCAGGGTCTCTGTTTTATGGCTGCTCTTGAAGTTGGAATTTGTGACGGTAACCCAACGCCATGGCCCCAACGTGCTCTCAGGTCCTGGGGATGATCGAAAGTCCAGACTGTTAGAGCCCCAAGCAGCTGTGTCCTCACAGGCCTGGGGGAGGAACACCTGGGCCTGGCCACCCCCACAGCTACCAGAATGTGGGGGACCAGGTCTCGGCTGGTCCTTCACTTTGCCCGCTCCTTGCTGAGGCCCCAACTCCCTGGGAAAGGCCAGAGAGACAGTGCTGGGCAGAGGGACTGGGGCCCTTCAAGTGCCACCTGTGGGGCTGACATCACCTGCTGGGGAAGGTTGCCTGTGCCTGAGGCTTCCCTTGGCTTTTATCTTGGGAAGAATTGTGTCGCCGAGTTTACAAGTTGAAGTCCTGACCCCTGATATCCTGGAACATGGCTGTATCAGAAAATAGATCAGTGCAGATGGCCATGAAAGATGAGGCCATGCGGTGACCCTAAACCCCAGAGGCCTGGTGTCCAACCACAGACAGATGTGACTGAAGGCGAGTTGGCCCAGCACCTGGAGGTCAGTGAGAAGACCCCTTCTCCCTTGGAAGGAGGGTCCTGCCCACACCTCTGTCTTGGAGCCTGAGGAGATAAATGTCCCTTTCTGAGGCCACACAGTCTGGGGCACTGTGCTCCCTTGTCCCCTGGACCCATGCGACACCCACAGTATAGGTGTTCTGCAGCATCTACCACTGTGGGGTTCTTTGGAGTAGCTGGACAAAGTCCAGGGAGCTGCTCCATTCTGGCCAGCTTCAGGGCTGTGGTTGAGGCCCTGCTCTGGGGAGAGCTGGGTGCCAGCAGCACCCCAAGGCCAGGCACAGCCTCTGTGCACTGACAGTGAGCCATGTCCTTGTTCGGTACCAGCTCTTACAGGACACATGGACCCTGCAAGATGCATGGATGGGTGGCTGGGGATTTAGCTCAAGTGGTACTGTACTTATCTTGGAAGCACAAAGACCCATGTTTGATCCCCAGTACAGCAAAAAAAAAAAAAAAAAAGATGCATGGGTGGAGGGTATCTGCGCCCATGCTGGCTGCCTCCCCCCCGCCCCCGCTCTGAGTGCCTGTCCTTGGAAGCCACACCAGGAGCCCTAAACCTGGCAGCATGGGCTATTGCGCTGCTGCCCGCGGGAGCCCTAAGGGGAGGGGTCTGTGGTAGAGAAAGAGCAGCAGCTGGTTCCGCTGCCCACCTGAGGAGGGCGCTGTTGGGAAGGTATACAGGAAGGGTACAGGAAAAGGATGGAGCTGCAGGGAACACTGGGCAGCTGTCTGGCCCAGCTCTGTCCAGGAGGGACAGGAGGGAGACAGAACCAGCCCAGAAAACTTCCTCTCTGCTCAGAGTCAGGATAGCATTGGTCTTGCTGAGTCCCCCATAACATCCTGACACAGAGAGAGCAGACAGATGTCTGAGGACACCCTATGATCCTAGGGGTCTCCACGACTTGGAAGCAGGGCTTGGATTGAAGCATGGGCAGCTGGCCATGGTAAAAGACAGGCCCTGCAAGCCTAGGCAGACTCAGCCCCCAGGACTCAGCAGAAACCAAGATGCCTGTGACATGACCTGTAGGCAGGGTGGTCCCTGGAAACTCCTGGGCAATGTGTCACAGAATGAGGGTTCACCCTGTCCTCTCCACCTTGCCTGTGGTTGGTTCCACCCTGGGCTGGACGTCACCATGGGGCATAGGAGGAAGAAGCACAGGCCACAAAAAGACTGAATAAACAGAGCAGGTTACTGCAGGGAGACAGAGGGGCAGTACCATCCACAGCTGAGTCCTGGATGCAGGATCCGGTATCTCACACATTCTAGCTGGGTGAAGGGATAGAGAGCGGTGACCGGGGTTCCTGAGCCCCAGGGAAACCACAGATGGAGGTAGCATGGAAGCAGCACTGGGCCGGAGGGGGCAATCCAGGCCTCGGACTCTGTGCTGTTTGTCCTTTAGGCTCGAACCACAACAAGTAAGTGTGCCATGCAAGAGGGCACACAGGGCTCACAGTTCGCTGCTTTTCCTACACTAGGGCCAGGGTCCCCCAGGGCAGAGGGGCTGGAAGAGCGACCAACAAACACACACCCCCTTTTGGGGCAGGAAATGGGGCAGGTGGAAACAGGCTGAGGTGATGTGGGTGGATGAGGGCTGTGTGGGCCCTGCCCTGGTGTGGTCATGGTGGCCGCCCCAGCGATCCTTCTGCGAGTTAGACTTTTATGGATGACGCAGCCCCTGCCAGGAGATTCATGGCCTGTTCCCTTGGCCCTTAGCCGCACCTTCTCTTTCCATCCATCATGTGTGCCGCCTCTCAACACCAGGAGCAGGCTGGCAGGCAAGAGAACAGGGGAGCAAAGGGGAGACCAGAGCCAGGCCGAGTGGCCTGAAGGGCACACACACATGTGTACATAGGGATGGGTAGACATGCAAACACGGGCACACACATGCGCAGATGTTCTGAACCCACCCTGGCATAGGGCACGGGTCAGGCCCTCCACCCGGGCCCTGGCAGCCCCTGTGTCCACCCGCTGGACACAGGTCTCTTCCACATCCTGCCTGGACCGAGACCTGCCACAAGAGGTCCCACAAGTACCCAAGTCACCCAAAGCAGATGAGGTTCATGGTGCATCCTGGGGGCTTGTGGGAGTGATGCTAGGCTTGGTGGTGCTCAGGGCCGACCGTGGAGGCAGGGCCAGTAGCCCCACGGCCACAACCACTCCTCCTTTCCTGGACGGTGGTTTTCCCCGGGAGCTGAGCCCCTGTTGCACATGGCCGTGACTGTGGCCCCCATGTTGTGGGTGGAAACCTGTTTCTTTCTGGCACTTGTGTCTCAAGATGGACCTTCCTGTGGGATGGCCTGATGTCTTCAGAGGGTCACTGCCAGAGTCTCTGGGGAGGCCTTTTGCAGAGGAAATAAAGGGGCCTCCAGACAGCCACCAATGATAGCCACTCCCACGCCTGTCCTTCTCTCAGCAGCTGCAGGCTGCTCTGTGGCAAAGCTGGGCATGGGGAGGTTTGGTGGAGATCACACGTGTGGAGGACACAGCTTCCAAGGGAAACCCATGTCCCTGGCTCCTCATCAGCTGATCCTGACCAGAACCAGCCCCTTCCAGCTGTTTCAGAGTTTGCCAGTTGTTTTAATTTCTACTGTTCGTATTTAAGGTACAGAGCGGGACGTCTTGGTACCTGGTCTGGTGCAGGCTGTTAGTACAGCAGCCACCCCTGGTCACTGTGCAAGATGTCACCAGTGTTCATCTTCACCTTGTACATCCACATGTCCGGGGGCCAGGGTAGCTCAGCTGCAAAGCGCTGGCCCAGCACCCCAAGACCCTAGATAAACAATAGGAATAAAATCACAACCCTATACTTCATGTAACACAAAATGCACTTTGACTGTAAGGACTTTCTACTGACTTTTGTGGTTATAGGGTGAAGATTTAACCCTGTCAACACACACTCTCCCCAGTCTAGTCACCATATAGCTAACCATTCTATCAGGGACTTTCTTTCCTGTACTGGCTGGTACTGGGGATGGAAACTGGAGCTTCATACTAAGCTACATTTTGAGACCTTTTTCTTTTTACTTTGAGGCAGCATCTCACAAAATTGCTCCACTGCTCCAGGGCTCAAACTTGCAACCCTCCTGCCTCAGCCTCCTAGGGTGCTGGGATTACAGGTGTGCTCCTGAAAGATTTGGATTCTTATGGATGTGGAGACATTGTTCATGAGAAGAACTGTGGTTTCATTTCTTCTTTTCAGGAACTTTTTCTCCCTGTGCATTAGCAATTAGGTTTACATATGTTTCTAGGAAGATGTCAATAACTGAGTGGTGTAAGATTTCTCCAAAAACAGGCAGTTGCTTCAGGTTTCTGCTAGTTCCATTCACTTGTCACGGAACTACCCCTGGGAGCCCTCTTCCCTCCTCTCTGTGCTGTTCTGGTTCGTCAGTAGTTCTTATCCCACTGAGGCTGGGCTAGGGAGAGAGCATACAGGGGTCAGAGCATCACCCAGGCCACCAAAGAATGATGGTTCGGGGACTTGCTTTCACTTCTGTAGAATTCTTCTGCCAGCCTTGAGGTTTGGAGTTTTATTTCCTGGATCCAATTCATCTATTTTTTCCATTGTTTTATGTCCTCATTTTATTGGAGCACATCCTCTGCTAGCTTTCTGAGAAAGGATCATGGAGGTTAAATGTTGAGGCCTTTTAGCCTCTGAACTTATTTGACTGTGTTTTGGTCAGTGCACTGGATTCTAGACTGGCAGTTGCTTGCCTCAAAATTTGGAGAGTTGCCGGGCGTGGTGGCTCACGCCTATAATCCCAGCATTCGGGAGGCAGAGACAGGAGGATTGCTGAGTTCAAGGCTTGCCTGGGCTACCTAGTGAGCTCAGGGCCAGCCTGAACTACAAAGCAAGACCCTGTCTCAAAAAAAAAAAAAAAATTGGAGAGTTGCTCTGTTGCCTTCTACCCTCTGCCATTTTATTCATGGCCCTTTGTGTGTGATCTGTGTCTGCCTCACTCTGGAAGCTCCCAAGAGCAACCCTCTTTCCTACAGTTGTGATGTGCCAGGTCTTTCATGGTGCAGCTGGGCCTCATTCTCTGAGCTGAATACTCCTGCTGCCTTCCTAGTTTTCTTGTTTTCCCTTTCTGGTCAGCTCCTGACTCCTGAGTCTGTCCAGTTTTGCCCCATTTCCTCTCTGAGAAGTCTGAGCAGCGCTAAGTCAGGGAGGGCGTGAGATCCTGGGCTTTGGCTACTGAAACTCTGCTGCTCCCGTTTCTCACCTGGAGCATGAGCTGTAGACAGGGCTCTCTGAGGGCTTTTGTGGACCAAGCAGAGCTGATTCAGTGGTGAAGACTCTGGCTTCAAATGGGCTCCTATAAAGCAGGTGCCTTGGCAGAGCCTGAACCACAAGGCCCAGAGGGAAGGAAGCTCTGTGGGCCAGCGGCTGCCCTCCTGCCCTGCTGCAGCCCGGGGCTCCTGCTTCTCAGTGCTCCTGCCAGCACCCCCGGGGGGCTCCTGCCCACCCAGCCTTAGCCAGAAGCTTGCTTTGTCTTGTCCGGGCTCCCTGGGGTGCTGTACCCACATGCCATGTAGGAGCAACAGGGTTGGGCCAGGTTCTATCTGGGGACTGCTCAATGGCTTTGGGAAATCACTTTTTTTCCCTGGGGCTTAAGTTTCCCTGTTCACAGAGCAGGCCTGGCTTAGCTGACCCTGCTACTGTGTCTGGCCTTGTGCCCACCCTGTTAGGTGGCATGGGGCACTGTTCCTAGCTGGGGGACCCTTGGGGCACACATAGAGCATTCCTCCACCATGGACTGCCTGCCCGAGATGGCCACAAAGCCTCATTGCTGGAGGAGCTCATGTGCCAACACCTTCCTACGACCCCAGGGCACCAGAACCTGGCTTGCCTAGCTCCTGTGCTTCTGGGCCTCCCTCCTTGGCAAGGCGCCAGCTCCCAAGCCCCTGATTTATGGCCCTGGAAACACCCTGCAGATGTGGCCATGTCTGCTGGCTGTTCCCCATTAAATGCTCAAGGGCACTGGCCTCCGAGCCAGGCCAGCATGTCCTGCTTAGAGCAATGGACAGGCCTAAGGTCCAGGACTGGATCAGCCAGGAGGGCTGGCTTGGGTCTGGGGCGCCCTTCCAGGGCAGTGGTTGCCTCCAGGGCTGTCAGAGGCAGCCCTCGTCCTTAGGGGATCCCTGACTCTTCTCTGGACGTGTACTTCCATGGGCCCCAGAGATGTTCAGCTCAGTGGCTCAGCTCAGGATGAAGCAAATGGCAGGTGTGCACACACGTGCCCTGGCATGACACCTAAGTGGAGCTCTAGGAGGAGCTGAGCTACTACACAGACGGAAATGTCAGACACTTGTCCCAGCGCTGCACCTGTAGTGAACAAAGGGCTGCACTGCAGACACCCTGAGTGCCCACGGGGCTGCCATGCCCATAGCTGTCCTCTGAGGACCAAGAGTGACCCAGAGCTCACAAACTCTGTCTATTTTCTTATTAACACCATGCATCAGGGAGCCCACAGCTGGTCAGGCACATGTACCCTTTGGAGGACAGTTGTGTAGAGACACTACTGTGTGGCATCCTCCAAGAAGGGGCATCTCAGATGTAGCCCTGAGTTTGCCTATGCCCACCTGGACCATCACATGCCTCCCTGCAGCTCACTAGGGGCCCCTTGGGATTTGCTCCTGAAGCCAGCATTCTCTCTTGCCCACCAATGTGGGCACACTGGGCAGGATGTGCACTCACAGCCGGGAGCCCCTCCACGCCCCTGGAAGGGTGCACACAGCCTGCCCAGGCACAACTATGCCTTACCTCTGTTCCATCCAGAATGCCCTCTGCTTGGGTGCAGCATGGGAGCCATGGTCTGACCATAGCCCAGGAACAGCTGGGGCGGCCTGGACCTCTGAATTGGCCAGAGCAGCCAGATGTTGCTGGTCAGAGTGAGTGGCCAGCTTCTATGTGAGACAGGACATGTGGCCTCAGCAGACCATGATGTGCTCATCCAGCAGGTGTGTGTGTGTGTGTGTGTGCACGTGTTTACGCATGCACACGCACTGGCTCACAAATGATAAGAAGAGGCTGATATGAGTTCAGGGAGTTGGCACAGCCCCTGGTGAGACCACCTCCTCACCAAATCATTGTGTGGCAAGGGAGATCATGTGGCAGTGCTTCATGTGTGAGTGTGCGTTAGGGCATTGTGAGCGTGTGTGACTGTGGTATTTGTGTAGCATGCTCATGTGTCCACAGGGGTGTCAGGTAGACTCACGCACTGTGGTATTAGGGTATGAGTGTGTGTGTTGTGTATTGGTGTATGTTACTATGTGCACATGTGCTGTGGCAGCACATGTCCATGACGGTAAGTGGCTTTCCCTGTGTAGAGCTGTATATGTAGACTGGCTCAAGGCCTCCTGGGTGTGGTTGGCCAGGGCAGTGGAGCAGTGGCTTCTGTCCAGAGATCTGAGATAAGAGCTCTCACTGGCAGATGCCTGAAACCCGATAACCCAATTTTAACGGAAACATAATAGCCACACGAAAGGCTTTGTAATTTTTCTCTTAAAACTCAGCAAGTGTTTGTCATGGGAACATGGCTGTGCACTCCCACTGCCCAGGAAAGGCCTTGCTCTTGTGGCCCCAGCCTTCTGCCCCGTGGGCAGTGGGTCAGGCTGGCTTGGGGTGCCATCAGGAATCTTCGGTCCCCCCATACCAGGAACCCAAAGGGAGGTGTCTTTCCCCTCAGATGTACAGGTGGTCTGAGCAGGGAGAGTCAGATGGCTCTGGGGGTGGGCATTGGCCTGCCAGGGTCAAGGCCTCCCTCTAACTGGCTGGTCAGGGACAACATCTGCCAGACAGCACTGGCTTCCTTCTGTGTCAGGGGGCGTTGTTTGGTCCCACTGTTCCTGGGGGATGCAGTCTTGTCACACCAGCATACACATCCCCAGCCAAGCTCCAGCAGGGGAGGGTAGATGTTCCCAGAAATGTCCCCGACTTGGTCACCCTGAAGGAAACAGCCAACTGGAGGTGGAAGTAGATGGGGCAGCAGAGAATTGCCCGAGTTGCGTGTGAGCAGAGCTCAGGCCCCATGGACAGAAACACTTTGAAGTCAGGGATGCTGGATGTGAGCTAGGAGGTCACTGTTGCACAGGTGCCAGTGGTGAGCAGTGCCCTGCCCTCACTGGGCACCTTCCCCAGCCCTGGTCACCCTTGGCTACTCTGCACAGGCACAGGGAAGTGAAAAGCCTCATTACCACTGAGCAGCCCACTCAGCCACATGTATTTTTTTCCATCAAAAACCCATCAAAACCTCAAGCAGGGGCCGTGGTGGGGTCCAGTGAAGGAAACCACAGCTGTACCCCATTTGGCCTTGGGGAGTTGGCCTCCCAACCAGCACCCAGGGTCATAGGCTCCTGTCGTATTTCTAAAGCTAAGCTGTTTATGATGCCTTGTCTTGCATCTCAAAGGCCGCCCACAAAACCTGGGCACACTACAACGAGGGGCTCTCACCTGACTCCACGATTCTTGGAGATCCATTCCTCAGCCTTGGCGTGAAGATACTCGCTGGGGTGGGACTGGGTGAGGCTGCAGCTCAGTCCCGGGCCTGGGGTGCCCAATCCCCTGTCTGGGGCTAAAGGGACCCTCTGAGCATGGCCTGGTGCTGCCTGCCACCTTCTGGCCCCCATTTTGCTGCCTGGTCCCCAGTCACTTTGTCCACCCCAGCAGGAGGTGGGTGCCGGCAGCCACAGCTTCTGTTTTGGGTATAGCCTGGGCACTAAGATTTAATGGATTAGTTAAAATGATGGGAAAAATGGAGCTCTGATTTATGACCTGCAAGTTTTTGCTGACTGCAGCACGTTCTTCCTGAGGCTCTTTCAAGTCGCCAGCACATAAGGGCCAGCTTGTTCCTCTGACCACCCGCCCTCGGGGCTCATCTGTGGACCCTGTGCCCAAGGCCTCTTCAGACCTTTAAAACAGGAAGTTTAATTTTATAGAATTAAAAAAGAGAAAACGGTACTTAATTATCTGGCTGTGAAAGAGCACTGCCCTTTCTTAATTTTAGTAGCTAATAAAATGCCAGGCCTGGAGTTAACTACTTCTGGTCCAAACGCCCTATGATTTTGGCCATTTGCGTAGAATATTTTATGAACTGTTATATATTGCACTATGGTTTTTAAGCTCTGCTATGACATATTTCTCTCAAGATTTATTAGGATTTTTTATTTAAAACAATATATTAAATAGAGGAGAAAAAGCAATCTTAGGGAGAATTCAAATATTAGCAAAACATAACGTGGACTCAACCCCATCTCATTGGAAGCCCCTCACCCCACCCACTGTCTCCATAACGTGGCATAGGGTGCAGCAGCCACAGCTGTATCCCCCATTCAGTAGTCTGCCAGCCCAGCTCCAATCAGAGGCGATCTCAGGGCCAGTTGCCATTTACATGACTTTATGGAAACAGAATGACGTGCCCAGCCAGAGGCCGCCTAGGTGCGTTAGGAGCCCCAGGTGCCTTCCCAGCTTCCACTGTGCTCTACGGGGGCCACATGGCCCAAATCAGAGATGCCCACCTGGCCTGACCCTGGTTTCCTTCTGTGACGTGGGGGTGGCAAGACCACTTGCCATGCCTGGATCATGGCTGATGCCATGGACCACCACATAGCCCATCTGGACCTTGGGCATGAGAAGGGGCATGAAGGCCCAAGGAGCAGGAGGATGGCAGGGGCACACACTGTCATCTCTGGGGCTTAGGCACAGCAAGAGGAACTCTGGCAGGTGCTTCTGGAGTCAGAGTGGGGTCCTCCTGCCAGTCCAGTCCCTGGTGAGGGCATCACCCCATGTGAGGAAGTCCTGGGAGGCACCTGCCACCTCTCCTTGGTCATAGTGTTGGGCAGCCAAGGTCATGCCTGACCCCAGCAGCAGGTGGCCTAGAAGGAAATCACTGCTGCCATGACAGCCACCTGTGCTTCTGGGCAGTTCTCCCTCCAGTCAGGTGTCTACCTGTTGGCTGTGAAGTCAGCTAATCTGTGGGCATCCAGGGCTTTGAGCAACAGCAGCATCTGAGCCATAAGGGCCTCATGTCCATCCACACAGTTCTCCCGGGTGCCCCTGTCCCAGCCCCAGGTCAGCCTGGTGCAACTTGTCTGCAGCCACATGTGTAATAGGCAGCAACAAGGCTGTCTTTGTGCAGTGGAGAGCTGATGGCACTGCATGGTGCTGGGCTCGAGGCTGGGTGGTCTTCCACCTATACCAAAGACCCCAGAAACCCAGCAGGCCTCAAGAGCTCCAGGAGTCACCGTGACTGTTCTGCTCAGCCATGGTTGCATGCTGGAAGCAGGAAGGAAGAGGGGATCCTTCCTGGGCTCCTCTATGCCAGACACTGCAGCTGGTGACCCAATGCCCACAGGCTTTGCAGCCTCCTCCCCTGACTGCCTCTTTCCTGGTGCCAGCCCTGGACCAGCAGAGACACAGCAGCCTTTGTCTGTGAGGGGCGACTCTCCACATTGCTCCAGGTCCTCTAGGGAGGCAGACAGGGACAAAGTCATGTTCACTCAGAACCTGGGAGTTGAGCCTTGTTTGGAGATTGGGTCCACGCCAATGAGAGTAAAGATGATGTTGTGCTGGATGAGGCTGGGCCCTAAATCCCGTGACATGGCCCTTCCAGTGGGAGAGAAGACACACAGAGACACTAGGGAGAGAGATTCTGGGTGATGCAGAGTCCATTATGCAGCCGCAAGCCGCTGCCCCAGGCTGGAGGGGCAGGAAGGGCCCTGGTCCTCAGCTCCCAACATGGGCTTTCTCTGCTGATTCTTGTCTTACCTCACACAGCCGGGTGATTCTTGAAAATCTGCTTATCATGACCACAGGTGGCCAGCAGGATGTCTCTCCTGCATTTCTGTCCATTTGCCCAGGGCTAAGTGGGGCGCAGGGCAGCAGTGACCCCACAGACTGGCCAGAAGGCTCAGATTTGAGCTGCCCTGCCAGCCTGCTAGGGCAGAGCTGTCCCATCTGTGACTTTTCTAGGGTCCCCAACAGTCACAGGTATCCAGGAACACTGGATAGCTCACCCACCAGGAAGAGGGTACAGCCTGGCAACCCGTCCAAGCCCAAGAAGCACTGCTGCTGGGCCCTGGGCTCTGGGCCACTACCTCATGTCCTGGAGAATCTCAGGGAGCTAGTGGGGGTGCACCGGCAAAGGCCAGACAGGCAGTATCCCATGTGGTACTCTAGCTCTGTCATGCCTGGGGCCCTTGGGTCTCAGAGCTGGAGGAAAGGAGCTGCACCTGCCGCCTGGTTGTTGGGGTGAGCAAATGTCCACCAGAAGGGGCAGAACACGCAGAGGGAAGGAGAGAGCCCAGGGAGGCAGCTGCAGGATAGGGAGCAATGGAAGGGGCCCAGATCCAGCTCTCCCGGGCTTCCAGAGACCTCCAGTGCTCAGGGTGATGGTCCAGAGGGAGGGCTCCTTCAGCAGCTAGTTGAGCGGCTCCCACACATCCTGGCACCTGAGAGAGCTCCCCTTACCTTCCAAAGTGCCTAGGTATGCTCCCCCTGAGCCCAAGGGATCCCCCCCAAATCTCAGTAAATGCTGTGCTTTGTTTGGGGCAAGGCCCAGAGCTGGCTCGGCTGTCACTCGAGCAGCTCCCTGTCTTCTCTGGGAGGTAAACGGAGCCGTGCAAGGTCTATTTTGGGAAACCTCCGAGCTGGGAAACACTTCTAGGATGATAAAAGCCTCTTGGTGAGAGTTTCATGCCGTCTTCAAAGGCAGAGTGGGATGGAAATTGGATCCGCCACCCTGGATGGTGGAAGGGGCAGCTGGGCCCTCGCAGGCCTTCGTGAGAGGCGAAGAAGATGGAGCCAAGCAACTGCAGGGCTGGAATTTGGACAGGGGGAGCAGCCAGAGGCCTGCAGTGTCACTGGGTTTAGAAATGACCCGGGGAAACCAAGGCCACTGAGCAAAGACGTATGGGCTGGTCTTCACTCTCCTTCCACATGTCTGCGTGCCATCTCTGACTCGATTAGCACCGGGGGTGGGGCACATGGGTTGGGTGGGAGGTGGTACACAGTGCAGGGAGCCCTGAGCTGCTGCAGGACAGGATGTGGGGCCCCCAGTGCCACCCCAGCTCCCCCCACCCACACACATATCTGGTGTGCTTGTGGCAAGAGGTCCTCAAGGAGCTGCAGAGCGGCGGCCAGTTACACAGTGGAGATGACAGAGTATCAGGCCTATGTGGGGTCTTTCCTGGACACAGGGAAGTGGGACTAAGCCTGAGGGTCCGGGGTGACAGCCTGTGTCCACACAGGCGCAGGGAAGGTGGAGAAGGAGGACACTGAGGCAGGTCTGAGCCCTGTGAAGCCCCAAATCCAGGCCCAGAGTGGGCAGGCCAGGGCTCAGAGGGGAGGCATTCTGAAGCATGGAGGAGAGGGATTCTCCACACTTCGAGCCTGGGTGTCAAGGCTGGGACGCCCTGGGCAGGAGAGAAAGATGGACGCAGACAGCAGAGGAGCTGGAAGCGGGAGTCAGCCCCACCCAAGCATGCGGTGCACAGAGCCCACCCACTTCTCTCTTTTTGCCCTCTGCCCTCCCTTCTCCTCGCCTCCTCACCCTGCTTCCCTGACCCACCCTACCTCTCCTTTACCCTCCACTTCCACATCCTCTGCTGTCCTTTTTAGTCTTTCTCTCACCTCTTTTGCCTCTGTCTCCCATTCTTTCTCCTCACAGTGCAGTAGACACCTTTATCTACCCCGTGGTCTTCCCAGAGGTGCTGGTAGCGCCTGGAACAACCAGGGTCATCACCTAGTGTCCCCTCTGGCCAATCAGACAATGCCCCAGACTTTCGGCCTTCTGTCTGTGGCCTTAGAATAAGAAATACATACAGAGATTTTTTTCTTTCTTTTTTTCAGTACAGGGGATCAAACTTGGGCCTTTGTGCTTCAAACTAGGTGTGGTACCACTCAAGCTAAATCCCCAGCCTGCCTTTTTAAATATATTTTTAAAGAAATATTTAATCTCCTGCACTGAACCAAAGATAACTAATTATATAAGGAGATAAGACAATATAAATGAAAAACAAGAAAGCAGCAGAAAATATAAACAGACTTACAAAGAGGTCAGTATTGGACTCACTGGAGACAGACACTGAAATATATGTACTTACCGTGTTAGAGAAAAGAGAAGAAATATGTTAGAATTTCAGCCAGAAATTCAAACCTATTAAAAAATACCCCAAATATAAAATCAAGAACTGAAAAGATTCAATAATCAAAGCCAAGAAGCTAACTGAACAACAAATTAGATGGAGAGAGATAATGAACTGGAACATCGATTAGAAAAAGCACAGATTGACTAATGGAGAATGAAAAGTATAGACACTATAGAGAAGAATTTGAAATTCATAAGGGGGACAATGAAAAGTATTACTTAGACAAACACTGCCTTTCTCAGATTTCTATCCTTCCCCATCCTTCCTTCTTGGTCTCTTCTGGGTCACCATAGTAAAGCTGCTAAAAGCTAGAGAACAAAAATATTTTCTAAACAATTGGGAAATAAATTCCCTTATGTTTACAGAAGCCACAATTACACCTCAAGGTAGGTCCAGACAGAAGTCCATAGACAGCAAGGCAATGTCTGAAAAATCTCAAATACAAGAACAACCTACCTAGAATATACAGCAAACACATTTTAAGAAAGGTGAGAGAAAGCCACTTCTAAACAATAAAATCGGAGACGCTGTCAGTCACAGATCCCCACTAAACTCTGACAATTTCAATAGACAAGAAAGTCTGATGGCAGGTCTACACAAACAAAAATGCAAGTACAAATTATAAAAGCTGCAGTATAAGTATAAAACTATAAATAAGTTCGAATAAAAATTCAGGAGAGACTACACACTAAAGTTGGAGTAGTTGCATGTACTTTAAGCAAAAAGCATCACCAGAAAGAATGCTGGACATTTACACTGATAGGTATTCTATGTGTCATGAAGATAAATGGAAAGTAGGCGTATGTAAACATAATAATATGGTATTTACATGCACAACGCACAAGATGATAGAATTAAAAGAACTCTGATTTTAGCTTCATCCTACACATTTTGGTGTAATGTATATTTTTACTTCTAAAGTGACAGTTTCCTTTGCTTTTTTTTGAGACAGGGTCTTGCTTTGTAATTCAGGCTGGCTCTGAGCGCACTATGTAGTCCAGGCAAGCCTCGAACTCAGCAATCCTCCTGTCTCTGCCTCCCAAGTGCTGGGATTACAGGAGTGAGCCACCACGCCCAGCACTGTGGTATGTGGTATTGATTGTTGGTGGGTGTGAGTCTCCACGCCCAGCATTGTATGTGGTTACCGATGATCGAACTCAGGACCTTGAGCTTGTGAGGCAGGCGCCGGAACCACTGAGCTAACCCTCCGGCCTGTGACAGTTTCCTTTGACTCATATGCTAGTCAAAATACTTTTCTTAGTTCATATACATATATATATATATTTAATATATAATATATGACTTTTAATGATTTCTGTTTCTTTATTTCTAGCTTAATTCTTCATGACTAGACCATGAACTTTTTATGATTTAAGTACCTTGAAATGTTTAAAACTTGATTTATCATCCAATACAAGCTTAATCTTACAACTATTTTATGTTGTTATGTAAAAGTGTTTTGAAATTAAATGTGTATTATAAATTTGCTGAAAAGAAAATAAAAATGCTGAAAATGAATTATATAATATAAGCCATTATCTCAAGAAGCCATTTTTTTAAAAAATGCCAAAGAAAGTAAGAAGAAGAAAATAATAAAGAGATGAAATAGATGAAAATAGAAAACAATGATTTTACAACTATTAAGGAAATTGGCCATGGAACAAAAGTCCTTCTCATAAAGAAAATACTAGGTTCATACTGGCATCTTCATCAAGTCCCTCAGACACTGAAAAAAATTATATCAAACTTGCATACTCTTTCAGAGAGCAGAAGAGGCAGCCATTCTCTTTAATTTGGTTTATAAACAACATAATCTTAACACCCACATTAAATATAAACATTCCAAGAAACTTCATGTGGACCCACCTGTTCACCACTTCTGCATAGGGTTGCAAAAATCTTAGACAAAATGTGAAGAAATGAAATATCATCAATGTGCAAAAAGGATATTGAATGTTTGATTTATTCCAAGAATGCATGATGAGATTAATACTCTTCAAATTAATTAATATAATCAACCACATACATAGTGTAGAAAATCATAGATAATCAGCAAAACATTTGATAAAAATATCTATTCATGATAAAAACAACAAACAGGGCTGGGGATTTAGCTCAAGTGGTACCGCGCCAACCTTGGATGCACAAGGTTTGATCCCTGATACTACAATAAACAAAACAAAAAAAACCAACAAACAAACATTTAGCAAACTAAGAGTAAGAGGTAGTTTTATTAACCTTATAAAATAAATATACAAAAACCTACAGCAAGTATCATATACAATAGTAAATTGTTAAAAGCTCTCTGAAACTGAGACCAAGACAAGAATGCATACCACTTCAAATTCTTTTGAGCCCTAAACTAGATCTCTTGATGAATGCAGTAACGCAAGAAAAAGTAACAAGCCATCATTATTAAAAGGAGGAAACACTATTGTCATAATTTTCAGATGACATGATTACATAAGTAAAAACCTCAGAAGACCCTAAATCTATTATTTTCTATCTTAAAAATATTGTGATTTTTAACAAATATCTATATTAACAATAAACAAGAAATTTAAATTTATCATTTAAATAGCAGAAAGATATTTAAATATTGAGTAATGAACCCAGGGAAAGGTCTTCATACTAAGCATAAGAATATTATAAGCCTCCAAAGAAATCAAAAGAAGCATAAATAAATTAAGGGGTACATCATATTCATAGATTGGAATGCCTGAGTACACAAAGATGTCAACATTTTACAAATGGATTTATAGTTACTGCAACCCTAATTAAAATCCCACGTGGTTTTGTAGGCCTTGCGTGCTCATGTGTAAAGTTTACATGAGCAATCAATGGGTCTGGAAGGGCCAGTTTGCTCTTGAACAGGAAAGGAGTTTTGTTCCACAGAAACACAGGTCTCACACAGCTGCAGTGACTAAGTGAATGTAGCATTGGTGTCAGGACAAGCAGACAAATACCAGAGTGGAGAAACAGTCACATGTGAGTGCATATGGGTGCACGGTTCAGTCCTTGGGTTCTAGGCCCAGTAGGAAAGATCTGGCAGCGCCATACTGGGGAGCAGAACTGTGTCCCCAAGATTGCAACTGGTGGGTGTCTGGGCAGGAAGTGTGGTGAGGGCAGCATTTTCTCTGTGTTGAACCAGGGCTTATGTTGTGGAGGGAAGTTGACCTTTCTGGGGGACACCCGTGGGCAACATGCTCCTATCCCACGGAGAGGGGACCCATTGGATTAGAAGAGGCACCTCAGCCAGGCCCTTGGCTGCTGTCACCTGTCTGTGGCATCACTACAGTAGATATCACCTCCGATGGGGTGATGGTTGTGGCACCCTGGAGCTCAGTCCTGTCCTAGGCAGGGCAAGGAGGCCTGCTGCTTCTCAGGGAGTGCTGCAGAAGTAGCCAGCGGGGCCTGCTGGCAGCATTGCTCACCTAGGGGACAGTTCAGCCCTGCCCCAAGGGCAGTCACTTGGTGGGTCACAGGCCGGAGAAGGCTCTTAGGTTGCATGGAGTGGGTGGGGTGGGCAGCAGTGGCTCAAGGGTGCTGAGCGGCCAGTCGTCCTGCAGTGCCCACAGTGAGTGGGAAAGAGGTATAGCAGAGTCTCCACGTGCCCACTGAGAGTCCGGGCAGGACTAACAGGGAGAAGAGGCCTGCTCGCGGCATGGGCACAGGCTGCCACACTGCTTCCTTTCTGTTTTAACATGGGGAGGAGGAGAAAGAGACGAAATGTTGGTTAACAGGAAATTCCCAGAGCCAGAGAGAAAGTTAGGCTTCTCTTCCTGTAATAGGGTTTAAACATGGAGAGAAGGCCCCAGCCAGTAGCTACGGACCAGGAGCAATACTTTGTCCATTCCTCCAGATGCCCCTGCCCCTGTGTGGCATGTGGTGGTATTGGCACTGGATTTGTGGTCTCTGAGACCATCTCCTGAGTCTGTGCAGAGACCAGGAGCCTGGGGTGGACACAGGCTGAAGGCCTCTCCCTCCCTCACCTCGCTCAGGTGGGTGCTGGGGACAGAGGTGTTGAAACACCACCCCTGCCCTGGCCCAGCTGCTGGATGCACAGAAGGGTCCCAGAGACATCCAATCCCACCCTAGGTCCCAGCAAGCCCCATGTGTCCTGTGTAGAGTGAGGCTCGAGGCAGTGAGGAATATTCCCTCCCACAGGCGCTGGCGGAGTCCTATGGGCCTGTGGTTCTGCTGCCCTGCAGGATGCCTGGCTCTGCTCAGGGTACTCTACATAACTCCTGCATTTCGCCTCTTGATCAGGGCTGCTTCATTCCAGGATGATCTGACTGGGAAGCCTCATGCTCGTAGGTTGGCTTTGTCCTCTCCTTCTAAGTAACTGCATTGGCCCAAAACAGAAATAAACCAGGGTGACAGCCAGCATGCTCAAGGCCTGGCAACCCTTCAGAGCACTGGGTCTCAGCCCTGCCTCCTGTCTCTCAGAGAGATCTTTGGACACTTGTCCCCCTCTGCTGGCTCATGCGATATCTGGGGATCCTGGGAACCTGCTGGGCTTTTGACTTTGTCAGTAATGAGAGAGCAAAGAGTAAAGATCCTCCAAGTTCCATGCTTCCCTTCTGGAGCCAGGGGCACTTCTTGGGCACGTCTGGTTTACAGGCTGAGTCATGTCCCCCACCTATGTCTGTTGAATCCCTTACCCCAGGACTCTGGGGTGACTGTGCTTGGATCCAGGGTCTTTACAGAGCACCCTGAATTGAAATGTGGTTGCTGGGGTGGCTCTAGTGCAGTGGAACTTCTGTCCATCTAGGAATAGAAGGGCATGCACAAGTGGCAGAGGGACAGCCATGGAAGGTGTGCGAGGGACTGCCTCCGTGGGCCAGGACAGAGGCCCCGCCAGAAGCCAGCTTGGGGACACCATGACCTAGACCTCAGCCTCCAGGACATGGAAGACAAATGTCAGTCCTTCCAGCTGGCTGTGGCCACAGGTCTGAGGAGCCCTGCACCTGTGCAGGGGCCCAGCAGACGTGTCCTGACGGCACAGCTGCTGGGAGGATGCGGGCAGAGGGGCGGGTGGCACTAATGCTGTGTAAACGGGATCCCAGACACGGGTGTCACCCTCTGGTCAAACAAATATTTGCTCAGGGCTTCCTAAAGGTGAACAACATAAACAGGGCCCAGCTTGAGCCAACGGCGATTAGTGGAATTAATAGTCACTTAGAGAAGCTAATGAGAACATATGTGATCGTTTGGATTGGCACTCAGCAAACATACCCCTCCCCTTGCCGTAGGGTGGGGGGGCACTTCCCTGCTGTGCACGTGGGCCTGGGCCTGTCCAGGCAAGGGGATGATGGAGGTCTCTGGCTGCTGGAGACGCATTGTGATGAGTTGCCACTGTCTGCAGTCTGGGTTTTGGAACCCATAGCCAGGCAGCTGGGAACCTGACCTGTCCTCTGCACCTGTGACAATGGGGACATTTGTCATGTGGCTGTGATGACCCTACACTGTGTACAGGGAGGGGACGTGGTCAACACCAACCTGAAAGCCCCATGTGGATGGTCTCCGTGCTATAGGTTTTGAGGGTCTGGGGGACCTACTGTCAGAGAAGCATAGCAAGGCCCTGTCCAGCCTGCCATTGCTAGGCCTGAGAGCAAAGACTGGCTCTTCCATTTTTGAATGGCTGAAAGAGAAAAACAAAAGAAGAATGGTGTCTTGTGACAGTGGAAACTTTGTATGGAATTCAAATGCAAGGCAGTTGTATAGGTGCCACCCATACCACTTGTCCCATTGTCCACAGCAGAGGAGTTGGGAGTTCAGGCCTAGGAAGTCTCAACCACTCCCTGTACAGCCTTCCCAGTAAGAGTACCTTGTCCCAAAGAAGAGAAGGTCTGGGACAAAATACAAGGTGGGGAGGCAGCTGCCCCAGGCTCTGCAAAAAGGCTGACCCAGGTTCTCATCACTTGCCATGACTTGCTGCAGCTCAGCACTTCCCTGCACAAGGAAAAGGGGGTCTACCAGCTGTGCATTGGAGGAGATGAACCTTTCCTATGACCCTAATCACAGTGGCCAAACATGTCCACATGTGTCCTTGCTGCATGTCCCTTTCCTCCCCATTCCTTGAGCACTTTCCATGTGCAGTGTCATGTGCTGAACATAAAAATGTAACACTGAGTGAGACAGCTGTGTACTCTCCACCCAACTATATGCATCCAACCATCCACCCATCCATCCATCCATCCATCCATCCATCCATCCATCCATCCATCCATCCATCCATCCATCTGTCCATCTACACAGCCTGCCATTTACACACCCACACATCCACCTATCCACACATCTATCCATCTGTCCATCCATTCAACTTACAACTCAGCCACTTATCCATTCATTCATCTATACATAAATAATAGGTATAGATCCATTCATCTCTACCTACCACTCATCTATGCATTCATCTATCCACTCATTTAGTCAGCTAATCAGCTACTCGTCCACCCATCCACCCATCTGCCCATCACCATCCACCCACCCACCCTGTCTAACCAATTGCCCAGCTGCCCACATACTCACCCATTCATCCATCCATCCACCCACCCCGCCATCCATCCACTCACCCATCTCCCTGCTGCCTGTCCACTCACTCCAATATACTTTCATCTCCACATTTGTTCAGTGCCTATTTCCCAAAGGTCCATTTGCCAGGCACCATACTGGCTGAGAGGCCCAGTGGTGAGCAGATAGCCCTCTGGACCACACAGTCTTGTAGGGACAGAAACCCGCCACTTTACTGGTACAAATTATGAGGAAGAGGCCTGGCAGGTGCAGCCAGAGGAGGCCTCCTGGTGAGGGGCTGCTGGGCCAAGGCCTGAGGCCGAGGGGGAAGATGCCGCACAGTGGGTGAGAGGCTGGAGCTGGGAGAGGGACATGAACACCCCAGTGACGAGTCACAGCAGCATCCACATGAAAGGGCCCTAGTGGGATGGACCAGCACCTCCGGTGAGGGAGCTTTGCCTCAGGGTCTCCGCCCAGCACTGCTCTGGGTACCTGGGTGTATTTGGACTCAGGTTACTGCAGTGGTGTTTCAGGGAAGAAGAGGCCTCATTGAATATGTGGCTCTGAGTCCAGGGACTGGGCTCTGCTGGAAGGGAGAGAA
Organism: Thryonomys swinderianus; assembly: GCA_004025085.1. Classification (NCBI taxonomy): domain Eukaryota; kingdom Metazoa; phylum Chordata; class Mammalia; order Rodentia; family Thryonomyidae; genus Thryonomys; species Thryonomys swinderianus. The sequence continues at coordinate 225,559 of PVIC010000003.1, forward strand.
AAATTCAGCGCAGAGAGGGAGATGAGGTAGAGATAGAAGGATGAGGCCTTGTGCCAGGCCTTATGGGAGCACCTGGAGCTGAGAGAGGAGAGACGGGAGCCTCCCAGTCCTTTGGCAGAAACATGGGCCCAACGGCCCTCAGTTCTGTGCTTCTGGCCCCAGGATGGTGAGACAAGGTGTGCATGCAGCTTTAAGCTGCCCGGCAGGCTGTGGTGCCCAGAACACAACCGCACTGCAACCTAGGCCAGCCTTCCACTCTGCCTCAGGCCCAGGACACAAGGCCCCAGGACAGGCAGGCTCTGTCCCTATCCCACCTTCTTGCCTGTGGCTCTTCATGGCCCGGCTCAGCCTAGCTGGGAGCTCTGTTGCTTGCACACAGCCCTTCATTCTGCTGTAAAGTCACTCTGCTCACATCTTTACATTTTCTAAACTCTACTCCCTGGGGCCTTTGCCTGCAGCCCCAGCCACATCTACCCTGAACCCACTCTGAAGCTGGCAGCAGGGCATCCTGATGGCTGCAGGGCTGCTGAGGGGACTTCCCCATCCCTGCACAAGTGGGAAGTCCGACTAGGTACAGTGGTTCAGCCCGTAAACCCAGCACTCAGGAGGCTGAGGCAGGAGGAATGTGGGAGTTCAAGCCCAGCTGGGCAATTTGTGAGACTCTATCTTTAGATAAAAGTAATAAGAAGTGCCAGTGGTGGAGCTCAGTGGTGGAGTGTCCTGGTTCAGCCCCCAGAATGGGGCCAGGGGAGGGAGAAGTCTCTACAGGAAGAAGCTCCCGCCTTCGGGGCTGAGACTTGGGCAGAATTCAGTTTCTCACTGGGGGAAGATTTATAAGTGCTCTCCGGGCTGAGGAGGTCAGCTGGGAACTCCGGCTAGACAAAATAATTTATCAGAGGATTCCAAGTGGCTGCCTGTGATGGCTAGAGTGCGGCGTGGCTCGGCCTTTCCCAGCTGGGGACACGCACTGGGGGCTGTGTGAGCTGGATGGGTGTACCGGGACCTGCTTCTGCACCTTGCCCTGGCTTGGCTGGGTGCCGATCACATGGGCGGACAGCAGTGTCCCCCAGGGGTCATCTGGAGGTCTTCCCATGAGGACCCCACTGCTCCTGAGCACACAGCGCCCTGCTGGGCAGTTTCTGGGCTCTGTGGCCCTACTCTCAGGGCCGTTGAGCTGTGGACCCCATGAGTATGTGGCTAACAGGCCACACCCTGAGCCCTGCTCTGGCCAGTGGGTCGGAGGGGCTCCCGTGGGCTGGGGTGCCATAGCCTTGCTCTGAAGTGCAGTGACCCAGGAAGGGCTGGCAAAGCCCAGCCCAGACCACAGGTCTCTGGACAGAAGAGGAAGCCCAACCTTCAGAGCCTCCCAAGACACCAGCCAACTTCGTCCTCTGTACCACTGCCAGAAGCTCAGGTGGTATTGTGGCCTGGAGGCCTGGAAGATTCCTAGGCAAGATGGGGCGGCCCAGAGCCTGGCTGAAGCCTGTGACTCAGACACAGACCTGGCTGACCTCACCGCAGAAACACCTGAAGCTGTGCCGCCATCACATGTGAAACTCTGAAATGGGGGCTGGAAACCACCCCCTGTATGGTGGGTGAATGTTTTAATTTAGACAAGAGGGCTTTTCCTTCTGCACGAGTCGCTTTCTCTGAGCGGGAAGAGATGGCCAGGCGGTTCTTATCTTTGAACCTCATGTACTTAACGGTTATTAAAATCAATACCATCCATTAGCCGGCAACGTTTCCATTTTTAATCATCTATTGATATACGGCCTGTGCTTTTATAGGACTAAACAAATTTCCGCTCTCAGTGCCCCTCTGCAGCCCGGGGGCAGGGTGCGCGGCCGTGGGACGTAAATGTTTATTTACTGCCTGCTTCCTGATTGAGAACATACCTGGTCCCGGCTTCAGATGGCTTTTACACGGGGCTCAGGGCCACTTCCTGCGCTCCAGACTTGCAGCGCCTTTTCAGAGAGGGTAATGAATGCCCGGTATTGTGCATGCAATCATTGCCCGGCTGGCCGGGCGGGAGGTGGAGGGGGCGGCAGGTTTATTATTTACCCGCTGGCCGCCACTGCTTTCTGGGGGCCAGGTGAGCTGGGCCAGCTGTGGGGCAGACACCTCTCCAAGTTACCACGCTCTGTCCCAGCTTTCACCAGCTCTAGCCTTGTTGGCTGGGACAGAGGCTGACACAGGTGACCCCAGCAGGTCCAGGGTCCCACATGTTTCTGTGCCTTGGAGACCCTCTGGCCTCCTTCCCCATTGCACAGAAGCGGAGAGACCAGCCAGGGTGGATGGCTGAGGTCCGTCGTCAGTGCTGAGAGCCACAGGGTCAGAGCTGCCTACTGCATGTGGGCTCCTGGCCCTCCAGTGTTGTCCACCTGGTCCCTCCAATCCCAAGCCTTGCTCGTCCAAAAGGCTCTGGGCAGAGCTGACTCTTGGGCATTAGGGCACTTACCTCTATCTGCCCCTGGGAGCCAACACCCTCCCTTTTTGCCACCAGACTGGCATCTCCTCCACAGTGCTGCTGCACTCGATGACCATACACAGGCAGGGGGCATCTTGGAAGCTTAGAACGAGTCCTCCCTCTGTAGCAGGCTCAACATGGAAGCCCAAGGTCTGTGGGTCCCCTGAGGTACAGATGGCACATCAAAGTGCCAGACTGACTCAAAGGGTAGGAGAGTCACCCCTTCAGTGTGCCAGTGAGGGTCAAGTCACAGAGCTGGGGACTCCAGGGCCTCAGCCATGTTCCAAAGGCTCTTGGGAGTTCTGAGTCTGCTGGGACTTCTTGGGGGACAGGTGGGGAACAAGACAGCTGAGTTCTGCTTCTACAGAATTGCTGTTGTTACTGCATCTTGGGTCTTGCTCTGTAGCAGTTAGTGGTTTGTGGGATGACAGAGTTGCTGCTGAAATAAACTGAAAGCACTTGCTAGCCAAGGTGCCACAGCCTCCTGAAGGAGAAACTAAAATCCAGAGAAGGGGCATAGCTGGGATCTGGCCCATGACCCGTGGGCACCTCAACCCCTCTGGGCTGTGGATGAGTCCCAACCCCACCAAGGGTGAGGGGCCAGTGCACTCTCTGTGTACCCTGGGGTGCAGAAGCCCTCCAGTGCACGGCAGGCCACCCAGCCCAGGACACCAGTCCCAGGCTGCACAGTTGTGAGTGACGTGTAACTGTGATCGGTGGCTTCATAAAACACCTTCTAATGAAAGGAACACACGGCAGCAGGGAGGGCAGCCCAGGACGCGGGCAGCGTCGTGGAGAAATGCGCTTGTTAAAATGTGTAATGAGAGACAGAACAAATCCCCAATATCGGGCAAAGCTGTCGTTAAATCCCTTAATGATAGCGGTATTTTCTCTGGTGCGCCGCGTGGTTCCTTATAAACCCTTTTGGCATGGCGGGGGTTTGGTAGGGGATGAGAGGGCTTGAGTGGGGGCTGGAAAGGTCCTGCCAGAGGCTGGGACACAGGCTTGACCTTGTCTGTCCTGCTTTCTGCCCTGCCCAGCAGTGCCATGGGCTGGAGTCAAGCCCCTGCTGGGCTGGCAAAGCTTAGCCTGCGGACCTCAGGGCTGGCCTGTTCCGGGCCTCTCAGTTACTACAGAAGCTTGCTGGAGGCCACGGAGCTTACCCAGGTGTCTTTTCTGAGGGTTGCTCAGCATACTTCTGGCTCAGAGATAGCCAGAAGGCACTCAAGGGCTGGATGCAGCCAGCCCTGGGGTGGGGGGCCCTGTCAGAGGGTCTCTCCCATTCAGCCCCAGGGAATCAATGGGAAAACACCCTGCATCCCACAGGGCATAGGCAGCTAGAAGCTGAATCTTGTAAGGCAAAGTGTGCTGGAGCTAGGACTCTACACCTGTGCCTGGTCGTAGGAACATTTGGGCTGGGGCCAGGCTCTTGGCTTGGGGGTTGGAAGGCCAGGTGCCCAAGGATGTGACCTGGGTGGACACAGCCCTGGCCTCTGGCAGTGGTCCTCATGGGCTATCCTGCCTGGTCTGGCCTTGTGGCCCTGTCCATCTTCAGGGCCGAAGCCATGCCTGGTGCCTATCAAACCCCACATCGTTGGTTATTCTGAGGAGCCACTAGACTGGGCAAGGCCAAGAGCCACACAGGGGCTGGCACTAAGGATGGAGCCGCTGTGTCAGGGTCAGAAGCCATGGGCCCAGGACTGTGAGCCCTTGTGACCACCCTAGACTCAGGCCCACCCTGGTCCTCCAGCCCAGGAACTTTGTGCAGGGTTGTTTGAGCTGGTTTGAATTGGGGGTTCTGTCTTGTTGTCCCTAGGGAGGGCAGGTCCAGCTCTGCCCTACAGCTCCAGTCATGATGGCCCCCAGAGGTGACATTGGCCTCCCTGAGGATGGTTGAGCTGGTCTCTTCAGGGCTCTGTCCCAGTACCCCCGAGGAGAGGCTGAGACTCAGGCTTGACAGTGGCCTTGAGTGGCTGTGCTCAGCCTTGCCAGTGGGCAGTGTGGCCACAGCCCAGGAGCTGAGCTTTGGCCATGTTCCCGGCCTTCCCCCCAGTGACTGCCCTGTGCCTGGGAGGGCTGTGGTGGTGGCCCTGTTCTGGGTGGCCTGGTCTCCAGCACCTGGGCTCCTTGTGTTGCACACTTGTCACAAGGCTGCTGGGGTCTGAGTCCTGCCACATCCTCTTGGCACAGGTGGTGAGGAATAGTAAACACTCAGGGCTTGGGTGGGCACAGCCTGCCGTGTGCTGGGGTGAAGCTTGGTTCTGGGCTTCTGGCTGGGGGTCCACTCTTGCCGCATTCCCAGGTGCTCCACCAGCTCCCCTTTGCCCTCTGACCCTGAGTTCCCCAGCAGCATCTTCTCGTCTACCTGCAATTAAAGGCCACACACAGGCCCAGCACCTGGGACCCTAGGGCTCCCTGAGGCCCTGACAGCACTAGAAAGGATGGCTGATGGCCCTGGGCCTACCTCACTGAGAGTGAGGCTGATCCCAGGCTCTGGGGTTCCCACCTGCACAGCAGTCCCAGGATGGACCCCCAAGGCTCTCATCTGTGTGGTGGGTCCAAAAAGAGACCTCAGGCTTGGTCTCCTCTCTGGGGAGTAGCAGCAAAGCCCCCAGAAGCTGAAAACCCCCCAAGGGGGCTTCTTTTGGAAGCCTCAAGGTAGGAGGTTCAGGCCCCAGCCCCACCTTTGCTGGGAGTGGACACTCACTCCAGGCCAGACCCCAGCCCCAAGGCCTCGGTTTCCTCACTTGCTGATGGCCTTGCATGCGTGGGCTCTGCTGCTGAGAGAAGACACCCACAGATCAAGATCTGCCCTCCTAGGGGCACCTGCTGCCCACTCCGCAGACACCTAGCCCCCTTGGCTGTGTCCCACCCATGACAGAGACCTCTGTGATGACAGGTCAGTATACGTGGCCCAGGAGGTATCCTGTGTCACCTGAGATGGTGGCCAGTCCCGAGGGTTGCACTGAGCTGGGAAGAGCCGGGACCCCCAGAGGTCACCCTGATGGGATCCCCACCAGGGCACACTGAGGCCTGACCCTGTATGGCTGCCCTGGCCTAGGCTGTTCTGGAGATGGGCAGAGGCTGGTGGAGGCTGAGGCAGGCTCGGACGAGGAGCCTGTGCCCTGGGCCAGTCTGGCAGGCAGGAGCAGCCTTCAAGGACTGCTGCCAGGGTGGTGGTTAATGGGCCCAGGGCCCAGGTGTGGATGTTTTTAACAGCCTGTGACCCGCCATCCACTCTCAGCTGGGTGTTAATGGCCAAATGTTTTGCAAGTAAATTACCAGAGAGAATTATTCCTGAGAGGCAGAGGTTTGTGGGAAGGTGTTAGGAAACTGGACAACCGGCCAGTACTTGTCTCCGTCGCTCCAACCAGCAAGTTTGGTGAAAAGTAGCCAGGGCCAGGTGGCCTTGGCAGGGAGGGGGTGAGAGTGGAGCCCAAACCTAGGGTGTACGCTCCCGGATGCCCCCACCATGGGTACAACAAGGACCCGCAGGCCTCCTCAGGGTGTGCTCTGGTTACCAGAGCAGAGATGGGTGAAGCTCTAGGGGGCCACAGAAAGGGCCAGCTGTAGAAGGGGATCAAGGCCCTGGCTGGGTTTGGGTCCTGAGCAGGTTCTTTATCCTTGGAGCCTCATTCGCACCGTGAGATGGGGAAGGCACTGCCTCCTGAGCAGCAAATGTAAATCTGAAAATACCACACACAGTGTCACATAGATAAGGACCAAAGCTGAGCACAGAGACCTGTGCGGATGCCCTGCGCCCAGCTCCCAGGGCCCACGGTGTCCTCCGGGTCAGACACTCGGCCCCGAGGGAAGATGGACACCTGCCCTGACTGGGATGGTGGGGACTGGCCTCTCCGGGGGGCAGAGTATATAGCACCCCACAGGACAGCCTGGCAGCTGGCCGGGGGGCGGGCAGCAGAGGTGGGGCACTGTGACACCCATGGCCGCGCTCCATGGTGCTTTAAACAAGCCCTCCACTCTGCGCAGACTCGGCTCTGCATCTTTAAGACGCGAATGGGCCCTCTTAAAACATGACAGTTTGCTCTCTCACTCACGGGTTCTCGTCTGACATCAGCAGGGAATCAAAGATGTTTTATTATTTGGAAACTCCATATAGGGAAAGCAGCCTTGAGGGTCTGTCATTGCTCCAAAACCCACACCTCCCCTGGGAGTTAATTATTTTCTTAAAATGCAACTTGCACTGTTAGTCTAAAACATTCCAACTGTGTTCACACTCTTTAAATCTTCAGTAAACCTTAGAGTTTAAATCACTTGCAGATAAGAGTAATTCTACTAGGGAGAGAGGGGAGCGGGTGCATGGCGCAGGGCGATGGGATGGAATGAAAAGGCCTTTGATCGCGGGCTCCTTGGGCACACCCTGCCCTCGGCCTAGGATGTGGCAGGCAGGAGGAGCCTGGTGCTCTGGCTGGGGGTGCCACTGCTCTCCCAGAAGGCTGGGCATAGCACTTGGGGTACGCTGGGGACAGCTGTGTGATGGTGGAGCCTGGCACCTTGAAGGGATGTGGCCTCAGAGGGGCCTCTGGTCCCTTGGAGCCTCATTCGCAGGGTTCAGGAGGTGGGGTGTCACCTGTGACCTGGGTATCCACCGAGGCCTGGTGTCCCTGGGGACTAGGTGTGCACTGGGGCCTGGCAGAGGACCCATCATGGGTGGCAGCCCTGGGGCTTGCCCTTGCTTTCTTCTCCTTGTCCCCAGCACTTGGAGTCCCCTCCTGGCCCAGGTGACCACTGGTTGTCGCGAGGGGCTGGTGGTCCTTGTATTTGACTTCTCCCATGCCAGACAAAGCTGAATGAGGTGGCCATAATGTTCAGGATGAGTGTGGGACAACGGATACCCGTCCTGTGTTTCCTCAGGCCCTGCCTGGACAGGTGGCATGGGCTCCTCTTCCTCCAAAGTGTGCCCTGCTGTGCTGAGACCTCTGCCTGTGAGGGCTCAGCATGGGGCTGGCACAGGAGGTGACAGCAGCCTGAGTAGACAGCTGGTTGGAAGGTCCGTGTGCATGCTGAGTTACGCAGCTGCTGGTCAGGCCCTGCCTTGCCTTGCTGGGTCCAGGCCACGCCACACCCCAAGGTGTCCCTACCCACATTCAGAGTCAGGTAGAGTCACTGGTGCAGTAGTGGGCAGGAAGAAGCAGAGAAGAGGCATCTTGTCTGTGGGTCTTGTAGGGTCCCTTAGATTCTCTGGACCCTGTCCACAGCTGGGGTTGGCCTTCCACTTGGGGGCAGGTGGCAGGGAAAGCACGCAGCCTCTCTGGGCTCTCCCTCTCTACTCTGTTCTCCCATTGTTGAAGAGGACAACGAAGGAGGAGGTTCAGGGAAGGACAGAGTCAGCCCTGAGCCCCAGAGCCCAGCAGGGGTGACAGGACCCAGGCACACCTGTCTGAGCCTGGAGTGTCAGATGGGTGGGTTGGGGCTGATCCCAGCCTAGAGTTGCATGTGCTATGTGTGTGCTGGGTGTGCAAGTGTGTGCACTGGCCCAGAGCCCAGCAGGGCTTGGCACCTTGAGCTCTGTGCCTGTCAGGGCATCCGGCATGGCATGGACCAAGCCACATCCTCAGAGATGAGGTTGTTCCTGCTTCCCCACCATGGCCCTGCTGACCTCGTCACCCCGTGTCGCTTTCCAGGAACCTGAGCCCTGGCCACCTTACTTGCGCCTGCTCACGCTTCATGCCCCATTTGCAGCAGCTTTGCAGCTACTTCAGGGCACCGCATACTTGTCCTGGCCCAGGTGCGTCTCTCCCTCAGCCAGTCTGCTGTCACATGCCCTCTGATGGTGGGGATGCTTGGACTCCCATGATGCCAGGCATCTGCCCCAGAAAGGGTGGGTCTGGCAGGAGCCCCATACTGCAGATGCATGTGGCTTCCAAGGTCCTTGGCCACCCAGGGGAGCAGGCTGTCCCTGCAGTGATGGCCACTAGCTGCCTCTGTGCCTCTGGGGCCAGGCCCTGCACTGTGGACACTGCAAATGTCCTGACAAGCTGTATTGAGGTCATCAGGTATGCTATCCAGCACTACAGTCCACTCAGGACCTGAGGGCCTATAGCCAGGGGAGCAGGACCCCTGAGATTCTCAGGGGAAGAGAGGTGCACCTGTACCTCTGTGGGGATCACCTGGGGCCCCAGCTGAGTTTCCCCAGGGGCAGGCAGGACACAGCTCTGCAGAGCCCAGCATCCTTCCCAGAGAGGCCGGCCATGCTACACTGGACCCACAGCCCTTCCACAGGCAGGTCAGGGGCTCCCGTGGTCTGGTCCTGCTCACACCAAATAGCATTTTGATGAGTTAAGTGTGAGAGAATTAAAAACAACCCGATTAAATTTCCTTTATAAATACACATGGGTTTGGAAATCAAGGGGAAAAGTGGCTTCGGGCTAATAAAACACTGCTATAATTTCCCCGAAAGCATGCAGGGAGGGTGGCTGGTAGGGTCTTGAGCTGGTTGCCCCTGAGCCCTGCTGAGGTGACCTGGGCTGCAGGTGAGACCAGACAAGTCTCCAGCCCCACCACCTACCCTGTCTCCTGAGTTCATAGCCTGGGCCCTGCCTGTCTCCCTGCAGCACCCCTGCAGACCCAACCTGCAGACACCATGTCTCTCCAAAATGAGGACCATGCCTGCCCAGCAGGGTACACAGGCCAACTGGAAGGTCAGCAGTGAGGCTTCCCTGACCATTGGGCAGGCCCTCCATCATCCTCATCACCTCTGAAAACATTGCCCTGACATGGGGAGCAGCCTGGGGCCCTGCTTCCCTGCCTGCAGCTCGGAGCTGGGAGAACAGGGGATGGCTGGGCACGTGGGGCTGGGGGAGGGGCCTGGCAGTGGAACTTTTGAGGTCATTGGAAAGGCAAACAGAATCATTAACAACTTCCAAAAATAACCCACCCAGAGTGAGGCTCCCGGGAGTCTTCCAAGAGGTAGGTGTGTGTGTGCGTGTGCATGTATGTGTGTGCGCACGCGCGTGCGTGTGTTCCCATCCCAGGGAGCTGGGGCTGACAGCCCCCAAGTGGGCCCAGGGAAGCGGGCTTGGGCTTTATCTGAAGAGGACCCTCAGGATCCAGGGCAGGGAGGCTTTATCCACTCACCAGCCCTGCTCTCAAAGGTTCCTTCCCAGTGCTCATGGCTACTGGCTGCGTCCTGCTGTGGTGTGGACATGGTTTCCTGATCTTTCTCTAACAGTTTAGGTATAGTTGGTGTATAAGAAATGGCACTGTTTGCAGGGTGCAGTTTGGAGGCCTGGGTGTAGTTCAGAAGTGTTCTGAGCTGAGCATGTGCCAGCCTTGAGTTAAACTTCCAGCCTCCCCTCCCAACTCTGGGCACAGCGTCAGCCAGTGTCTTACAGCCAGGCTGTAAGCAGTTTGTTGCCCTGCAAATCTCTGTGGCCCTGCCATCCCCTCTGTTCGTGTCTCCTGTCCCCCGACAACCCTGACCTGTTCCCCACAGTGACAGATGAGCACTTTGCCTAGAACTCTACAGAACTGGATCTGATAGCACAGACCAGTGAGCACCCCAACTGGGGGAGCCATCCCAAGCCAGAGGGTGCCAGACACCCCTGGTGATACTGAGTCCCATGGACTTTCCTGTTCTGTATTTACAAACTGCCAATAAAGTTTGACTTAGAAATCATGTGCATGAGACCTAACAAGAGCTGATAACAAAGGAGAATTACAGTGGTGGACTACGTGAATGCCCTGTTTCTCTCTCACATATCCTGCCAACTCCACTTCAGCTCTAGGGAATACTTTACTGATCTCTCTGCCTTGTCCAGGTGCCAGCATTGGCACTCTTGTGTGTTGGGGCCACTAGTGAGAGAAACAGAGATGATCTGAACCAAGCTCTGCCACCCTGCAACCCAGCTGAGTGCCCAGTGCACACATAGCATAGACCCATGGAGTGAAGAGAGACTCTGGAAGAAGAGTGGCAAGGGCCTCATCATGCCACTCAGACAGGGCATAATTTAAAATGTGCGAACTGCCCATTTCTGGAACTTTCCATTTGAAATTTTGGAGCTGGGTTGACCATGGTAACTGAAAGCTTCAGAAGCCTTTGGGGCATGCAGGTCAAAGAGGGACTTTCATATGTCATCTCCTTTCTCTTGCGGCTGGATTGGTCCTGCTCTCACCTTCTCTGGTAGTCTGTCCCTCCAGTGCTTCTTGTTGGGTCAGTGGTGACGGGTTCTTCCTGGTTGTGAACATCCAAAAGTCTCTTCTGCTTTGTCAGGTCAAGGATACTGTGGCTGGGTCTAGGATACTAAGTTCACAGGGCCTAGGCTTGGTTCCTCCTTTCTGTGACCCTAGGACATGTGAGCAGTCTGCTATTCTTGCTTTCTGCCCCGTTCTCGCACCACCGATCTTGAGTAACGACTGGGACCATGTACTTTCCACCTGGGTTAAATCAGCAAACTCCACCATCACCTTCTCAGGTGAAAAGGAAAAAGACCAAATCCCAGGGAAGATGCTGTGGCGCAGGTCATCTGCCTAGCTGGTGCCTCCAGCAAGTCTGGGCCACGTCTTGAGTCTACAGCCCTGGCTTTCAGTTGCTCAGAGCCTGTGGTGGTGGAGCCTACCCCAAGGAGCTCAGGCGAGCACCCCTGGGGCACTGGGTTTGACAGATACCCTTGTTCTGCCCACAGGGCTGAGGCTAAAGATTTAGGGCGGCCCAGTAACCAGGGAGACCTTGCAGCTCAGAACCTTCTGTCCCTCTTGGGCTCTCAGGGACCAGTGGGCTGGAGACACAGACTGGGGGCTGCTGGACAAAGCAGAGCCTGGTCTGTGGGGAAGCATCTCTTATGAGAATGCCAGGGCTGGGTGGGGACCATGCCAGCCAGCAGGTAGAGAGAGAGAGAGCTACAAGCAGATGCCACAGAGAACTGCAAGTCAGGGTACTCAGGGAGACCCGAGCCTGAACCTGGACCCCCACAGGTATTTTTTGGGGGTCAGCCTTATTGTGGATACAATGGCCCTGGCCCTGGAGTTGGGGGTTCCCCTGGAGGACAGAAACGGGAAGTGAGGTCAAACTGGGTCTGAGCCCTTCGTAGACTTGGTTGTTGGGCTGGGTACGGATTCTACACCAGGCAAGGGGCAGCCCAAAGTCAGGATGCTGAGGCCAGGCCCCAGCAGGTCCCCGGCCCTCACATTGCAGAGTCTGTTTGCTCTCCTGCCAACCCTGCCTGCCTGCAGGCTGGGAGAATGTGGAGAAGTCTTTCGGGCTGGATCTCCTTGGCCCTCAGTCTGGGCCTGTTCCAGGGCCCACGCTGAAGAGGCATCTTTGTTTCTTTAATTTTGCCCGTTGGAAAACTCCGGTATTAATATTTATGAGAAATGACCTAATATCCACACCGCCTGCCGTGTGTTTGCTTAACATATTTAATGTGATTTGGGGGCTGCATTTACTTTTTAATGGCCTCGCAAGGGGGGCCTGACCCATCTCCTCCCCTCCCAGCCAGGGTGCCACAGCGATGTTCCCCAAGGCCTCCGAAGTTCATGATTTTAATGGCTTCACAGGGTCCCCACCTCTCCTGGGCTTGGCTAGTACAGTCAGTCCTACCTGATGGAGAATCACGGTGGGGCCCGGGGGCTCCCCAGGGTATTCGGAGCCACACACGCAGGGTGGAGTGAAGGTGGATTTCTGAAGGCAGGGAAGGAAAAGACTTTTGATGGTTTCTGAAAATAGCGCCTTTTGTAGTTAGAAGACAGCAATTTAAATAAGTGCTTTCTCCCAGTTCTCTTGCACACAAAGGTAATTGTTTTTGCCCTGAAATAAATAGCCAGCCTTACTGTAAATTGATTTTTCTTAGCATACCTTTGTGTGCTGCATTAGCTAATGTGGAGCTGGGGTCAGCCCCTTGGGGTGTCCAGGATGTGTGCCTGGCCTGGGCCACCCACCTGACCCCAAGGAGGCTGTGTGCTGGGCAGGAAGACCTGCCTTTGCTGCTGGAGAAAGGCTCATGCCAACCCCAGCGCTGCTGCCCAGGAGCTGTGTGGCTTTGAATGTGGTCCTTCTCCTCTCTGAGCCTCATCTAACGTAAGTCACTGGCTCGTCATCTTCCTAAGGTGCAGGAAGTGTGACCGTCCAGCACTGCCCTCTGCAGAGGGCTGCTTAGAAAGCCCTCGTCCTCACCTCTGCTCCATGCTGCACTTGGCTGTCCCAGGAGTCAGCCCCATGGCATCGCAGCCATCCTGACCAAAGCAGATGCTGACTTTGGGTCCAGCCACCTGATCACTGTGGAGTCCTAGAGGCACAGGAAGGCTAATATCTTTGGGCAGTGAGCCCAGGGCCACCACGCACCCATTACACCCGTCAAACGCATCTGTTCATGATCTGGCGCCAGACAACAAAACCACAGACTGGTGAAGCTGCTGTTTGGCCCCCTGCTGCCCTGGTCATGTGGCCGGGGTCCTGTCCACCCCCAGGCTCCCAGTCCCCATGCAGCTCCCAGATGCCCAGACAGTATCCGCCAGCCCTCTCCACCGCCTGTCTTCTCCTTGTGGAGAAGGGGCAACAACTGCAGCCCACCCAGGGCGCCCGTGGGGAGGCTGAAAGGGTCCGCTGGTCGAGGGTGGGAGGCCCGAGCTGCACATGTGAGTCTCCCCGGCCTGACACTGGCCTGTGTGCTCCTTGGAAATGTGACACCGGCCACATTCTCGCCCAGCTCTGCTCTTTGGAATGGAGATGTAGCTTCTGGGCCTCAACGCCTGGGAGAGACACAACCAGCTGTCGCCTCAGGCCTGGCCCTCGCTCCCAGGGTGAAGACACCAGCACAGTGATCAATCAGCCCCTGAGCTTCTCACGCGCCTCTCAAGTTACACGCCATGGGATGATGTCACGGCGGCCTACACTGCAGCAAGAGGAGAAAGAGGCCCCTGTATTTCAAGCCCCAGAGCCAGGCAGGCCTCTTTGGCACCAGAATTCTTCTGCCCTCAGTTTCAGGAATGAGGGCTAGTGTGGAATCTGTGTTCCACCTAGATTTGGGAATCTATGTTTGCTTACTGTAGAAGATTTAGAAAACATTAAAAAAGCAAAAGGTAGAAAGAGAAAATATTTAAATTTCCACTCCATCCTATTTTCTTCTAGTAGTTTTCTGTCACATATTTCTGCTTAAGTACTTATCAAACCATTGAGTAGTGGGCTGGGGATTCAGCTCAGTGGTTCTGGCGTCTGCCTTGCAAATGCAAGGTCCCAAGTTCTATCCCTGATAACCACATACCACAAGGTGGGGCATGGTGACTCACGCCCACCAGCAATCAGTACCACACACCACAATGCCAAGTGTGACAGCTCATGCCTGTAATCCCAGCACTCGGGAGGCAAAGGCAGGAGGATCGCTGTGAGTTCAAGGCTTGCCTGGGCTACATAGTGAGTTGAGGGCCAGCCTGAACTATAAAGCAAGACCCTGTCTCAAAAACAAAAAACAAGCAACCCCCCCAACCATTGATTAGTTAGTCCATCCACTCATCATCCATCATTCATGTCCTTTCCATCACCTACCATTTATCCACTGTCCAACCATCCATCCATCCAGTTCTCAAGTCAAAACATATGCAGTTGCTGACATTCAATCATTTGAAATGACAAAAATAGCATTTCCATATGGCTTAAACTAATATTCATCATCTATTCTATTTTGCTTTTGAAAACTTAGGATGTCATGTACATGTGGTGCCTTCTGCAGGCTGCTTCCACCTTGAGCAGAGTTGTCACGACAGTCTGTTTGAGAACCTTTGACTCAAAAAATCTCCAAGAAATGCCCATTTGGCAGCTGAGCAGATGTGCAGGGGTTGGGCTGCTCAGGAGCAGGATAAGGATGTGCTTCTCAAGGCTGTCCAGAGCAGGAGGGTGTCTACGGTGCTCACTCACCTCCACCCAGGGCCAACCTGGTCTACTGTGGCAGGTGGATTTTGGGAACACCACATTGCTCTAAGTTCACTGTGATGGGTATGGCGGCTTCCACAGGGGCCACGTGGCAGCTCCAGAGTGGCCTGGGGTGACGGAGAGGTGCTGCCCACCTGGTCTCTTACTTGACCCAGGCTCTTCCTGCAGTTCTGGGGAAGGTGCACTTTCTGTAAGGGGACTGCTCAGGGAGGCTGTGCCTCCACGTCACCAGCACAGGGCTGTGTGGATCCAGAGGAGCTGCAGGCTACCCTGACCTCAGCATGGGCAGAACACCTGGGAGAGACATGGGGGAGAAGATGTGCCCATGAATTGGCTTTCGGAGATGGTTCTGTTCTTCTACCAGTAGCACCCTTTGACCTGGAGAGCTGAGCATCTGCCAGCACACCCTGCTGGGCACATAACAGACCACAACCCTGCACTTGGTGTTATGGCAGAAATAATGGCAGATCATCAGGGAATATACTCCTCCCAGGGCACGGGAGGGTATAAGTCCTGGTGAGCAGATCCATGTGTGTGTGTGACTGTGCAAGTGTGAGTGTCCAAGTGTATGTCTGAGTGTGAGGTCATAGGGCCAGCGAGGCCTGAGCCTTCTGGGCCCTTCTTAGACCAGTGCTATTGGCCCTGAGTTTGGCCCGATCTCATCCCTGGTCCCTGGCCAGTTTCCCTGCTCAGGCTCTAAGTGGGACAGTGGGCACCTGAGATGGATGGGCTTCACCTCTGCTTGTCCTGCAGCTGGGCATGTATGCCAGGCCCACTCTGCCATACATGGGCCGTGTTAGCTGCCCTCCCCCACCCTGTGTGCTGTGCCCCGGTGGTCACCCCCGCCCCCACCGCCAGCCCACCTCCTCTTCTAATTGGGCCGCAAAGCCGTTTAATGGTGTCTGCCGTGTCTGCAGGGCTGCGCGGGGCAGAACAATGCGCTATTCATGTTCCGAACAGAACACTAGTGATCGGGCTAATATCTTCAAGCTAAAAAACAAGGCTTAATTGGGACAGATGCTGTGAATTCCAGTGGAAGGCAGCTCCCATGTGATCCAGACCAGGTATGTGCCAGTGCTTCGATTTTAATAGTAGCTTTTATTTTTTTATTGGCATATACAAACCCTAGCAGTGCTCCGCACAACAGGCTGGTGGTGGGCCTCTGTGGAAACCTCTGTGGGCGCAAATCCTGTAGAGCCTTGTGGCCACATCATTTGAGGGACAGTAAAAAAAGATGGCTACCATGTGGCAAGCAGTTTCTGCAGTCTGTGGTCTCTGGTCTCTGGCCTCCCTGGTGGACCCAGGCTCCTTTGACCTCTCTGAACCTTGGCCTGAGACACCTGCTCTGGGACTCTCTGTAACCTATTTGGCAGCCTGTTGCCTGTGTGGATGGGGCCTCCCTTGTCAGAAAGCACCCACACCATGGTCCCTTGCTGAGTTCTGCCCCTGTGGAAGACGCTGCCCTGTTCGTGACCTCCTGGACGCTGTGCTTCTCACTTGGCAGCACATGCCTCCCTGTCTAAGGAGTGAGCTGAGCCTCTGATCCCCCAAGGGAAGTCCCTGAAGCTGGGTGTTGCTGTGCTTCACACAGTATCCAGGGTGTCACTGAGTGACCAGAGGTCCCAGAGCAGCCCTGCTCAGGAAGGGACTGCTACTGGACCTGGTTCATGGGCCCTGGATGCTTTCCCAGGGCCCCCAGGATGTTGCTTCTGTTGGGAAAGAAAAATGGCAGAGATTTCTGATCAGGGTGGATGCTCATTTGCTGGACTCCTGAGTCCCGAAGAGAACAGTTGGTGGGATTCATCAGAATAATAAGCAAGAGGGAAGGAACTTCAGCTTTAGGTATAGCCCATCAGGGATCCACCCCTCCAAATGCTCATTCATCTGCCATCCATCTGCACACACATCTATCACTACCCACCCATCCACTCATCCACCCAAGTTGTTCAGCCATCATCTATCATCCATCATCCATCCATTTGTTCATTCATCCATCCATTCATTCATCCTTCTGTCCATTCATCTTCCACTATCATCCATGCATCCATCATCCATCCATCCATCCATTTGTTCACTCATCCATTCATCATCCATCCATCCATCCATCCTTCCATTCATCTTCCACCATCATCCATCCATCAGCCCAACAAATATTTACCTGATCTCTGCTAAGTTCCCATCTCTGAAGGGACTCTTCCTATTTGAGTGCACACTGCACAAGACTTTCTGAGTTTCCAGGACTCTAGACAGGCTGAGGACCTGAGCCAGTGGCAGAAGCCCAGGAGAGGACAGGCGTCATGAGTCAACTTGCTCCCTCCTAGCAGCAGGATGAATAAGTACCACATGGTGGCTGATTGTGCCACTGAAGCCCAAGCAGCAGGATGAAGAATGGGTCACTGGTCTGGGACTCTTCCCAGGGCATAGAGGCTCCTTCCCTGCAGACAACGCTCCCCCTGCCCAACCCCAAGAAAACCTCCTGAAACTTAGGATTCTGGAGAGCCACTGCATGGTAAGTGGGTAGGAGAAGGGAGCCTCACCCCAGGGAGTGAAAGCTGGGTCAATATTGAGCAGGTCTTCCCTTCTGTGACTCCTTCTGGGTGACCAGATCCCCCCCTTCTTACCCTCTGCCAGTATTGTACGTAGCCCAGGAAAGGGTGGGCCAAGAGCGGGCAGTGACCCCCACTTATAGCTACATTTCCAACCCTTTCCATTTATTTTAATTTTGAGTCAGGGTCTTGCTTTGCTCAGGTTGGCTTTGAACATGTGATCCTCCTGTTTCAGCCTCCTAAGTCCCTAAGATGTGTGCCACCTGCCTTCTTGTCAGCTTTCAAGCTCCAATGTACAGGAGTGTGTTTTTGCATGTTGTGGGACTGAGTATAGTTTCTTTCTTTCATATCTATCTGGTGGATCTAGTATGAGTCATCCAGAGGCCCCAACCTTCCCTCCCTTAGCACTTCCAGCTTTGGTGAAATGTCCATTTCTAGGTCCAGTCTGTTCCTGAGCCTGCAAGGACAGCTTACCCCAGAGAGAACCAGCAGCTGTGAGCGCAGGGAGAGGGTTTGTTATGTGTCTATGCTGCATGACAAATGCCCACAGCTCCAGGTTTGTCCTGCCATATCACAGTTCCTGTGGGTCAGGATCCTGGCACATCTTCGGCTCAGGATCTTGTGAGGCTGAGACTCAGAAGGAGTCTCAGAAGGAGTGTCAGAAGGAGTACGTTCCCCTTTCTCACTGTCACAGTCGTTCATTCTGGCATCGGGAGGACAGGGCCCTATGGCTGCAGAATCTGGGTCTTTATTTCTTGCTGGTAGTTGGCTGAGGTCTGTTCACAGCTCTCTGAGCTGTTCTCAAGTCCCTGCCTAGTGGCTTCTCCCATCATCAGCAACAAAGACTGTCCTGTGTCTTCCTTTAAATCTTCCTGCTGGAGGAACCCTGCCCCTCATCTGACTGGGCCAGGCTTACCAAGAACCAGCTCCCTTTCCACAGTTTGTCACCCTTCTGGTTCCTCCTGCCACCGTTGTGTGCTGGGTGAGCTGGGAGATCGATTTCCTCTGGTCTCTGAGAACCAACCTCACACTTGGGAGAGGAGCCCACATTCCAGGGAGACCCAGGTTCTCTTGTTTGCTCTCAGCCATGGAAGCCCTAGCTCTGTGGGCAGCACACGACTGCCTAGAATAAGCCCCATGCAGCCTCCCTTGCTGCCAGTGTGGCCTCTCTGACGACCCATGAATGGGGCATATGTGCCGTATGCTGTTTCTTAGCCATGTGCCAACTCACTGCAGGCTCTAGTCTCTCTCTGATCCTGTCCTAGTGCTGGTGTTCCAGGTGTTGAAATCATCTTGGAGCAGACAGCAGCTCCCTTTCTAGGGGAGCTCCTGAAAAGGGCCACAGTGCCAGGTGTGCAGCCTTTCTCCAGCATGGTGTGGGAGGCAATCCTGCCAGCGAGCTCTCAGGCACCCGCCTGCAGGCAGCCTTCCGGACATGAAGTCCTCTTCAGACTCCTCTGATAAAGCCAGTTGGATTTTTTTTGTGTGTGGCTTTGCATACTTCACATTGCTGGATTTAATTTTTATGACTGTAAAAGAGTCTGTGATCATAAATAAATTTAACCCATGACCTTCTCTTCTCCCCTTGTCCTTTTCTGACCCAGAATATCAGAATAATTTTAGTATCATTCAGTGACCTGGGAAGGGCATCTCTTTCTTTCTCTTTGAAATAGTGTATTTAGAATTGGGGTTTTATATTCATTAAATATTCAAGAAACTATCTTCTAAAGTGCTCTTATCATATGGATATATATTTTGAATTATCCTTAAAGTTCAAAGATTCTTCCAGATATTTTTATTTCTCATTCAGTTCCTACAGGCTGTGTCATGGACTCCATTGGAATTTCAACTGTTCACTGTGATTCCCTGTTCCAGGGTCTAGTCTAGGACCTGGGCTGTCATGTAGGTTGTGTCTTCCTGGCTTCACTCTGACAGTCTCCAGTCATTCCATGTCATACACAACTTCCACGTTTCTGAAGAGGATAGGCAAAGTATTTTGGAGGATGTTCATGAACTTGAGACAGGAGGACCTGGGGGAAGAGTTCCTAGGACTTCCTCTCAGAGGGCATGAGGTGTCATCAGTGACACAGGAAGGCTAACCTTGACTCTAGTTTAGGGTGGAGTCTGCCATGTTTTTCTAGTTACTATTTTCAGTTTGTAATTATTGAATAGTGGAATACTAGAAGCTATATGAACATCCTATTTGTCCTTAAGTTTTACCTGCTAATTTTAGTACTCATCAGTGAGTGATTATTGTAGCAATTATTACTATCATTTTCCAGTGGTGATTTTTAGATTTCCATCAATTTATTTTACATGTATTAATTGAAATGTTTCTGCAGGGGAGAGTTGTTCATTCTCTCATATTCATTTATTCATTCTTTACTTTTGGGTCATGGATGTTTTTCCTGTCTGGGTTTTAGCACAGCATTACTCCGTCCTTTGTATCACTTGAGTTATCCCAGCTTTGGCTGATGAGAGCTCTTCCTGAGTGGCTCCCATGTCCCTTAGATATGACCCCCATTAAAGAGCCTTCTCAGCACCTGCTCAATTCTTGGCATCCCAAAGCACCAGGACATTCGATATTTCTCCCATCTGGCTTCAGGATTATTCACTTCAAGAACTCCTCCCTGGCTGATTTTGCCAGCTGGGATTTGCCTTGCTTTGGTTTGGACATTTTTGAATGTATGCCTAGGGGCTCGTGTGTCAGAGGTCTGGTGTCCAGACTGCCAGTGTTGTGGGTGTAAGCTTTTAAGGAGTAGAGCAGTGGCTGGTCCTTGGGTGGCAGACACCCTTAAAGGAGTGGAGGCAGCATGGCCAGGACTCTGTGGGTTCTCAGGAGAAAATTGCTATGCTACTTGCTCCAGCTCCACACCTGGCTCCCTGGATTCTGTTTAAAGATGTGAGCCTCCCCTGTGTCTATGCCACCATCATCCATGAGGTCCTCATAAGAGCTGGGTCGATGCTGTCACATTGTCCTCGAACCTCCTAAATTGTGAGGTCATTAAACCTCTTTGCTCTATGAAGGTAACTTGCTTCAGATGTTTCATTAACTGATTTTCATACGTTGAAGAAGCCTTATATTCTTAGGATAAATTCCACTTGTACAAACTTTTTGTATGCTATTGGATTTGAATTATTAGTATATTTTGAAGGATTTTTTGCATTCATGAAAGGGTTGCTGGTTTATAGTTTTCTTGCTTTACTTGGGATATTCTTGTCTGGTTTGGATGTCAGGACAATATTTAATTCATAGAGTGAGTTATTTTTTTTTCTGTTTCTTTTTCTTTGCCTTTCAACAGTTTGATTCTTACATGCTTAGGTGATCTTTTTAAATTTACTCTACTTAGAATTCATTGAGTTCCTTAAATGTGTGGATTAATGTTTTGCATCAAACCTGGGAAGTTTGGGTCTCAATTTACCCAGACTCAAGTCCACCAACTATGTTGCTGTGGAGGTTTGCCATCAAGCCTTCCAGTACATTTTCCACTTCGGTTATTGCACTTTCCAATTTCAGAACTTGTTTATTTTTGTAGTTTCTATGGATTCAGATATTGTTTTTAATGAAACATCATTCTCATATTTTTCTTTCATTCTTTAGTCATAGTCACCTTTAGTTCTTTGGGCACGTTGATAGTGGCCAATTTACTCTTTAGCTAGTAAATTCAACTCTTGGGACTCCTCAGGGACCCATTTCTACTGACTTTTAAAATCCTATGAATATGTTACATTGTCCTTGTTTTTGTTTTTGCATATTTCATAAGCTTTTTCTTGAATATAGGTATTTTAACTAATATAATGTGATAACTCTGAAAATCAGATTTTATTCCCCCATCCCAGAGTTTTTGTTGCTGTTATTTGTTTTTGCTGGATTTGTTCACTTGGCAATTTTTCTTAATTGCTCATGTAAAGTTTACATCCTTTGTTGTATATGGTTACTGACATCTCTGCTCCATTTGATTAATGGTGGGTTAGTGTTCACACATAGATTTCCTTGAAGCAAGAAGTCTCTGGTTTTGATATTGTGGTAGGCAGGTAGCAACTCTGACTTAGCCCTTGTTTCCTGCTGTTCAGTTTTGAATTTGGCTAGGATCCAGGACTTCCCAGATCTTCCTGGGCATGTGACCCACTCAGCATTTGCATGTAGTCTTCTAGGTTCCAGGAACACATTGGAACATCTCTTCTTGTGGCTGTCAGGTCTGACTGTCAGAGGTATTGTGATAGATAGGCTGCTGTTGGGTGTTAAAGCCACTGTATGCCTGGGGAGAAGAAGACAAATTAAAGTCAGTTCAAATGCTCTCTGTTCTCTCCAAGACTCAAGGTTTTTGTTTTCTAATCATTGTTCTTCAGATGTTTGCAAGACTTGGAACAATCACTGATGTTCTGAAAGAGTTGATGTTGACAGTTGTGGTCCATGTCCTTGCTTTCTAGAGGAGCAGAATCTGAAGAATCTCACTCTATTATTCTGGAAATGCTTCTGTTATGCATTGAAAAGGAGAAACTTAAAATTTCTGTGTTATTCAACTTTGAGTTACTGAAATGAAATGCCTAAGGCGAGTGATGGGACAGATAGGGACAGTCTGTGCACCTTCCTGTTTTGATTCAAGACCAAAATCAGGAGGCCCTGTGGTGGGCTTCTGATGAGGGCTCTGGATGGCAGTGGGAGAAGGACTTGTTGGACTAAGAGGTCATATCCCAAGCCGAGAAGGGAGAGAGGCTGAGCAGCTGATGTCCTATATTCCCAGTGACCCACAGGAGGCCCCATTAAAAGTTAATAGCACCTGTGAAGACCATCACCCTTGGAACTGAGATTTCAAATGTGGACCTTTGTGAGGAACACCAAATTATACCCAAACCTCAGCACCCACTCAGTCCAGATCCAGGTAGACAGTGACCCTGTAATGCTCCTGGGTTTGGGAGTGGGCTTTGTTCATAGCTACTTCCTTCACTTAGGTTGCAGTGGGGACCAAGGCTTTGGGCAAGAATCTCAGTTTCAAGCCTTGCCCCTTGGGTATTGAAAGGCCTCACTCCTTGCCCTGGGAAGCCATTCTAGACCCTCTGGAATCCAGACCAGCATCTGAGAGCCAGCCCCCATCAGCACAGCTTTACCTCACCACAGTCATGATTTTGGGTGCCTGAACATTTCCATTACGCTTTTAGTATATGTGCTCCCAAAGCGAGCACTTCCATTATGCTTTTTCAAGCTCAGTTCTGCATTTAAAGGGTATGTATCTTATTTTACCTTCTTTTTTCTTTTTCTAAATGCGAGTGTTGCCTTGATCAGAATATTCCTGGCAGAAGGAATTCTCTCTGTATCTATTTTAAAACCAAAACAAAACATGCTTCACAAGCATCAAGATGCCACACACAAAAAGAAGTGCCAAGCCATGGTGAGGGCACTTTGTGTGGTGGGAGAGGTTAAGCCATGCCCTGGAGTCTTTAGGCAGGGCCTTATCTTCCTGGCCAACCTCAGGAAGCAAATGATGGGAAACCTGATGGGAGCAGAGTGATCAGCACCACTTCCAGTGGGGAAGGATGTGTGTGATGAGAGGCTAGGGCCTCTCCACAGCACACTGCTCACCCCAGGGTCTCCTCCATCATCAGGCCAGGCCAGAAAGCTGTGATCTGCCCCAGACAAGTAACGAGGTGGAGCTGAAACTCAGGGGTCTTATGCCCACAGTGTGGAGTCCAACTGGGCTTCCCTAACCAGGACATCTTCAAGGGACTTCTCAGGACCAACATCAAAGCTAGAGCTTGGGAGGAGCAGAGAATCAGAAAGGGTGACATCATCCCACCCCAGGACCTGTGCCTGGCTGTTCTTGCCACATGCTAGAACATGCTGCTCCCAGGTCTCTTAGATCACTATCTGCTTTGTCCCTGGGGCCTTAGCTTGTGGCATCCTCCTGCCCACTCTATTTAACATTCTTCTAGTCCAGCCTATGCCCTGACATCTTTCATTTATTTCTTGTTGTATATGCTACCTGTTATGGCTTCTATCTAGACATCCCCTCAAAACCGCATGCACTCATGGGTGGGGCTCCTGGGAGGTAACTTGATCATGGGTGTGTGATACAGAATCAGTCCACAGTTGGGTTCCTAGCTGGATATGCTGTTGGGAGGCGAAGCCTGATTGGAGGAGGTAGGCACTGTGGGTGTGGCCTAAATATATGTCCCTCCTCCTCTCTTGATCCCTTTTGCCCCCTGCCTACCATAAATTATTTCCTCTGCCAGGGCCTTATGCCATGCAGCCCTGCTTCAGGGCCAGCTGGCTTCAGATTGAAACCTTTATACACTGTAAGCCAAAATAAACCTTTTGAGTATTGTGTCTGGTGGGTGACAAGACAGTAACTAAAATCTGCCTGATGCTATCTTATATTGAACTTGCTGGTGCTTCCTGCCCACTCCAGCCCGACTGGCTCAGTGAGCTAGAGCCATCCGTGTTTGTTTCCTGTATGACTCAGCCCCACACAGGCCTCGGGGTGCAGGTGGTGGACAGGATCCAGCCAAGAGACAGAAAAGTGGATAGGGACAGTCTAGTGAGTGAGCACAGGGGCATCTGGGGCCAGGCTGGGACTCTGACCTCCTCCAGTAAGCATTTTAACAGGCCCTCAAGGTCCAGGCTCAGAGGAAACACCGAGGGAGGAGGCCCTGTACTGTGTCCTGCCATCCTGGGCACATCAGCATCCTCCCTGTGCCCGCTGCAGCCCACCCAGGCCCCAGGCTTCCTAGGCCTGCCCTGGCTGAGCTACCTCACTGGTTCCTTGGGTGCTCTGTATGGGTGACTTTGACCCCAGAGCTCAAGTAGTTCACAGCTCTGTGGATGCCATACCCATGTCCCCATCATTGGTTCTGGTACAGGGCAGAGTCACCGTGCTTATCCCACTGGAGTTCTGAAAGTCTTGGCTAAGTATGTGAGCGGATTGCGGGGTGCAGCTGGCCGGTGCTCTCGGGACTGGGAACCCAGCAAGCCTGTGCCTCTGATCAGCAAGGACTATTTCAGCGCAGATCTGTCTGAGGAATCCATGAGTCCTCCTGGCTGGTGCTCCCTGGCACCCTGGAGCTCCGGTGTAGGAAGGCAGGTGAGGGACAGGGTCTGCTGATGCACTGTGGAGTGGGTACGGCTGTTATCTCAGCCTTTGTGCTGTCCTCAGGTGTGTTTGTTAATACAGACCACGAATGGTGTGTGAGGTCGTCACCTGGGGCGCTCCCTGAGTACTGCCGTATAGCCCCACATTCAGACTCTGCCTGGTTCAGCTTCTCATATCCACATTCTGGGGATGGCAGAAGCCTGGCAGGCTGCTGGACTGCCGTTTTGAGCAGAATCCTTCCAAAGGACAGTTGTAAATGGCCCTCATGGATGGTTTGAGGGTTGGCCAGGGTAAGGAGGCTGTGGGATCCTCACTGCCACCTGGGGTGGCTCTTTTGTACCTCTTCCTGGAAGAGAGGCCTTTGTCCCCTTGACAGCTATCCCTCTGTCTCGGGACCCCAAACCCAGCTCCATCTGCAGCTTCCTCCCTCTCAGGGGCAGAAGCTGAGCTGTGGGAATGGCAGGGACACTAGGGATCCTGAGATGTCACCTGCTGCCGCTGTATAAGATCAACAGGAGGTCTGTCCTCAAGAGCTCCTGCCCCGTCCACTCCAAATCCTAAAGTTGCTGCCGGTGCCCAGAATCTGCAAGTCAGCTAACTCAGCTGCAGGGTCTCCACTGAGCTCTCGCTGGGAGGGTATGGCTGGGCATCACTGCCTGGGCAACTGCTGCCTCTGCCCAGAGCCCCAGCAGCATTGCATAGTCACTCACCCATGCCAAGAAGTGCTGTCCTTGGGTGCTTCTAGGAGAGGGCCCAGGGTGCTCTCTGATAAGGAAAGAGCAACTGTTGAGGATGGGGAAAGGGGGTCACTGTGAAAGGGGGGGGTTTGGTGTTATAGCTTCCTCTCCACAGAGAATCTGGACCCCAGGGCCACCAGAGCAGCTCAGTGGGAGAGGACTCCACAAACAATGCCTCTAGGTGCCCACCACAGCCAGGGGATGTAATGTTAGAAAGAAAGACCAAGGTGCAGCCACACGGCTGAGGCAGAGCCGGCGACAGCGCTGTGACCTGACCCTGTGGGAACCTGTTTCCTGGGGCTCCCATGATTCAGAAATTCATTACCCCACAATCTGGAGCCCAGAAGTCCAAACCCGATATGTGTCAGGGCCATGACCCCAAGACTGGTGGGACCCTCTTCACCTGTCTCCAGCTCTAGTGGTTTCAGGAATCCTTATATTCCTTGGTCAGCAGCATCTCCAGGCTGTCTCCATCATCACGTGGCCTCTCCCATGAGTAGCCTCATTTTCTTTCCAAGACATCAGCATTGGGATCAGACATCCCAGCCTCCTTGGTATGACCTCTTCTCAACTCACCTAATTATACTTTGAAGACCCACATAAAGTCCCACTGTGACAGTGCAGGTAGATGGAAACTTTTGAGAGGCCCTTTCCATCCTGGGTACAGGGTTTTGCAGGGCCTTGAAAACTGGGTCCCAAACCAGCTACAGTCCCATCTCTTGGGACCCAGCCCATCTTGGCTGGCAAGAGGTGACAGGCCGACCAGGGACTTCATTCCCAATGGACCTCAGTGATGCTGGCAGTCACTGGCCCTGAGCACAGCCTGGTCCATGGCACAGCCCAAGCTCTGGTGCTGAATGGCCACCTCCATGTCCAGCTCATCCCTTTGGTTATCAGAGTCCGCCCAACTGTCCCCAGCACCATCCAGGCAAGGCAATGTCTTCTTGCCGTGGACCAAGCCCTGCCCACCTGGAGCTCCAAGTCCACTGGGAGGATAGATCCCTGTCCTCCTGCATAAGGCGCTCATCTGTAACAGGAGAGGGCCACAGCAGCTGAGAAACAGCCACACGGAAAGGAGGTTAGCGGGTGCCTCACCCCCAAACACAAAGCCTTTTCTTTCTCCAGCTGGAAACCAGCACGGCCTGTGAATGCAAAGAGCTCTTTCAACATTAGATTTTAAATTATTTGAATTAAATCTGGAATCCTTCCGGGCCCTGCGCACTCTAGGTTATTTATCACTGGCTAAGTGTAGAAGTCTGTTCAGCATCTCCAGGGACCGCCCGGACTGCGAAGCCGCATCTGAAATGCTATAAACTATTTAAAACCCAAAGCTGGGCTGTGTCCGGTCGGAGGGAGCACATTAGCACGCGCTCAGTGGGTGCTTTTGCAGGGCTGGCCGCCGGCCCATCTGCACACCAGCCCAGTTGGGGGGCGGCTTCCTCTGGGCAATCACCCTAACAGCTCGAAAATAGAGCTTCTCCCCACTGAGACCGGGTGGCTTTCCCCTTATTTAGCAAATATTGACTTCCTCCCTCCCCCACTGTCCCACCTCACCAAGAAATTAACAAGCCATCCCGTCCCCACCGTTTTCCCACACCCCAGACTCCGTGGCAGTTCCACCTTGATGCCAGCAGGGGGCGGGAAACGCTTTTGTTTTTTAAGGGCCACCTGGGGACTGGCCTGAGGTCTGAGCTCTGCCTCTCTGGCGGAGGAGGGGATGCCACTGATGCAGAGACTGGGTACCTGAGCTCTGCTCCTTGATACTGGAGTCACAGAGGAGCCTCGTTTTAGGGAAGTCAAGTTAGAACATAAAATCTCAAAGCATTGGGGGTGGTGGTAGAGTTCTAATGGGGGGAGTTCTCAGGCACCCTGGGGCTGAGTCTGGCCAGGGTACCTGCCAGCCTTGCTGTACTGGGGGGCATCCCTGAAAGCCAGAGCATTCCTGACCCTAGTGTTGCCTGGCACTGGTAGACAAGATGACCCTACTGACAGTAGGGAAGACTGAGGCCCACAATGGCCCTGTATGGGAAGCTTGCCCTCCACTCCAGTCCTGGCACTCCATCAGTACCCACACCAGCACATCAGGAAGATGGCCCACACCAGGACTCAGTTGTACCAGCACCTAATCTCCAACTTCAGCCTCCTGACAGAGAAATAAACACTTATGGGACAAAGCTCATGCCATCTGTGGGATCTTGTTCAGGTGACCTGAGCTGACTGAGACAGGTGCACCCCACTCCTGTGGCAACCACTGTTGCTCTGGACTACCAAGTAGCACTCTGCCCAACCATTCTGAGCTGGGTGGTGTCAGGGACATGGGCTGGGGTCCTGGGGCCAGGCCCATCCCAGTGGCTGATACTCCACAGTCTGGGGAGCTGTTATTGGGTGCCAGTCACAGAGCGTGAACCTCCTGTTGGCATTAGAATGTGGGGCCCCATATCTCACCTCAGGGCTCCAGCCACACCTGTCCCAGGAGTCGCCCACCTGGCTCCTTCTACTCAATGGGGTCCAGGCAGGGCTCTTGAAAACTAGGCCCCAGAGAGCCCCACACTCAGCCATCCCCCCAACACAGATGAGGGAATGATGGGCCCAGGAGAAGACTGATAACCGCTGGATGGGTACTCATGGGGGCGAGCCAGGTGCCAGGTGCACCTAAAGGAGCTAAGAGCCCTTGGGTCCTATCCTGGCCCTGAGAGGTTCCCTGGACCCTCAGGCCCCTGAATCCTGCAGGGAGCAGAGCAGCAGGAGGTACTGTCACTCCAAGGCTCTTGGTGGCGGTGGGGGGGGGGTAGGCCCTGCTCCCACTTTGGGGGAGAGCTGGAAGTTGAGTGCTGTGGGAAGACAGGCCTTGCACCCTGTGTGGTCTCTGCTCAGGACCAGGTTTCATGACAGTGAGGGACAAACAGACTGGGGCAGCTTCTCCTCAAAGTGCACCTGGTTCTCCTTGTCCAGGTCCCCCCCAGAACAAGGAAGGAACCTTCCTCAGACCCAGTGTGTGTTTCTGCCCAGCCAAGGCCATCCTCCTGACTATGGAGACTGGTGTCTTTCTCATGTTGAAAGAGCCCTTTGCACTGACAGGCTGTGCTGGCCCCCCAGGCCAGTCGGGGGGGCCAGGAGCTGTGGTCTGGGTATCCTGACCATACCAGCCAGGAGCAATGGCAGAGCAGGAACAGCTCCTAGGTGCTGGGCTGGAAAATTCAGAGACCTACAAACTCTGCAAAGCCTGAAGGTTACCGAGGAGGAAGGTGGATGAGGCAAGGGAGGCATTCAGTGCAGCTCCCAAGGGTGGGAAGGAAGAGACCCTGGAGCCATCCAGGAAAGGCTGAAAAGGGAAAGAGAGGGAGAGATCAAGAGGGAGGGAGAGAAGTGTTATGGCTTGTGTCTAGCTGTTTCCCTCAAAGCCTCATGGAAATGAGGTGGGGCGATTTGGGGGTTGGCTGAATCTAGTGTTTGATTTGTGGTGCGAACTTAGACCCAAGGGCTCTAGGATCAAGGTGTGAGTGCTGCCCACCCTAAGTAGTCTGGATAAGATACAGGAAAGGAAGATGCTGTAAACTTTTATTCTTTTTGCTACCTTTGTGCCATGAACGGTTTCCTCTGCCACACCAGTCCTATTCCACTTGTTGCTTTTGCTATCTTCCACCACCATGACAGTGCCCCTTTGCCACCCTGCCTTGAGCCAGCCGGGTATGGACTGAAACCTCTACACACTGTCAGCCAAATAAAACTTTCTTCTTTTAGCTCTGGCTATCAGGTATTTTGTCTCAGCAACAAGAGAGAAAAAAATGAGGGGAAGGAAGGGAAAGAGAGGGAGAGAAAGGAGAGGGAAAGGAAGAGAAAGAGAAAGAAGGAGAGGGAGAGAGGAAGGAGGAGGAAAGGGAAGGAAGAAAAGGAGTAGATAGGGAGAGCAGATAAGGAAAGGGAAGAAAGGGAAAGACAAAGTAAAGGAAGGAAAGTGAAGTGGAGGGAGGGAAGGAAGAAGAAGAGCGGATACAAAGATGGGTGTAGTTGTATACTTGAGTGGGTGGCTGAATGGATAAAAAAGGTAAATACAAAGGAGCAGAGAGAGAGAGAGGGAAATAGGAAAAGAGTGAAAGACAGAAGGCTGATGGATGGACAGATGGGTAAATGAGTGGTTGGACGGGTACACGAATAGATGGAGAGATGGGTATTTGAATGGACACATTAGAGGGTAGATAAGTAGAAGGATTGGTGGGTGGGTGGATAATGGCCAGATAGAAGGACATGTGGATGGATGGGTGAGTGGGTGAAAGGCTGGATGGAGGCATGGATGAATGGATGGGCAGGTGGAAGGATGGATAGGTGAATGGGTATATGGGAGAATAGATGAATTAAAGGGGGGATGGTACAAATTTCATCCTGGAGACTCAAAAGGGCTCAGCTGCCCAGGGCTTGGGTTCCTCAGGAGTGCCTGGGACAGCAAGGTGCAGCCATCACCTGGGCATCTCAGAGCTGCTTAAGACCCTGGACTTGTCACCAGTGCCCCTTCAGCATGTGCCTGTCTTCTCCCTTGAGAGGGCAGTGTGTCTCTTGCCACCTGAAGGGTCATCCTTTTCCTCTGGGTCGCTGGTATTCCAGCTGGGCCCTCTGGCAGGATCTGGCTCCCAGATGTCAGCAGCACTAATGAGCCTGGTCTTCTGGTCACCAACTAGCAGAGGCTCTGGGCAGCAGTGACAAATGGAACCAGGGACAATGGGATGGAGAGGCAGGCCTGGGGCCAGGATTTGGGGGCCCAGGTACACCAAGATGGGCCAGTGGGGAGCAAGGGCACCCAGCAGCCAGGAAACCCCACTCTAGCTCTAAACACTGTGGCTTGGGGCCAGGACCCTGGGTGTGTGTGTGTGTGGGCTGTGTCAGAGCAGGAAACAGGGATGGCCATAGTCACTGGAGCAGACACAAGCACACACTTTCCCATAGAGGACGGAAGCACAGCCCCCGGAGGAGCACGGTGCTGCCTGCATGCTGCAGGATGAAGTTACAGCTACTCACCCATGAACTCACTCAAGCCATTTACAAGCCTTGATGTCTTGTGGTGGGGGTGGTAGATGCAGGCACCTTCTAATTGGCATTGAGAGAGGAGAGGAAGGTCCCCCTTCCTGTGCCCGTGCCCATACCCTGGTCCAGTAGCCACTGAGCATGTTTGTCAGGCCAAGAACTGCACCTAGGGTGACCAGCACCAATAGGCCAGGGCCCCGCACTGTATGTTCCCACCTCTGAGGTCAGGGGCAGGGGCAGAAGCATCAAGGACCTGAAGGGAACCAGAAGACTCCTGGCTGGCCAGGGTGAAATTTCTGCCTCAAGGGAAGCTCCAACCAATGCAAAGTCACGTAGGCTGCAGCTCATAAACCCACTGGCCTTCTCAGGGCTGCACAGCACCACCTGAAGTAAGTCCATGGCTCCTCCATGCTTTGGACACTAATGGGCCCAGGCTCTGAGTGGGGCTAGACCCCAGGGCCTCCAGATAGAAAGCAAACCGGATATGGAGGCCAAGAAGCAGCTCATCTTGCATCCATGAGTCTCCTCAGTGCCTCCGGGAGGCCCATCCCTGGCTTTGAGCCCCTTCTCCAGGTGACTGAGGAGGAAAAGGTGGCTGCTCCTTGGGTGTCAGGATGGGTCAGAGGAGGCAGGTCAGGGGAACAGATCTAGGGAACAGGGCAGTGCCAGCTCGACTCAGTAGGGGCCGCGAGAGGACACTTGGGGCCTTGAAGACCAGGATCACAGTGTCTTCAGCCCTCAAGGTCAAGAAGAGGCTGGGCACAGCTGTCCAGAGATGAAAATGACCCAGGTTCAACCTGGAGGCTGAGGGAAAGCCAGGCCTGTGTGGCTCACTGTTCCTGTGTGATGTGTGGCCCCAAGACCTACCTGTGGTGTTGGAGCAGCAGGGGCTACAGAGGGCCACAGGCACCCAGGTGGATGGAGGCCACCCATGACTCAGTCCAGCACTGTCCCTCTGCCCTGCAGACCAGGGCCCTGGTGACCCTCACAGTGCTGACCCAGAGGCTCTGTGCCTGCCCTGCTCCAGCTCCTCCTGACCACATGGCGGTAATCAGAAGCCTCTAGTGGGCATCTCTGCTGCATCCCCGTGATGGGAGAAGGTTCTAGTAGCACCTGGCAGCTCCCCACACAAGCACAGCAGTGTGAGCAGGCGGGGACCCGAGACTCCATCCCAAGGACACAGCCCAGAGTGCTGGGTCCCAGACCTCAGCCCGAGTGAAGGCGGAAGTGGGCAGGGCATGTTTGGAGTCAGGGTCTATTAGACAGAGCTCAAGGAGAGGCACCAGTGTCTGTCATGCTCGAGGATGGGTTCACAGGTGGCACCCACTCCCCAGGATGTCTCCTGCCCTCAGCAGTGGTCTCCAGGCCACCCCTGCACCCCAGAGAGTCATCATGGTCTATGGTCAACTCGAGGTCTCAGGAGCCGGGTGGCTGAAGGTGCCCACCAGAGTCTGTGGGTAGTACAGAGCTGGCATGGTGGGTCCGGCCGGCCTGCAAAGTAGGGTCTTGGTGACACACTGAGCCAGGTGTCCAAACCGATATATGTCCACACAGCAGGTCTGTGCTCCTACCTGTGCATTTGTCTTGCTCAGCCCACTAGAGTTTGAAGGGTTTGTAGGCCATTGACAAGAAACCCAAGGGCCCCTGAGTGATGGTGCAGCTCCGAGTCCTCTGGAAGTAGGAGTGGATGTGGAGGGACTTTAGAAGGAGCAGAAGCGAGAGTCAGGAGAGCCCACTTCTCCAAGGCTGCCTCTGCCCCTGTGAAGCGGGGCCCATTAGGCCCAAGCAGCCCCCTCCCACTGCCCTCCTCCTGCTGGGCACCAGGTGGCCGAGCCTGGTGAGTGCTCCAGGCCTCAGCCCTGGGCCCCATTCCCAGACCCAGTCTTTGTTACAGAGATTGAGGGACCCTGACCTGGCCAGAATAGGGAGGGTTCCTGACACATTCCCCCAGGCTGGCAGCTTTCTACACAGCAAGAGCCAAGAGCATGGGGCAGGGATAGGCATCTGCGTCTAAAAGGAAATGCTGGTACCTGCTGCTGGGGGTGCAACGCCCCTCCAATCCAGTGCTCGGCTCATTGCCTGGGTAGAAGGAGAAGGTAGGCACAGCAGACAGGGTGCTTCACTTCTCTAGTGAGGGCACAGGACTCTGAATGTGGCCCAGCCCACCTGCCATCCTCCCTGGGGGCTCAGGGACACACCCAAGGCACTGAGGACAGTCGCTACCCTGGTGCATTGTTACCTCAGGAACCATCAGCCCTGGCTGAGCTACTGGGGGAGAAGGCTGTGTGGACGCTATGTGGAGGCCACAGCTCCTGGGCCTGGGGTTGCCTGCCCAACCTATGGTGAGGTGCCAGGCACTGCGGAATCCCACAGCCTTCCAGAGGAGCCTACTGTGACACAGGCAGCTGGGAGGGGCCAGCCTTTATCGGGTGGTGTGCACAGGGAAAGCTCAGGCATGTTGACACCACACACCTTGAACTCCCCAGCTGTGATCTTCGACAATGGCTCAGGGCTCTGCAAAGCTGGGCTCTCAGGAGAGATTGGGCCACGCCACATCCTCAGCTCCATCGTGGGGCACCCGAAGTTCAAGCCTTCTCCAGCCAGTCCCCACCAGAAGTACCTTGTGGGGGACAAGGCCCTGTTTAAGCAGGAGGTGCTACACCTGCATGCGCCCATTGAGCGTGGCCTGATTGTGGGCTGGGACGATGTGGAAAGGTTGTGGCAACACTTGTTCGAGTGGGAGCTGGGTGTGAAGCCCAGTGAGCAGCCAGTGCTAGTGACTGAACCCTCGCTGAACCCCAGGGAAAACCGGGAGAAGATGGCCCAGGTGATGTTTGAAAGCTTCGGTGTGCCTGCCTTCTACCTGTCGGACCAGGCAGTGCTGGCTCTGTATGCTTCAGCCTGTGTCACGGGCCTGGTGGTTGACAGTGGGGAGGGCGTCACCTGCACCGTCCCCATCTTTGAAGGCTATTCCCTGCCACATGCCGTGTCCAAGCTGTGCATGGCAGGCAGGGACATTACGGAGCAGCTCACCCGGCTCCTCCTGGCTGGGGGACAGACTTTCCCCTGCCTGTTGGACAAGACTCTGGTGGATGACATCAAAGAGAAGCTGTGCTACGTGGCCCCAGAGCCTGAGAAAGAGCTGTGCCGTCTGCCGGAGGACATTGTGCGGGAGTATAGACTACCTGATGGCAATATCATCTATGTTGGTGACCAGTTGTTCCAGGCCCCCGAAGTCCTCTTCTCGCCCGAGCAGGTGGGCACCCAGAGCCCGGGACTGGCCAAAATGGTGAGCAGCAGTGTCACCAAGTGTGACGCCGACATCCAGAAAATGCTGCTCGGGGAGATGGTGCTGTCGGGGGGCACCACACTGTTCCAGGGGCTGGATGACCGGCTGCTGAGGGAGCTGGAACCACTGGCCCCCAAAGGGGTTCCTATCAAGATCACTGCACCCCCTGATCGCTGGTTCTCCACGTGGATTGGAGCCTCGGTTGTGACCTCTCTGAGCAGCTTCAAGCAGATGTGGGTCACTGCTGCGGATTTCAAGGAGTTCGGGACTTCTGTGGTCCAGAGGAGGTGCTTCTGAGGCGCCCCGCGCCCAGGCCCGTGGGTCCCCAAGGGGGGAGCTGACCTGGGGTTCCCTTCTTCAGCGTGTATTCAATAAAGTACAGAATGGGGGACCGCATGTCTATGGTGGGCTTGGTTCCTTCTTGGTGGCAGCTGCCTCACTCTGCCTGGGCGGCAGGTCTGTCAGGTGCTTGGCCCTTCCTCCTGAGGAGGCTGGGCTGGGGCGTGGGGTTCTGTCAGTGCAGAGTGCATCCTGAAGCAGAGTCTGGCTTCGGGAGGGTGAGAAGGGGCAGGTAGATGGCTGTTCTCTCCCGGGGGCCACACCAAGCACCCCAGGGATTATCTGGGCTTCTCTGAGGCCATGCAGAGGCCAGTATGGAAACACTGTCCTCAGATGCGGTGACTTTCTTGTCTTTACCTTCAAGACTTGTTTATACCATCCTTGTTTGAGGACAAAACACTGGAAATGAAGTTAATGACTGTCAATAAAATAACAGTTGAATAGTTTGTACATAAAGGGAATCTTCCTAGGTGAATTTGATGGAATTCTCCCAAAATATAGTGCCTCAATTTATGAAGGCTTTTGTTTATAAATAAAATTGTTTGCAAAATTTTATTCTCATCTGAAAACCCTACACTGGGCAATAAACATGGCCACAGCCGCACACAAACACTGATGTCGCCAATCTTTACCAAAATCATGGAACAAATTAAAGCTGTGAACTGAGGTACAAATGTATTATTGGAAGAGAAATGCAGAAGAGAAGTCCTTACAGATGATCCCTCCCCTTTCTCTCTGGTGAAGAAAAGCAGTGGTACTTTTCTGGGCGTAGGTAGAAGGATGAACACTTCTGTGACACATGTTGATGAACTTGTGGGTTTATATGCCAATGAAAACAGAAAGATCCACAGGAGAAGAGGATATCAGGAGACTTGGGGAAGGAAGATGGAAAGAGGGAAGGAAAAATAAAAACAAACTATTACATGGAAGAAATTGAGTGTGCAGGGCACAAACACTTTTATCTAGGGTTAGGTGGTTCTGGGCACTGAATTCCCAGGGAGACATAATTTGCCTTTCAACCTGCATTTTATCTGAAGTGAGCTGCTGTGGCTTGAAGGCAGCATGTAGCTGGGTCACTTGTTAAACTCACTTGAAAATCTCTGTAATTTACGTATATATTTAAACCAATAAAGGAAATTGATACACTGTGGGTTAAGCCTTTTTTTTTTCATTGTTTTCTGTCTGCTTCCTGTTTTTTATTTCTGTTTGCTTTCCCTTACCTTCTTGTGGGTCATGACATTTTAGGATTCCACCTTGATTTAGTCATCATGTTTCTGAGTACCTTGCTTTGTGTGGGTTGGGGAGATGTCTCAGATCCCTACCACAACCACACATATGTGTGTATGTGTAACTGACATCACAACATACCAACAGATACTTCAAGTAGAGTGTAGAGCCTGCTTCTTTTTAGACCCTTTATCCTCCTCTTTAAAATTAACACCATCCGGGCCGGAGGGTTAGCTCAGTGGTTCCGGCACCTGCCTCGTAAGCATAAGGACCTGAGTTCGATCCCCGGTTACCACATATAATGCTGGGTGTGGTGGCTCACGCCTGTAATCCCAGCACTCGGGAGGCAGAGACAGGAGGATTGCTGAGTTCGTGGTGGCTTGCCTGGGCACCATAGTGAGCTCAGGGCCAGCCAGAACCACAAAGCAAGACCCTGTCTCCAAAAAGCAAAAAAAAAAAAAAAAAAAATT
This sequence comes from Thryonomys swinderianus, assembly GCA_004025085.1. Classification (NCBI taxonomy): domain Eukaryota; kingdom Metazoa; phylum Chordata; class Mammalia; order Rodentia; family Thryonomyidae; genus Thryonomys; species Thryonomys swinderianus. The sequence goes on from PVIC010000003.1 coordinate 260,622, forward strand.
AACACCATCCTGTTTCCTATATGTATATTAAGCACAATAGCAGAAGGTATAAGAATTTTTCTTCAACCACCAAATTTTACTTCAGAAATTCATAAAAACTGTTACTCTTATTTTTACCAAATCCCACATTCCTTTGTCTTTTCTGTCTTTTGCCTTTGCACCTGTATTAATCAGTGGTTGCTGTGACTAACTACCTGAGAAAAACACCTACAAGGAGGGACGGTTTATCTGGCCCATGATTCCAGAAGCTTCAGTCCATGGACGGCAGCCCTGAGGCTCAGAGATCTGAGTGAGACGTTGTGGCGACAGGCACAGCAAAGGGAAGCTGCTCACCTCAGCATAGCCAGGAGGTGGAGGAAGGGTCCAAACAGATGTAGTCCCCAAGTCCCCATTCCTCCACCCAGGCCCCACTGCCTCATGGGCCATTCAGCAATGACCTCAGTGGGCCAGTCCAGTAGCTTCTAGGTTCTCTCAGTCCAGTCAGAGTGAGGATCAGGACAAACTGTCATAGCACCACCTCGAGGAGGAGCTTTGCCAGCAACAAATTCCCTTAGTCTTCCTTCACCTGAGAAGGTCTAAACTTCCCTGCACCCCGTGATATGTTTGCTCTAGAGACACTTCCACCCAACTGTTTCCATCTGCTCTTGGAGAAAGCTGTGCTCATTCCCTGCAGGCTTCGTGGTTTCAGATCCACGTGCCTGTCCTTTATTGGTGTCTCCTATCTGCTTTCAAGATTTGTTCCTTTTTTGTATATTTAGAAATTTACTTATGCATGTCTAGGATTCCTCTCAGTTTGCGCAGCTGCCATCTTTGACCTCTTTCATGTTGAGCAGGGCTGGAGGGTTCAGCCCTATGACACAGGGTGGGGCCAAACCACTCTGGACAGGTATGGGGTGCGCTATGGGGAATTGAGTTCAACACTTGTCATGCTAAAACCCTGGGGCGGAGGGTGGGGTTGCCACCAGCATTCTGCTCAAGGGAAGAGGGAATTCCAAAGTACTCTTGAGCAATCACCCTTTCCCCACTCATTTATTAGCATGTTTATGGTGTTTAGAGATTGCATTTGGCTTGGGAGACCAGTCAATACATACACATACTGAACCTGTATCAATTATCAGTCCCTCCCCAACGTCCCTTGCATTTCTATAGAGCCTACGTCTGGCTCTTTAGTTTGCTTTTTAAAAGGTTTCCATTTCAAGTCTCTCATATTAAGAAACCATGCAATATTTAACCTTTTGCAACTGAATTATATCACCTAGCACTGTGGTCCTGAGATCCTTCTATTTTCCTACATGTGACTCAAATTCACCTTCCTTTATGGGTAAGTAGTATCTAATTGTGCAGAAATAGCATATTTTCTTTTTTTTGGCAGTACTGGGAATTGAACTCAGGTCCTTGTGCTTCCAAGGTAGGCATGGTACTACTTGAACTAAATCCCCAGCCCTAAATAGCACATTTTTGTGCCAGGTGTGGTGGCTCACACCTGTAATTCCAGCACTTGGGGGCTTGAGCCAGGAGAATCACAAGTTAGAGCCCAGCCTTGACTACACAGTGAGTTCAAGGTCAACCTGAACTACTCAAGTAAGACCTTGTCTCAAAAATAAATAAAAAAGGGCCAGAGGGTTAGCTCAGTGGTTCCGGCGCCTGCCTCGCAAGTGCAAGGTCCTGAGTTCAATCCCTGGTGACCACATACAAAGCTGGGCGTGGAAACTCACGTCCACTGGCAATCAATACCACATACCACAGTGCCGGGCGTGGTGGCTCACGCCTGTTATCCCAGCACTCGGGAGGCAGAGACAGGAGGATTGCTGAGTTCGAAGCTTGCCTAAGCTACATAGTGAGCTCAGAGCCAGCTCAAACTACAAAGCGAGACCCTGTCTCAAATAAATAAATAAATAAATAAATAAATAAATAAATAAATAATAAATAAAAGAGCATGTTTTATTTATCTGTTGATGGCATATATGCTGCTTCCATGATTTAAATGCTGTGAGTTGTGCTGCTGCTGTGCTGCTGCATATGAGGCTGTGCTGTAATGGCTGAGCTATGGCATCTTTAACTCTTTCCAGAAGATACTCAGAGCTGTACAGCAGAGTCAAGCGGTATTTCTAGTTTCAGTTTTTTGAGGGGTCTGCAAATTTCAAAGTGGTTGCACTAGATTACACCAGCAGTGTAGGCTTCCCTTTCCCCCGCAACTTCACCAGCATGTTTTGCTTTTGGAGCCCTTCAGCACAGGGTCATTCTTAGGGGAGCGAGGTGGAATCTCAGCGTTGTTTTAATGTGCATTTCTCTAATGGCCAGAGGTGATGAAAATGTTTTCATATATTTATTGGTCAATTATACTCAGAAGGATCTATTCATTTCAATTGTCCATTTTTTGACTGGGTCCTATTTTTTGGGGGGGTTAATTTTTTTAGATATTTGTAGATTTTAGATCTTGGTCCTGTGTCTGTGGAATAACTTGTGAAAACTGTTTCCCACTCTGCAGGATGTCTCTTCACTCAGTCTGTCTCTGTGTCTGTGGGGAAGCTTTTTACTTAACATAACCCTGTGCATTGACTCCTGGTATTAGTTCCTGCACAATTAGGATTCTTCTCTTCCAGTACCTTGGCTTGTTCTTCCTCAGAAAGGGCTTTTCTTGGGGATTTCTGGCCCAGCCCTTTAGGAGATTTGGGGGTAGGGGCTTCTGAGAAGCTTTTTAGATAGAGGGGGCAATAGGGAAGCCAGGACCTCCCAAGTCCCCAGGTCCCAGGCAGCCACCTCCTCCTTTCCACCTTTTCACTTTTGTCAGTCTGCTGTGCTGCCCTCAGGGCTCCAATGATAATGGTGATGATGGTGATGAAGGTGGTGATGATGATAGTGATAATGATGGTGATGGTGATGATGATGGCGATGGTGATGATGATGGCGATGGTGATGATGATGACATTGACAGTGATGATGGTGACGGTGGTGGAGGTAGTATTCTGACCTCAAAGTATTCCTCAGCACTACAGCCCCTGCAGGAAAGCCAACACCTGAGAGTCCCTTAGACTCTATAGCAGGAACACCTGCTAGAGTCCATAGCAAGCGAACCTGGCTTCCAATTTTGGCTTCTCTGAAGGTGGAAGGCAGGCAGGGCTGTTGCTCTGAGGCAGAGAAGTGGGAGGAGCTATGTGTCCCTCTTTATACCTGCAGCTTGACCCCGCTTCAGTCTGGGGGTCTATGATAAGGGACCAGAGCTTGGGGATGGGCTAAGTGCTTGGAGAGGAGAGCAGCATCTCCTTCTGGCTCTGAGCTGCTTGGCTCTTATTCTCAATAGCCCACATTTCTGAGATATGGGTTCGACTCCCAGACTGCAGCAGAGCCTCTTCAAATCTCATTCCACACTCATGTTCTTTTGTTGCTTCACACAATCTGTGAGGGAGCATTTGCCTGCTGCAGGCCGTGAGTGCCACTTGAAGGGTTTCTGGTTCAAAACTTGCAGGCAGGAGAGGATGAGGAGATGGGGAGCAGGAAGCAGAGAACTCATGACCTGATCCTTTGAGGGGCTGATTCCACAGCAACTCTGGTGGGGCACAGATCGTGCCAGCTCACACCTTGAGGCCCTGAGGATCCATCCGCTGGGGGGCAGAAGTGACTGTCATGTCCATGTTGGCCTGATGACTCAAGTCCAGGCCCCTGATGGTCCATGCTGGGCAGTGCCCAGGGCTTCCCTGCTTTATAGTTTCTCTGCCATGGAACTCAACTGCACATCCTACAGCGCTGCTGCCATCTAGACAGCAGCTTGCTTTCTGAGGGCCTGACACTGGGAGAAGTTCTGCGCAAGATCTCAGGAACCCTGGCTGCTGGAGCCTAAGGGTGGCAGGGCTGAGGGTGCCATGGGCAGGCCAAGGGAGCACCCTCTCTCAGCTCCCCAAGGGAGCACTTCACAACAGGACCACTTCCAGAGACATCATGGAGGACATCTGCGACTCCCCTGCTGTGCCCCAATGGAGATGCCCCACATCCACAATGGTGGGGTCAGGGGGCCTGGCACTTTGGGTAACTTGTGATCATTCCCAGTCTGTCTCTGTCCACATCCTAGAGGGCAACTTCTTGTCCCCAGCACAGCTGGAGCCAAAGGGTGAGACACCAGTGAGCTCCTGCCTGGTGGCAGTGACAAGGCAGCCTTTCTTCCTTTACAACCCAAGGCAACATGACTGCAGGGTGCTGAAGAGACCCCATGCTCACTGGAGCAGGAAGTAGGAGGGCTGAGGAGAACTGCTGTGGATCTTTGGTCCTGTGTCCCTTGGGCCGTTGCAGCTATAGTCAATACTCTTGAAAGACTTTGAACCAAAACTTCACAGACCCTCTGAAGAGCAGGACTTGCACCAGTGGGTGCAGGGTCTGTACTCTGCCCCAATTTGGGGCAATTGTGTGGGTGTCCAGGGCTCCCCTGAGCCTGAGGCAAGAGACTTGGCTGCTATTCACTTCTCAATCAACGGGGCCACCTATGGGAGCCAGTGCAGCTGGTCTCCTGGGCGAATGCTGGTCAGTGCCGGCAGACCCTGTGTCACAGCTCCAGAGTTCTCATGTTCTGGGGATGCTGCCAAAATAGGGCTGGGCCTGGCTGCCCAGGTAGAGTGAAAGCCCAGGGAGCCATGGCTCCCATGATGCTCTGGTCAGGGCCGGCCCTGCCCTGCCACCCCTGCGACTTCCTGAGGTCCCAAACCCTGGCCCCAGGTTATGGAGGTGGCAGAGAACAGAGCTCCTGGCCACTCTACTGGGGCAGGGTGGGAGCATCTGCCTGCAGGTGACACTTCAGGAGACAGGGCAAGGTGGGCCAGAGTGACAATGAGGACACAGAGATGGGCAACAGAGAGGATGCTCAGGGCCACTGAAAGCTGGTTTGGCAGGAAGACTTCTGTCCAGGCTGGCAAGGGAGCTCAGCCCTGCTCACCTCTTCATCTCTGACTTCAGCTGAGAGGGAGGAGTCTGGATTCAGGCCCAGTGTGCAGCACATTGTGTGGCACCCCAGGAAGCTTACTTGTCCCCTTGGACGGGAAGGACCCTCACTGCCTGAGCTTCCTCCTTCAGTCTCCCAGCTGTAAGCATGGTTTCTGTAGCACCACCCTGTCTCTCACTCATCCACCCTTAGTCATCCACCCATCTCTTCATTCATTCATCTACCCACTTATTCACCCACTTGCTTGCCCACTCAGTTGTTTATCAATCCACTGTTTATCCATCTACCATCTCATCTAGCTACTCACTTGGTCATAACTTGCTGTTTCATTCATTCACCCTTCATCCACTCACTCGTTCATTCATTCACTCATTCAGTTTCATTCACTCGTTGGCTCACCTAGTCACCTATCTACTCATTCATTAATTCATTCACCCACTCATTCATTCAATAATTCACTCACTCATCCATTCTTGACTCAATGCTTGCTTGTCCCAACTTTCAACCCTGGGTGAGCCACACTTCCGGGCCTGGGTATGTGCCCTCAGTCCTATCAAGGACAGGTGCTTCTGAGGACTGAAGTGGCAGTGAGAGAAGAAGACAGGCTCACAGCTGAGCTGCTGGAAGAAGCTGAGTCCCAGAGACATGGAGAAGGGTGTGTGAGTCCTGGAGCTGCCCAACCCTCAGCAGCCCTCCATCTTCACCTGCGAAGTGGGGTGCACCAGGCTCCCATAGCCCTGGATTCCCACATGGGCAACACATCATCTATGTCACTGTGAGCACTACTGAGCCACAGGTGTCTGAAGTGCTCCTGGGGCAAAGGGGTGCTGGCTCCTTTCCTGGGGTGTAGGCTGGCAGAGCAGAAGCCTGCACTGTCCCCTGTCTTTCCCCAACAGAACCCAGGCTGGGAGGAGGCCACCCACAATCTCGGACAGGGCCATCAAGCTTCTTTAAATAGGGGTGGGCAGCTCAGATTCCTCATTCATGCCCATGACCTCTCAACTCCTTCCCAGAGCGTAGAGATGGAGGTCCTCTGCCTAGGAAGGCAGGGTAGGGCTGGGCCTTTTGTGGCTTGTTAAGGGTCAAGTCCCCTTGTACCAGCCCAGAATCTGGCAGAGAAATGGTTCATCCTGCCCAGTCTAGTACTATGTTGCTTCCCAGAAGATAGGATTCCTGGGTGTCTCCGTGCTTAGATGGAGGAGGGTGTGGAGCCCAGTGGGGTCCAGGTTGTAAGTGCCCAGCACCCACTATACAGCCCTGCAGCCCCCTCCCAGGTGGCCTGTCCCGGCCAGCCCTGCCCACTCTGCTCTGATTCCAAGACTGCATGGGGACTAGCTACCCTGAGGGCACCTAGCAGCAGGTGGACACATGGTCCTGGGGACATGGCAGCTGCCCGTGAGCAGAGGGACCAATGGGACTTCCTGTCTCTCTCCATAGTGCTTCTTCCTAGAGGCTGGGGGGCCGAGAAGGGAGTGACAGGGACCCACTGGGGCTAGGCCGTGGTGCTCCTTGCAGGTGCAGAGTCCCTCCCCCCTCACCTGGTTTTGCTCCTCAACCAGCAAGAACTATCCTCCCTTGGCTGATGAAGGGACACTAGAACTTTCATGGTTTGGTTAGAAGTGGGTCCTCTATATTCTGTGCCACACCTGCCATGATGCACACCGCTCCCCCAGCTGGGCCCAGCCCAGTTGTGGGAGAAGCTGTCATTGAGCCAGTTGTACAAAACTGTCAGCAGCAAGTGGTGCTTTCCCTTCTCTGCCGCCCTTTGCTTCCTAAACCAGCCACGGCTGTTGCCTTTCCTATCAGGGTGCATGTCTGTGCTGGGCTTTGCAGCCAGGCCAGGACGCTATCATCCGATGACAATACCCCAGCACAGGAACAATGTGTGTACTGTCATGGCCAGCCCTGGCTCAGGGTGGGAAACGTAAGCTGTCCTTAGTTCTCACCCGGGGAGCAGGGCTGGGCTCCAGCTCACATGAAGACATAATAATTTGCTCCCATTATTCAAATCTCCTATTTCTCCTACCCCACCCCTTGGCAGCAGGCGAGGGAGGGAGGGGGTGGCTGGGCTGTATGGGCGGGCCCTGGACATCCTCACACCTGGGCCAGCTGGACCGGGGGCCGGGGGCCGGGGTTGTCAGCAAGGACATCCCCAGCAGCTTCCCGGATGGCCCCTCCCCTCAGGCAGTTGTCTCTTGACCCGAGTCCCACAGAGCTCTGGCGGGGCCAGCAATGATGCTGACACTGGGGAGAGATGTAATCTGAGGGTGGAGGCAGCCCCTTGACCGCTACGCCCACAAGGGCCAACTGTGGCCAGAGGTGGCCACCCAGCTCCTGGGGCCTGAAGCTCTTCGTGGCTGCCCACTGCTTCAGGGGACCCAAGAGGCCCTACCCTGCACCAGGGTGCCAGATGCCTCCTAGAGACCCACTCCACTAGCACGGGATGGTGCTTGGCCCTGGCCATGAGTGTGAGCCAGTGTAAGCGGATACCTCACAGTTATGCAACCGGGTTCGGCGCGGATGGCCGTGAGCGCCCGGCCAGCCAAAACAAGCACCACGCCGGCTCCAGAGTGTGAAATCCGTGCCTCACTGCAGGAGGTGTAGGGAGGCAGCCGGGGCTGCCTGGGAAGAGAGGGGGGGTGGTCAGGCCAGCTCCAGAGCTGGCCTGAACCCATGGCCACTTAGCGCCTGGGGACACAGGAGCTTGTTCCAGGCCACTCCCCTTTGCCACAGTTAGAATGGGACATTTCACATACAAACCCTGGGTGCAGAGGTGGGGGCCATGGGTGAGACTTTTGCTCCCCTTCCATGCTCTGGGAGCACCGGGAACTGACTGCAGGCTGCATGCCCTTCAGGAGGCCACTCTGCACCCTGATGTGGGGCTGGAAATTCCCAGGGTAGCTGGGCAACAAGCACATGGCCTATAAGCCTTGCTCACTGGAGCCAGAAGCCATGTGCTTTGGGAAAACAGACGGCAACTATCCTGTTGGCTATGGTATCATAGAGCTAGGCAGGGTCTGAGGCAGCACAGGTGCTGATGGAGATGCAGGGAAGGGCAGGCCAAGCAGGGCTGTGTGCAGCTGGCACTGGGGCACCAGCCAGGGTTGGGATGAACAGCAGATGGGGAGCCCAGGATGCAGCCCAGATGAGAGGAAGGACACCATCTTCGAGGCCAAGCATGGGTCAGAGAGGCACTGCTCGCTGGGAGGCCCAGCCTGCGTGGCCCTGCCAGCTGTGCCACAGAGGATGGGGCCGGCAAGGTGTAGCACCACTATGCAGAGGCAGGAGGTGCAGAGCCTCGGCCTGGGGCCAGCTGGCAGCAGAGCGATGCAGACCCACAAGGGTGGACTGTGAGACCCCGTATCAAGCTGGCTCTTATCTCCCAGGAGCTCCCAGAGTGTTTCCCATAAAACTCATCCCCAGGAACATAAATCAGAGAAGAGGAAGTAGGACTCCATAAAGACCTGAAAATATTGGCTTTGGCTCCATGCACAGGAGATGAGAGCCTTAAGCAAAAAAACCTGTACAGGGCAGACAGTTTCTAAGATGTGATGGTGAAGCCACAGGGGTCAGCCACAGGGATCTGCTCTGCTCCTGTGGACCCAGGCCTGGGCCGGGAATGGGCCACTGAGGTTCTTGTGCCTGAGTCCCGAGGCTGCAAGGGAGAACCCAGCGCCAAGTGGCACACTGGGGATGGGAACAAGTGGCACCCATAGCTGGCTGTCTTATCAGGATCCCCACCAGGCAAGGCAGAGGCCCCAGATGGCCACAGGCCACAGAAAGCTAGAGAAGAGCTGGGATGCAGGCCCTTGTTCTAGCCCGCCCCAGCCCCTGTGGTAAGGAGGTGCCTGGAGTGTGGAGTGCAGCCATGTTGGACCCAGGGTGCTGGGCTGAGGCCCCCAGAGAGGACGGAGGCTAGGTGGGCATCCACGCTGCCAGGACCCCACCTAGCACCTGCCCCAGCACTCTCCTTGCCTGGACGCTACAGTCACTCACCAGCCCCATCATGGCCCTGTCCTTAGAAAGGACCCATGTTTTCCACTCTCTCCTGGCTGGGGACACCTGAGTCCTTTCCTCCCCCGCAGGCTGAGGCCTGGCTCAGCTCACCATGAGGTTGTGTCAGGATCTTCTTCCCCTTGTTCTGTCAGGTCACTGATGATGGGATGGATGCTTCTGTGCATCGCATTGTCTGGGCCCTGGTGCCCAGGTCCTTGGTCCACCCTGGTCTGAACTCTGCTGAGAAGACTGTGTAGGCATGATCAGCATGAAGTGCCAGGAGATTCTGTGTTGCAGGTGGCCTTGTCCAGTTTGTGAAGGCCTCTGGGGGAGACTGAAGCCCCTCTGAGATGGCGGAACTCTGCTCCAGACTCAGGACTGAGACATCTCTTCCCAGGGCTCCAGGCCCTCAGAGTTGGCCACTCTCTCAGTTATAAGGCCAACTGCTAAAGTCCCCAACCCCCCCCCCAGGTATATGCGCGTGTGCACACACAGACACACACAAGTGCAGAGGGCACATGTAGCTTTCAGCACACATCTGTTGGTTCCATTTCCTAGAAGTCCAGCTTGCTTTTCTGGAAACCAGTGAATAAAACATAGGAGCCAAGCTTTCAGAATACAAATAAAAGTTTAAATCCCTGCAACAAAACCACAGCAAAGCCCAGACTTGGAAGAAGAAATCCCTGTAGGGTTGTTGCGGGCAGCGCCCTGCAGGCATGGAGGGAGCCCCAGCGCCTGGCCAGCCAGTGGAGTTGTAGGGCTGGTCCCCAGCTGAGACCTGGCCCTTGCCCTGACCCTCTACCTGGGACCCACTAGAGGGGCAATGCCGACTGCAGTGTGGGCACACAGATCACCAGATGTGCACACCCCTGACCTGTGAACAAGTACACATATTCAGATGCCTCCATATGTGCACACATGGATGCCTTACCTTCTGCACAAGTGCATACACTCAGATGGCCATGTGTACACACAAAGACACCCACCCTGTATACAAGTGCACACAATCAGACACCCCCATTTGCCAAGTCTGAGACTGCAGGAAAGACTTGTGTGTGGCCTTCCAGTGACATTGACTGACTCCTCCGCGTGGGCCTATCCTGCAAATGCAGGACCCCAATCCCCACCGCGGCACAAGTGCTGGGTGGGGCGTGGGCCCTGTTGGGCCTAGAGGGTGGGAACTTGCTCTGTGATGGCTGCTCACAGTGTGTCCCTGGGTCCCTAAGGGGATCCTGGGCCATGAGGGGCTGTCTGCAGGGATAAGCTCTCCCGAAGTACGGTTCTTATGCCAGCTGTCTCAGCCACATCCATGAGACAGAAACTTGGGGCGAGAAAAACAAGGGGCAGACGAGTGCCCGGTCCATGAGCAGGCAGAGGCTACGCTGAGGGCACCAATGCAATGGACACCAATCAGTATCCCCTGTGCCCAGTGCGGGGGAAAGGGCCGCCCTGTTCCCATTCGCCCTGAGTGGTCATTGTGGGGCTGAAGCAGCACCCTAAATCAAGTGCCATGGCCCAGAACTTGTGGGCAGTGGGTAGATGTCTGTTCTCAAGCAGCCATTTCAGCTCCAACCCTTGGGTGGATAGTGCCCTAACCCAGTAGCCTGGTACACCCTGCCCAACTCCCCTTAGGATCTGAACCTGCATCCTGAGGCTGGGGGGAGCACCTCAGTGCTGCTCCCTCGTGGGCTCCTCTGTGCCGTCTCAAGGCCAAAGGACTAAGGGACTCTCTCCCAAGGTCCACCTGGGGCCAGTTCCACAAGTGACCCATCACTAGACTCCTCTGGCTGTGTCAGTCAGGCACTGCCCCACCCCAGGTATTGACAGGCCGTCTGAGCCAGCCCAGTGCTTCTGCTGTGATCCCACAAAACCCCAGCTGTTCTCTCCACAGGATTACAGGGTGGCTTGTGTGCTCATTGCTTCCCGCCTAGTGGTGGAGGCAAGTGAGATCTTTGCCCAGCGGCCAGGCAGCAGAGGCCTTTGGGGGGACAAAGCCTGGTATCCGGCAGGAGTCTGGTCTGCTAAGGGGAATCCTGGGCCATGAGGGGCTGTCTGCAGGGATAAGCTCTCCCGAAGTACGGTTCTTATGCCAGCTGTCTCAGCCACATCCATGAGACAGAAACTTGGGGCGAGAAAAACAAGGGGCAGACAAGTGGCCGGTCCATGAGCAGGCAGAGACTACGCTGAGGGCACCAATGCAATGGACAGTGTCCTGGCCCTGATGCCCTGGCATTTGGCAGTTCTTTCTGGGCAGTCGGATTGGTCCCCAGGTCCAGGCCCTCAGAGTCACAGGGAGGGTCACTGAGGGGCTCTGGGCCAGGCCCTGGCTGCTGTGTCCTTACATCCCTGTTGCTGGCCCTGGGCTCTCCTCCTAGCCTTCCGACCTGGTGCTGAGCCTGGTGCAGCCAGAATCCTACAGAGCCAGTTTGGCAAGGGCTAAGGCCTGAGTTGGTTTGTCTCCATGCTGAGCTGGGTTCCCACTGTGGCCAGGGAGAGCCCACATGGAGGAGCTTCATGGACCGACCTCTGACCTTCTTCTGAGTGACCCCTAGCAGAGATGGATCAGTGGCTGTGAGACCAGGGCTACAAGGTGGGGTGTCTGTCCTGAGCTCTGGGACTTCCAGCCTCCAAAGCCTGAGTTAAATAAACTTCTGCCCTTTGTAAATCACCCAGACTCAGAGACTTTGTCACAGCAGGAGGGATAGACTAAGACTGAGAGAGGCCCCAGCTGACGAGTCAAGCTCCCTGTGCAGTTCCAGGACTCCCACCCCTCAGGCCTTGCCCACCACTGAGCTAAGGCCTCTGCTGGGACACCTGCAAGACTGGAAGGCACTCTGGAAAGCTGAGGCAGGAGGATGGCAAGTTAAGACCAACTTGGATAATTTAGCAACACCTCATGTCAAAATTTTAAATGTTTTTAAAAGGCCACAGGTTTAGCTCAGTGCTGCTACCCTGGATTCAACCCCCAATACTGAAGAAGAAGAAAAAAAGAGCAGTGAGGCTGCTGGGCCCTGAACCCCCCCGCCTGGGGTATGATGACGGTGACAGTGATGACAGAGGAGCTGGTGGAGCCAGGACACACCTGGAGCCAGCTGGCTCTCCATCCTAGGCTTTAAAACCCCAAGACCCCAAGGGCCACCTTGTGGCTCAGTGCTACAGGCAAGTGTCATAGCCAGGTGCCACAGCTCTGAGAAATAACCCAGTGTTACAGCTCTGAGTCACGGCTCGAAATTTGAAGACAAGAGAATCCGATAGTCACTGGAAGAGGAGGAGAAAATCCTGTATTACACTGGCAGGCTGAGCTCCTACTCTGCCTGAGCCCTCTACAGGAAACAGGAGCCTCCTTAACAAGGGACCTGCAGGGTAGGAGAGCATACTCACTGAAGCAGGGGGCGGAGTCATAGAATGTTGCTGAAAGGTCACACAGTTCAGTCACAAAACATCTTGATACATTGGGCGGGAGCTCTGTCCAGCCCCACAGACTCACATTTCTGGAACAAAACATTTTTTGGCAAAAGCCAAGGAGGGAGGTCAGACAAGAGAAAGGGTAGGGCCAATCTTACTGTGTGTTACTGCTCTATCATGTGGCCTGGCCAGGTGCCACTACCCACCAGACAGCCACATGGTTGGGGACGGCACTCCTGGAGACTTGCAGGCCCCAGAACAGCTCCGTCCAGCCCCTGCCCCAGTCCTACCCACGTCTGTCTCTCTCTCCCTCCCAGCACGTCCTGTCTTTCCTGCCTTACCTGTGTCACATTCAATGTCAGCACCCTGGGTACCCCAGGGCTTCTCAGGCCTGACTCAACACTTGGTCCCTGGCTTCCACAGCCTCCTGTAGGGGAGCAGGAGTCCTGCGGCCACCCTCCAGCTTTTACTGGAGCTTATCTCAGTTTCATATGTTTACACACGTTCCTGCCCTGGGCTCTGCACCCCTGGCTGACCGGGCTGGTGTAGACCAGCTTGTCCCTGAGTCTCACAGGTGCTGAGAGGGTGGGACAATCGCAGGTGTTTCCAGCAGTGACAGAGCATGTGTGTGCCTAAGTGTGGGGAGTGCACACATGTTGAATTGTGCACACAAGATATGATGTGTATATAAGCTGTGTGTCAGTGTGCTGTGTGCATGTGTGTGCCATGTGTTGAGTATGCCTGGTCCATGTGTGTTACATGCACATGTCTGTGCACGTGTGTTGTGTCTGTGTGTCTAATCTGCTTCTTGCTGTTGGTTTTTGTCACTTCACATCTCCCCATGTTCTAAAGTTCTGTGCAATTGACTGCACTGGCTTCTTGGTGCTGTGGGGTGTCCTGCATGCACCCCGCCCAGGCCAAAGCCAACACTTCACTGCATGGCCAGGGCCAAGCCAAGCACCCCATGCTTGTGCCCTGCCTGAGTAACCTGGGGGTGAGTCACCAGGTGGGGTGCTGACAGAGTCAGCATGGTGGGGTCCCTCAGCTCTGTGGAGAGCCTTTCAGATGCTAGTGTGGGGACTCATTCCCCCATAGCTCACCAGCACTTGGCAGTATTTGATTTTCAAATTTTTGCAAATTGGTTGGGTTCACAGGAGGTGGAAAATTCTTCCTGAAATTTGCACTCCATCATGGCTCCAAGATTCTGAGATTCCTGTCTCCTGCCAATCATCTCTGTGTTGTTCCCAGTGCTAGTCTCTGATCCTTAGGGGTCAGAGGGATTTCTCCAGACCTCCCATCTAGAGCTCTGCAGTCCACTGATCCCCAGTCCAGGACTACATGACCTGTCTCCTCCGGCTCCAGGCCTGCAGGCTCTTTCTCCACACTTTCTTTTCATTTTTTTTTTTTTTTTTTTTTTTTGTGACAGGGTCTCGCTTTGTAGTTCAGGCTGGCCCTGAGCTCACTATGTAGCTCAGGTAAGCCTCAAACTCAGCAATCCTCCTGTCTCTGCCTCCCGAGTGCTGGGATTATAGGTGTGAGCCACCACACCCAGCACTGTGATATGTGGTATTGATTGCTGGTGGGCGTGAGTCACCACACCCAGCATTGTATGTGGTTACTGGAGCTCAAACTCGGGATTTTGCGCTTGCAAGGCAGGTGTGGGAACCACTGAGCTAAATCTCCAGGCCGCACACTTTTTTTTTTTTAATTGAATTCTTTATTGGTACATTTTATATACATCTCACAATCACACACAACATTGGGGCATTTGTACCAGTATATGACACAAGTTAATTCTTATTTTTACCCACATGCCTACCCACCCACACCTCCCCACCCCCTATATACATGCTCTTTTATTTTCTTTCAGAATCATATTTATTCCTTCCCCTCATTACATTCCCACACCAGATTTCCTTTGGAAATTTCCCATTGTACAGAAACTGTCATACTTTCTAGAGTTCATTTACATCTACAGGTGCTCATATCAAAGAGAAGATCCTGTATTTGCCTATCTGTGATCTATTTATTTCACTTATGAGAGTGTCCTCCAGGTATATCCATTTGCACATAAATGAATGAATCTTGTCATCCTTTATGGCAGAATAATACTCCATTTTATAAAAAAAAACACATCTTCTTTATCCAGTCCCACACACTTTCTTTTCTTGATAAAAACCATGGAGGTTTATCTTTCACAATGTACACTTGCAGAGTGGTGCACCCTTGGTAGCAAGTCCCTCTTTCACGTAGCCCCTGTGCCATCTGTCTTACTGTGCTTTTCTGTGTTACACCTCTGCCATCCCCACCACACCAAAGGCCACCTTTTGTTATTATGTTGGGTGCTGGGTTCCCAACATAAGGGGAGAGAGCATTCTGTTGTCTGAATAGACCTGTTTGATGATCTATCCCCCATCCACAGATGCATGGGCTATTTCTACTTGTTTAACATGTTCAGTAAAATTTCTATGAACAGTCTTGTCATGTCATGGACGTATGTTTTTGTTTCTCTTAGGTCCTCATCATAGAGTTGGACTTCTGGGTCATAGGGAGGTTGTGCACTGATTAAAATAAGCCCCTGGATCTTTCTGCTTATATACCAACCCCTTGTGAGAGTGGTAGGTGTCCCCTCAGCCAACATTTGGGGCTTTTCTCTGCAGCTTGAACTGCTCTGGTGGATGAGGATCCAGTCAGCTAGTGTGGTGTTAGAGACTTCTACCCGTGTTTGTAGAGAAAATGGGTCTCTCTTGCTTTCTGTCCTTTCCTCCTCCCTCCCACTCTCTTCATCCTTCCTTCTTGCTTTTCTTCCCTTTCTTTTGCAGCCTGTATCCAGATTTGGGGCTGAACTGACATGAGTTTTTAAGAATGACTCAGGGGGCCTATCTTCCTTTTGTAACACTTTGGAAAATCCAAATAAGATTGGTGGCATCTTGTCCTTGTGCCACCCCACCCCTCACCTGCAGAGTCTGTAAACTTGGGGCTTTCTTGGAGAAGGTAGGGTCTGTGATTTCCTTTGGCCAGATTTTGCACTTCCCATTAATCCCCAATACACCCATTTGCCATCTCAAAGCCTTCCTTGAATGTTCTTGCCCAGCAGGAAGTTCTGGGGTCCCCTGAGACAGTGCCAAGGACACCCTGGAGCTAGAGCGAAGCTGCAGCCCACAGGGGCCTTGAAGACAGAGAGGAGGCTCAGGGCTCTGTGCAAGGGGCTCAGGGCTTCTCCACCACTCTTGTCTCCCTTTACCCTGGGGCAGGGGTTGCCAAGGACTGTGGAGGTCACAGATGCCTGCAGGCAGCTCCTGAAGGTCTGTGTGGCCTGGGACACCTGTGTGGGGTGTGCACAGAGGACTGAGAGGACAGTGTCCCTGCTTCAGGTGTGTTGGGAGACAAGGTGGACTCACTGAGAGGCATCCCTCCTTGCAGCTTTTCCAGCAGCCTTTGTTTTCTGTTTCCCTCCCTCAGGAAATCAGGCAGTGAGATCTTGAAAACTTCTGTTCTTCCTCTCACAGGGCAGGAGGCGCCTGGTAGCAGAACCCCAAGCTGTGGGAGCCTGGTTGGGGGTTGCAGGGAGAGTCTCCAGACCACACAGTGTGCATGAGGTGTGGGAACTCAGAGCACACAACTCCTATCCTATGGTGGCCCAGCTCCCTGCCTGAGAGAGACCCAGGCTGCAGCACAGGGAGAGAGTGGAGGCCAGCGCTCTCTGGGAGCAGAGAAGCGAGGGGTCCAGAGCCCTGCAGGTGTTCCAAGGAGGGAAACTCAAGTCCACAGCATGCATTGCCATTGATTCCCGGTTCCATGGCTAGTGAGGGTCACGGGAGATGTTAATGTTAGGGGAAGTTGGCAAAGAGCACACCGGGCCTTGACACGCCCCTTCACACCTCTGCTAAGTGTGAAGTCATGAACTCATAAAAGAGAAGCAGGAACATAGGCCCCACGACCAAAAGCAAAGCCAATAATCAGAAACAGACCCAGCACTCACATAATTGAGCAAATGATAAAAATACAAGAAGAGACTGCTAAAGTAACCATCATAAGTATAACATGTGTTATCAAAGACACTGAGGAAAATACAAACCTCTTGAGTGAAGAAATAGGAGACTGTAAAAGGATCTAAAGACAAAAAATATATTGTCTAAAATGAACAATATATGGAATAACAGTGGCAAGGTAGAGTGAGAAAAATGAAGATCACTGGGCTTTAAAATGGTGATAGAAATTACCTAGTATGGTATACAAGGGGGAAAAATGACCAGAATGTCTGGTCTGGTAACAGGAAACCCTGACATCTGCACCACTGGATTTGCTGAAGGAGGTAAGAGATCACGGACAGGAAAGTCTATGAAGAAACACTGAACTTTTTGAGATTTTGATTAAAAAATTATAAACTCACAGATCCAAGGATCTTAGTGAACCACAAGCCGAGGAAAAAATGTAGAAAACCATAGCAAAACATATTAAAATCAAATGGGTGAATCTTACATGTCGTCAGAGAGAAAAAGACATACAGTGACACTGTGGTTCAGTTTGCAACAACAGTGTTCAACAAAATTTTGCTCCCATTGGGAAACTGCACAGGGTGACAAACACGCCACAGGCATCTTCCCTCAAATCAAAAAATAAATGAA
The DNA here is from genome assembly GCA_004025085.1 of Thryonomys swinderianus. Lineage (NCBI taxonomy): Eukaryota > Metazoa > Chordata > Mammalia > Rodentia > Thryonomyidae > Thryonomys > Thryonomys swinderianus. The sequence goes on from PVIC010000003.1 coordinate 277,578, forward strand.
GTTCTTAACCTAAAGCACCACTGTACTGTGTATGAATAAGCCAAGGTGAGTATGTCAGTAGATTTCACATCAGAAACTGTAAACCAGAGGCAATGGAGACCCTTTGTAGGGCACTGAAAAAAATACAATCTGCAAACCCAGAGTTTTTACGCAACAAAAATACCTTTCAAAAATAAAGGCATATGAATTTTTCAAAGAACAATTGAGAAAATGCATGGTCAGCAGAATGTACTACACTAAACACTAAGTAACATTATTCTCACAGAAGGGAAATATACCGGGTGAAAGTGTGAACCTGCATGGAGAGATGGAGACCACTGGGTATGACAAACATGTAGTATAGCCAACAACCATATCTATGATCATATTGAATGCAAGTGGCCTAAACAGAAATTGACTGGATAAAACAATCAAGAACCATTTTTTTTCTTTCTATGAGAAACCCACTTTAAATACAAAAAGACATATAGGCTGAAAGTTAAAGAATGGAAAAAATATATCATTTAAACAAAACTTTTTTTTTTTTTTGGTGGTACCGGGTATTAACTCCGGCCCTTGTGCTTCCAAGGTAGGTGTGGTACCACTTGAGCTAAATCCCTGGCCCTTAAACACAAATTTTTAAAAACTGGATCTGCTATACTAACCCCAGTAAAGGTTGACTTCAGGGTAAGAAATACTACCAGGGGTAAAGAAAGACATTTTACAATAATGAAGGGTCATTTTTAATTTTTAAGTTTTTTGTCCTGTTTTGAGTTGTTGAGAAGATATCACTGCAATCCTCCTGTGTCAATCTCCCAGGTGCTGGAATTTTACAACCATGACCTGCCAAGCCTAGCCAGAAGAATCAGTTCTTCACAGGATGCATCAATTGTAAGTACATATTCATCCAGCAACAGGAAAGTATGCGCTCTTTCCATGTGACATACAGAGCAGTCACCGAGAACATACTCTGAGCCGTAAAACAAGTTCCAACATAATTAAAGAATTTAAATAATAATAATCATAGTTCTGACCATCACAGAATTAAACTAGAAATCAGTTAACAGGATGATATCTGGAAATTCCCAATAATACAGAAACTAACTGACATACTCCTAAATAGCTCATGAGTCAAAAAAGAAATCAGAAAAATTTTAGAAAACATTTTGATCCGAATAAAAGTGAAAACACAGTATTTTGAGATTTGTAGGTTGCCATTATGCAGTACTTAGAAAAAGCATTAAATTCTTCCTTCTTTCTGAAAGAATTATAAAATAAGAATTTAACAACAAAGTAGGCAGAAAGACAGAATCTTATCCCCAACAAGAGTAAAAATTTTAAAAAGAAAAAAAATGTACAGAGAAATCAATAAAGCCAAAACCTAGTTCTTGAACAGTTTATTGATGATTCTCTAGCCAGACTGATCAGAAAGAGAGAGAGGACACAGACCACCAAGATCAGAAATGAAAGGGGAGATATCATTACCAAGCCTACAAGCAGCAAAAGAATAATAAAGAATGATTACAAACAAATATAGCCCAATAAGTTTGAAAACTAAGATAAAAGGGATACTATGTTTTCTGAAAGGTGCAAACTACTCCCTTTAGAAGTACGCGCAGATTGGGCTGGGGATTTAGCTCAGTGAGGCTGCATCTGTCTTACACAGGAAAAGTCCTGAGTTCAATCCCGGCTACACACACACACACACACACACACACACACACACACACACACACACACACACCAAAAAAAAAATGCAAGAGAAGTATGTGCAGTTAACATGTTTGTCTATGACAAAATCCAAAGGCACTGCACTATGGTATAAGTGAGATTTGCAAAGACACAGGTAGAAGGCCAATTAATTACTCCTATATACCAGCTGCCAAAAACTGGAAATTGGTGACAAAATTTACAATAGAATATAAGATGCAATATACTCAGTGATCAATTTAACAAAAGAAATGTATGAGGCTTTTTCACATGAGAACTATCAAATATCGCTGAGACAAACTGAACTAAGCCTTTTAACAACAGAGAAACAAACATGTCCATGGATTGGAATGTTCAATGGCATTGGAGGGGCAAATTCTTCCAAAACTGAGACAAAAGGAACCAAAAGCCCCAGAATTCTTTCTTATGGAAACTGATGATAGCTTCCATGGAATGATCTAAAATAGATAAAAGTTTTTTGGAAAATGACAATAAAAGTTTGAGGACATATATATTTCAAAGTATATATCATGAAACTATAGTGATCAAGATGGTGTGGTATTTATGAAAGAATAATCAGTGGGACAGAGTCCACAATTCTACCTACAAATACATGGGCAATTAATTTTTGACAAGGTGGACAAGGAAATTCAATGGGAAAATCATAATTTCTCAACAAATGCTACTAAAACAATTGGACACATATGTAAAGAAATCACCTTCAACCTTTACTGCACACCATATAAAAAATGGATTCAGAATAGATCCTGGGTTTTTTTTGTTTTTTTTTGCTTTTTGAGACAGGGTCTCGCTTTGTAGTTCAGGCTGGCCCTGAGCTCACTATGGTACCCAGGCAAGCCGCGGCGAACTCAGCAATCCTCCTGTCTCTGCCTCCCAAGTGCTGGGATGACAGGCGTGAGCCACCACGTCCGGCATTGTGGTATGCGGTATTGAATGTTGGTGGGCGTGTTTCCACACCCAGCATTATATGTGGTTACCGGGGATTGAACTCAGGTCCTTGCGCTTGTGAGGCAGGCACTGGAACCACTGAGCTAACCCTCTGGCCCCCTGGGTTTGTTTTTAACATGGGGCTTCACTATGTTGCCCAAGCTGGCCCTGAATTCATGGATTCAAGTGATCCTCCTGCCTCAGCTTCCTGAATAGCTAGGACTACTAGTGCAAGTCTTAGATCCAAATTTAAATCTATAAAGCTTTTAGAACCCTCCCCCCCAAATTTGGTGACCTTGACTTTGGTAAAGAATTTTCTACATAGGACAAAACCAAAAATACTAATTATAGTCCAGGGTTTTAGCTCAAGTAGTACTGCACCTACTTTGGAAGCACAGGGCCCAAGTTTGATCCCTGGTACAGCCAAAAAAAGAAAAAGTCAAAAGTACTAATTGTAGGTAGGAAAATGTGGAGTGTCGCTAAAATATAAATTGTTTTCAAAAGACATTTGTTAAGAAGATTAAAAGTTGGGCTAGGGTGGAAAGTGGAAGTATTTGCCTAGCATGAGAGAAAGGAGAAAGACGGAGACACAGAGAAAGAAAGGAAGAAAAGGAATGAAGAAAGAAAGACAAATAAGGAAGAAAAGAAGAAGAAGAGAAAAATGAATGTCAAGGTAAGCTAAACCCTGGGACACGTCTATGTGCCATGTGTCTGGGGAGTGGGCAGAGCCCTGCCTGGGCTTCCCCACTCAGCTCCGCCCCCAGTCCTGCCATGTGACACCACAAGCAATCCAGTCTTCCGCAGAAAGTCCCCTTCCCCAGCTCCCAGCCTCTGCTCGGCACCCTCATCAGCCCACAGGCCCTAGCGGCCCAGCTGGCCTCTGGCTGGGGATACTCATGCCAGCAGGGAAGGCACCACCCACGTGAGGGGTTGCGGGCTAATCTGCCAGGCCGGGACCCCTCAGGCTCACACCAGGGGCACCACTTCCTTTGCAGCTCAGAGCAGGGCTGGCAGGCAATGACCAGTGCTGGGGGCGCCTTTTGGAAGAGAGCCGCCTTGGAAGCAGGAGGGCCCGCGACGGTGGTGTGGTCATGCTGGCAGAAATGGGAGAAAACATAACCCTGCTTTCTAAGGGAGTGAGCCGAACCTTTTACATTTGTCCCCCAATTGACTAAACCATTTTCGCAACATAAAATGAGCAAAAAATGTAATTATTTCAAGGTGTCCTTCACCTCGAGCTCACTCGGGCCCACAGCTAAGGGGTTTTTAAAAATACATATATTTAAAGCAAATATTATTGCAAATGACTACTCTGTAATTTGGATTAATTGCTTTTGGTTTTTTCTGGAATAAAATCTTTAAGGAAAACCCATAAAAACCCTGGAGCCCAGGGCAGCTGTTCCTGCAGTGGTTCTTTTGTGGGGAGTCCAGTATCACCCCACTAGCAACCATAGTAGGTCACAAGGTCACCTGCTGGGCCAAAGACCCACAGCAGCCAGAGGCCACCCTGAGTACAGCCTGGCCCTCACCACAGTGCCTGTCAGCCTAGCTGCACTTGACCTGTGAGCCTCTGGGGCAGCCAGAGAGCCCCACTTGGGGTTTCCAGAAAAAGTCCCCTCTTGGTCCATTGCAATCCTTCCACAAGGTGAGGTCCCTCCACTTAGCCAGGCCCTGTTGGGTCCACCTCAGGGAGCTCCCAAGGGAAAATATGCAGGGCCAGCAGGAGCTAGGTGGTGACTGTGCCTGAGGCTACCTTCAATGTGGGGCTGCATGTGTGTCAGGCAGTAGGAGAGTGGGGCAGAGACACAGGTGGAAGACTCCATCCCCAGCCATCTCTACACTTCCTGCCTTCCCTGGAACATCCTGGGGAGGACCAGCCTTCTGACATGGGAGCTGGAAAGACCCTGTTGCAAGGAGGCCCCAGCTGCATGTGCATGGGCGATGCTGCTGCAGCTAGGAGGATGGGGCAGGGCTGGTTAGATGCCTCTGGGGACCTTGGGGAGCTGCTTCAGTGAAATGAGGGTGAAGGGCAGAGGCGGGGGTGGGTTGGGAGGCGATGGATGACACCTGCCTGCTGTTCTCTGCTCCATAGAGCCCACCATTCTGTTTGTTCTCTGCATGGTGTCTGAGAGGTGGGCACCACCTTCCCTTCACTGTGTCCTGTGAGTCATGTGGTCAGGGAGTGACATTGGGGCCCATGCTCCCCACTGGGGGAGGTGAAGAGAGGTGAGGAGGAGCAGGTCCCACCTCCTAAGAGCTCAGCCCAGGCCAGCAGCAGACATGGACCATATCTGCTTGACGAGGAGACATTTCCTCACTGGACAGAGGGTTGGACACACAAGAGAGCACCGGGCTGGCTCTGTCCCCTGTGTGCACATGACCTGGAATAAAGTCCATTCCCACCTGACCTTGGTTTTGCAACTGGCTCACTGAGTGGGGTTCCATCTACCTGCCACCCATATGCCACTGTCTGCCTGCCTATCACTGAGCCAGCCATCTTCCTTCAATCTATCATCTATCCATCCATCACTGATCCATCCATCCTTCCATCTTCCCATGTGTGCCCCATCCAACATCAACCCACTCATCCTCTAACCATCCCTCCATCCACCTGCCACTCATGTACCAGCTATCTATCCATCTACCTTCCTTCTGTCCATCTATGTCCATCACTGATGCCTCCATTACCCATCCACTCACCCCACATCATGAACTGTTTATCCATCCTTCATCCAAACAACCTTCTCTCTGTCCACCATTTATCTCTCCATTTCTCATTGATCCATCTCTCCTCCATTCACCTATATCTACCCACCATCTGTCTATCATCCATCTATCCACCCACCCCTTTTCCCACCATTTATCCTTTTGTCCATCCAATAGCCAGCCACTCAATAGTAACTTATTGGTCATCTGCATGACACACTTTCTTTTAGGCACAAGATATAAAGAGAAACAAAACAGGCAAGGAGCCCACACTCTGGATATTCCCTCAAGACTGTACAAGAAGGGAATAGATCTTGAGGCTTTAGCTGTAATAAATGCAGGCGAGAGAAGGTGGACACAGGAAGCTCCAACCACCCTGAGTGGAGAATCATGGCTCCTCTCAGATCCCCCACCCAATCACTGCTCCTGAGCAAGGACTGGGGCAGAACCAGCCCTTTCCAGTGTGTGGGACAAGGGAGCTGTTCTGATGGAACTGGGGCTCAAGGAGCTCCTGTGGGCCTGGGACTGAAGAGCCCCACAGCTGTGCCTTGGAGAACTGGGGAAAGCCATGGGCTGAGAGTAGAAAGGAGAGCAGAGACCCCAGCCCTAGTCTGCAGCAGAGAGGTCAAAATTATTCTCTCAACATGGAGGAGGGTGCAGAAAACCTTCATTTCACCCATCCCCAGCCCAACTCAGCTTCAAGGATTAGGAAATGGCTGTGGGCAGCCTCCCAAGGTTCACTTCTACATACTGATCTCTTTTATCTCCATGGAACCCCACAGAGATGTCTGCTGCTGCTCCTGCTTTGTGACAGGGATGGGCTCAGCACCCCTCCTTTCATGGAGACCTGTGAGGGTGCTTCCTGGGGGAGGCAGCCTTGCAGCACTGATAAGCACCCCCGCTTTGTGAGGTTGCATACTCTGTCTGGATGCAGGGAGGTCTACTTAGGGGCCCGAGGGCTGGCCTTCTTCAGTAGAGCAGGGAAGCCAAGACCCCATCAGATTCATAACAACACCCTCAAACTCAAGACTGGCCATAAGGACACCCCAGGGCTAGGGGAGGGAAATGGCTACTATCAGGAAGGCTAGAATGAAAACTGTAAGCCAGCTGGTATCCCGGATCCCTCCCTCCCCATGATCAGATGCCCCACCCCAGGCTAGCCAAAGTCCCAGGAGTATGAGCAGCTGGCTGTGTGACTTTACCTGAACTCTGACTTGGTACCAGAAGCTATCAGCTAGATCCACCCCCTGAATCCCCAGGAACTTCCCTGAGAATCAGACAGATGCCTAAAGATGCTGACATCTGGGCTTCTCAGCATCACCCATCTCTTGTCTCAGGTCTTCTGGTCAGCACTGAGGCAAGCACAGACAGCCAGGCATCAGCAGGATCTGTGGAAAGAGAAAGACCACAGTAAAGAGAACAAAGCCATCTGGACTATTCACAGACCACACGGGCAGAAAAAAAGCTTTACATACCCAGCAAATTCCCAAAACAAAGATCAGAGAGAACAGAGAGGAGAAAATCACCCAAAAGTTTTTCCCCAGAATTCTCCAGAACTAAAATTTCCCATTTGAAAGAACTCACAGTGGATTAAAAGAGCCACACTTTGGGGTACATGCTTGTGAAATGCCAGAATACTTGGGTCAGAGAAGGTCCTTTGTGATCCCAAGAGGATAAGGCAAGTCACAAAGACTATAGTAGTAGTCTCCTCAAATTTCCCAACTGAGGGCCTGGAAGAAGGGGTCACTGGGCTCACACTCTTTGAATTCCAGATGACAGAAATCTTTTCCAATTCTATACCCAGTCCAACTAGCAGAGGAATAAAACTCTTTTCAGACACGAAATCCTACTAGAAGGTATCCCTGTGTATCCTTTAGCAGAAGTTACTAAAAAAGGTACTCCAAAAGACAAGAAAATAAACCAAGAAAATGCACTCAGTAGGTGGCCAGGAATTTCCTGGCAACCAGAGCTCCTCAACTAGTAGCTTCAGCTAAGACGTGGGCAGCTGGTCCCTGATGGAGTAGATGTCTGAGGAGCTGGAGGTGTGGATACCACCACAAGCAATCAGCAGTCACCGTATCTCAGGTGCATTCGATGGGGCTGCCTCAGATGGAGCCAGCGCCTCTCCATATGAGCTTCCTGTGGAAGATGCAACATTGGCCACACCCCTAAAACAGCACCAAAACCATTACAGTTCTGAAGTCAGGAATCACAGCTCCAATGAAGGGATGGGCAGGACTGCTTTCTTCTGGGGACCCTAGAGTATGTTTGTCCTTCGCAGCTCCCAGGGACGGGCTGTGCTCCTTGGCCATGGCCTCTTCTGTCTGAAAACCCAGGGAGGCTGCTTTCTCCCACAACTTTACTCAACTCTCACACTTCCAGCTCTCCCCACACTCTCTCCACCAGAGGTGAGGACCCTGTGATCACACTGCCCCCTCTGAAAACCTGGGCCACCCTCCCCAGTTTGCGATCAGCTCAGTTTATCCCTCCATGCTCCCTTGCCTAACTCCCCCCACCATCCTCTTGCTCTGGCCACACATGCCTCAGGGTCTTTGCACAGACCATTCCCTCTGCCCAGTTGCTGCTCCTGGACATGCAGGCAGGCCTCTCCTTGCTCTCTTGTCTCCGCTCAAATGTGCCCCTGTGCATCCTTTCTTGCTCAACCTGTTGGAAATCATGCCCTCCTTGTGCCCAAGTGCCCACTGACCTCTGTGTTCATAGCACTAGGTTTCCCAGCCTGCATTCCATTACGTCCCTAACAAGGTGAACTCAAGGGTGATAGGGAGACTCCCCTAATTTTGTCACTGCTGTGACCTCAGAGCCTATGGCTGAGCCTGGCACACAGTAGGTGTGCAGAGATCAGACATAAGGCTCACGCTGGAATCTGCTGGGCCCTGTCTTTGGCAGTCCTACTTCCTGTCACTGCCAGAAGATGGAAGCCAGACTCTGGTCTGGTAATCTGTTCTCATCACTGTCACCTCTCTGGAACACCCTGCTTTCCTTGCTGCCTCAGTGAATCTGCCTGTCCTGGACATTCCATACAAATGGAGCCACACAGCATGTGATCTGGGTCTGGCTCCTGCCACTTGTAACATGTGTCAGACCTTCGTTCCATTTATGGCTGACTAATGTTCTGATGAGTGGATGGAGCACATTTCATTCACCCATCAAGGTGACTGTAACATTCCCCATTCATTTCAATTTCATTAAGCTTCTGCAGTTTTGGGTCTATATTAGGTGATGAGACTGTAAATCAGCTGGAAGGAACAGTTGGCACAAACCCTGAACAGTGGTGACCCTCAGGATGGCAGAAAGGTCATGCAATGGCTGTGGGGCTGCAGGTAGAGCATGGCCTGTGCTCCTCTGTCCGGCAAGCCCCAAGGACCCGTGCCAACCACACACGGAACTATGCAACATGCTGGGCACGCTCTATTCATGTACTCTTTTCAAACACTGAAAGCATTTAAATAACACCTGTTGGGATACAGTTCATATGCTGTCTTGTGGCTTGCATCTCAGATGTGCCTTGGAGAAGTGGCTGGATCATGGAAACATTCACAGCTGAAAGGGCTCTTGGGAGGTGGGTGTACTTGGAGGGAGTGAGTCTTGGAGATGTGACCTTGACCCCTGTATCTGGTCCCCACATCCTCCACCCTGGCGCTTTCCCTCTCTCTGCTTCTGGCTCTCTTGAAGCCAAGTGGCTTTCCTCCCCCTTCCCTATGATGTTTCTGTCCTGCAGTCAGCCAATCATGGACTGAACCCTCTGACTGCCAGAGTAAGTCCTTTGAGTTGCTAATGATAGCATTTCCACACAGTGAGGAAATGCTAAGGATCATTATAGCCTCCCTGTACCGATGGAGTGCCCAGAGGCCTGACACTAGCACAGCTTCACTGCATACCTTTCACCTGGTTCTAGGAGCTACCACCACTTGGCCCAGGCTGCAGTCTACTTCTTTCTCTATGGATTTGTCTCTTCTGGGTGAAATCCTTTTCAGCCAGTTCTGTTCAACAGGCACTGTGCTGTCTAGCTCACCTGTGTGGAACACCTGTAAGTGCCAAATTGATGCTCTCTGCCCAGGGGATGCTGCCTCCTCCCTGACCACCATGCTTTGATGTCCTCCCACAGTGAGGTCCTGAGGCAGCCAGGCCTTCCCTTGAGGACACCATGGGCTTCCACTCCTGGAGCAGCAGCCTTTTGGCCTCCAGAGTAGTCTGACCCTGGAGGGCTGACCCAGGGCCAGACCTTGCTGATGTCTTGGGACAACCCAGGACTAGAGCACAGCCTGGGTACCAGCACGGGTTGTTCTTGTTTAGCAAAAATGACACATACGAGGGGAAATCATGCAGCAGTGAACTGATTGGGAAGGCAGCCTTCAATGAATGACATCATGCCCAGAACATAAATCTTGGGTGTATGATTTATTTATGTTAAGAAATCCACAGATGATGCTGAGTTTTCAATGGCTTTGTTTAAGTGATAGTTTTGCCTTTTTAGTGAAAGTTGGAGCAATGATAAACAGCTCCAGCTGTAAAAATTAAAGGCAGAGGGGAAGCCAAGGTGATTATTACAGAAAAATGCTGAGTGGGGTGGGGTACTTGGCCCTTCCACCCTCTAAAATGAAAATTATCCTCTGCCACAATGTGCCACGAACAATTACCTGCTGTTTATTAATTAACTGCTTTTAAAAATGCCACATTTCAGTGAGAAACTGTTATTTCTCTGTTGTGAAAACTGGCTTGCTCATGTTTGTTAGAACCACTGGGCCAGTGCGGGCCGGCTCTGTGCACACTTGGTGGACACCTCTGTGACTGGAAATACCCTAAAAGTGCAGAGAAGAGAATGCCGGACGTGGTGGCTCATGCCTGTATCCCAGCACTCGGGAGGCAGAGACAGGAGGATTGCTGAGTTCGCGGCAGCTTGCCTGGGCACCATAGTGAGCTCAGGGCCAGCCTAAACTACAAAGCGAGACCCTGTCTCAAAAAGCAAAAAAAAAAAAAAAAAAGTGCAGAGAAGAGGGTAACCTGCTTGGTGCGTTACTCCCAAGGGAGCCCAAGGCCGCCCGCTGAGATGTGAGTGCCCTGTCCTTGGGCAGCTGAGGCTCAGTCCCAGGGGGATGGGCCAGGGGACTCCCCAGCAAGAGGTGGGTTAGGGAGCACAGACCCCCATGGCTGAGCCCTTCTGGACCCAGGATCGCAAGCAGATGTCCAAAAGGCCAGGGCCATCTCTGGACCTCACCCCAGGGGCGGCTGAAGGGAACCCTAGGAAAGGGCTCCCTCCACCTCTGTCACCCCAAAAGCAGTCAATGGGGTGGGCAGCACCTCACCTGAGTCCTGCTGCAGCTCCGTGTGAGGACAGGTCCCCATCCCTGCCTGAACAGCTCACACCTCAAGGGAACCCTCTCAGCTTCTGCCACATGGGGTCACTGTAAGTGCCACAGGGGGTGATGTTGAAACCCAGGGTGGGAGGGAGCTGGGCAACACCCAGGCCCTGCAGGGCCAGGTTTCAGGTGCTGAATGCCATGCGGGAACTGGGACAAACAGGGTGGGGCTCAGCCTCGGTGGGCAGCAGCACAGCCAATTGCCCCAGGGAGACTGGGCTGGTCTTCCAGGAGCTCCTAGGACGCACCTCCTGGGGCTCCAAACTCACCAAGCACCAAGCACGGCCCAGCTTGGCCAGGTGCCCCTGTTCTTCAGGAGGGAGATGCCCCTGGGGGGAGGGCACACCCCAAATTCCACCAAGTGTCAGGCCCACTCTCCTGCTCCAGCCTCTCCCACATACAAGTCATGGATGAAAGAATGCCGGACCAGGGGAGATTGATGGGGTGGAGAGCCGGAGACCTCCAGGCCCAGAGGCAGTTTAGAGCCCGAGGTCCAGGAGGGGTCTAGTCAGGGGAAGTGCAACAAGCCCCAATCTCAGCCTCCTGGCAGGCTGAGGCTGGAGGAGCACAGGCTGGGGGATTTAGGAACTTAAGAGACCCTTGCTGAAGATAAAAGATAAGAAGGGCTGGGGATGTAGCTCAGTGTGAAAGTTGTGGGTTCAGTACCAAGTACCAAGAAAGGAAAATGAAGAGAAAAGGAGGAAGGAAAAAGGGTGGGGGAGGCAATGAAGGAGGTAAGGAAAGGGAGAAAGAGAGAGGAGGAAGAAAGAGAGGGAGGGAGCGGGAGAGGAGGAGAGGAAGGGAGGGAGGAGGGACCTGACGCTGGGATGGTCCCTGGAACCGCCAAGACTTTGGACAAGGAGCCTGCAGATTCCAGGAACACGCTCCTCACTCCTGACTAACCTGCTTCTCCTTCAACCCTGGGCAGCTGCCCCGAGGCTCCAGCTCAGAGCCAGCTCCTAGCGAGGAGAGCCCCTGAGGTGGGCCCTGCGACAGCGACAGCGACAGGACACTCTCCCACTCTCCGTAAGTACCAGGCTCTCTCCTGATGCTGCCACGCCGCCTCAACAATACTGCCTGGCCTGTCCTCCCACTTCTAACTGGAAACGGGGCTCCCAGGAAGCTGCAGAGGTCCTAGTGTGGCGTACCTAGCATGTTCACATTTCATCCTCAGCTTGTCAGGCTCCATGGAGGAGGGGTGCCTCCCCTGTGGCCACCAGCTGTGTGCCCTTTGTAGTCCCAGAGTGCAGTGCCTCCCTGCGAGCCAGCAGAGTTGGATTCCCCAGGACAGACACACAAGGTCCTCAGTAAGGCGACCCAAGGAGAGTACAGGGTGCACCAGGCTAAAAACAGATGTATCCCTTTCCTTTGTTGGGACCTCGGTGCCGGCTTGGTGCCCGTCACAGGAGGGAAGGATTCTGGTGAGCACAGGTTGTAAAGCCTAACCCAGCTGCCTTGAGCCTGGGGCACAGGGACTTTGCCCCGTGGTGGGGGGGGGTTGTTCCTGGAGGACACACAGACAGCTGCCATCATCTTGGGGTCATTCTGCACAACTGGTAATTTTTTCCCTGCTCAGGGCCGTTCTGGTCTCTGCGCTTTTCCATTTCCGCCAATGTGATGCACTGATTGGTTCCACAGAAAGCAGAGAGGAGGGGCAGCATCCCCAGAACCCTAAACCCCTGAGCTCCTCCCTCCCCAGGTTTCCTATTCTGACCTCCCCATTCCCAGAGGGACAGTAGAAGCCATTCAACCCAACTCCCCAGGACAAGCCCAAGAGCCCGCCAGACACCCCAGGATTTGCCAGTCCCTGGCTATGCCTAGGAAGACCTAGTCTGGAGGCAGGAGGAGGAGGCTTCTGGGTGGGGTGTATCCCCAGAGATTGGCTGTATGAAGCCTGTGGCTGCGTCCACTCCCCAGGTCCCCACCCCAGCTCATGTCCTCTTCCAGATTCAGGCTACTGGGTGGTACCACATGAGAGTCTGAATCCCTTATGTTACATTTCTGGGTACCCTGTGCCCTGTGATACTCTGGAGGTTTGGGAGAGGGACCCAAACACTCCTCCCCCAGCAGGAGGGAGAAGAAAGTGGAAGCTGAGGAGGTGGGAAATCGGAGGGGACTGGGAAAGACAGGTGGGCGGAGAGCACTCCTAGTTACTTGAGACGCACCTGGTGGTCCTGATGGTCCTTCCACACCATCAACAGGCCCCGACAAAACCTGGCATATCTGCTTTCGGGTCCCCCTGCCAACCCCACGTGGGCTCTAGAGGACCCAGCACACGGCCTCTGGTCTTTGAAGTGGAAGTCCAGGTGGGGGATGTGGGCAGTCCCTGCGATATGGTGACACCGTTGGGAATGGAGTCACAGAGGCAGTTCTAATTTCTAAACCAAGCTGGTCTGCAACGCGGGCGGTTCCGGCCACGGCCGCTGATTTGGGTCTGCTCCCTATCCTGCAGCTCTTGTGGGTGTCGGGATTTGAAAGCTGGCTCCTCACCTGGTGGCCCTGGAGCCAGGCTGCCTGTTCACCCCAGCCAGTGCCTCAGCTCCCAGTTTTCGTTGCTGTCTGGGCCTCGCCTGATGCAGGAAAGGGAAGCAGCGGCTTCATCTAGGAGGGCAGCCACAGAGCGCAGCGTAAGTCCCTCTGGCTGTACGGCGGCAACATGGGCGGGTGGGGACCGGGCACAGACCTCCCCAGCTGTCCACGGCCATGCGTGGGGTGAGCATGTGGCAGGAGAGCACACGCAATGCCAGCCCAAGGTCAGGATTCGTTGGCGGTTTTTTACAGGTCCTGGGCTGGAGAGGGAAAGTGTGGAAAACAGATTCCTTTTACTGCTCCCTGCGGGGATACCGGGGATACCGCAGGCCGCAAGGGAGTCAGCCTCCTGTCTGTAGCCGCTAACGTCCCCGCCCTCGCGGGAGCTGGTCCTCTCCTGGACTCATGGGCGAGGACAGGGGAGCGCGGTCTACAGCCTTCAAGTCTTAAAACAAATGCAAACAAACACAACAGAACCGCCCATCCTAGGGAACCTTTGAGTGCGTGCGCAGCAGCACCCCAGCCCTGCGATGCACTCTACACATCCAGTAACAGCCAGTAGCCGCAGCAGGGGCGGCTGTCCCTGCACTCCGAAGACATCAGTTTCTGAACAAAGCGTGTGTGAGGTTTGCTCGAAGTCGGCCTCTGGGTCTGATCAGGGAAGTCGCGGCTGAGCGTGCCTCGACCTGTCCCTCCCCTCCCTCCCGCACCCGCTTTCCAGCCAGGAGCTGGTGTCAGCACTAGGAGGGTCCACCTGGGGCCAGAAGTTAGGAACCACATCCCTCCTGGACCTCAAAGTCACCCAGATCACAGCACAATTGGTAGGGAGGGAAAGAGGGGCAAAAATGGGTGGGGTGGACTCCTGGGATGCTGGGTAACTGTCTATTCACGCAGTTTCAGAACCTCGGGAGGAGAAAATGGCCCCCAACCATCTCAAACTGAACCTGAGTCCAGGGCTGCAGCTGCAGTTACCCTCTGAGTCCTGTCAGGGCCACAGACTCCACTGCCTCAGCTTCCACTCTGTGCAGTGGGGCCCACGGCAGCTCTTCGGGGGCCCCTCCTAGCCTCCTGCCTCTGGTTGAGGTCTGGTGCTAGATGATGTGCCCTAGAGTGAGGCTCTCATCTTGCCTGACTGGGGTATAGAGCATGTGTGTGGGGGGGGTCAAAGAGAGATCCTTTGGGGACCTTGTCAGCTGGTGGAGAGCTTTGGGGAAAGCTCCTGTATAGATGAGAAGAGAGGTGTTTTTACTTTTTTTTTTGCCACCCAGAAAGGAGCCAGAGGATGAGCAAAAGGAGCAGAAATCCCAGAGTACTCTCTTCCCCAGAGGGTGCTGAGTGCCCAAAGAGAGTGGCCAAATTTAGGGGGCACAGAGGAAAGGAAGAGAAAGGCAAGAACCTGGTCGGCACCTCTGGCCCAGCAGGGTTTCCATCTCCACCATGCTCAAGGTCTATGAGGGGCAGGCTGGCAGCTCAGACAGCTTGGGCAGAAGGCCTGGCCATGTGATGCCCCTGTAACCTGGAGTGGGTGTGTAACCAGGGAGCTCGCTTGGGGGGCCCTGGGGCCAGGACCCTCCTCACCCATGGTCTTCTCCTGGATGCTTTTCTCCCAGGCAATCTTCTGGCAGGGAAGAGGTCTCAGGCTGGGTTCTGGCTCCTCCCCTGCTGTCCCAGAGCCTGAGTTGCTGGTGAAAAGCCCTCTCCCTCCCATGCAGTTGGTCCTGGACCCCACAGCAGTGTGCCCTCTTGTCCTGTGGGGCTTCTGGCTAGCTGGCCCACACCTCACAGAATTCTGGGGGATATCGTCAGGAGGGGTCAGCACTTCCAACCCCAGTGTGGGGTCCTGGGTCAGGGTCAGCTTCAAGACTTCCTAGAGCTTGAGTTGGCTTGAAAGTAGCTTCAAGCCTGGTAGCAACCATCTTTTCCCTACAGGGTACCCATTTGCCCGAATCAGCCCCTTAAGTTCCCCCAAAGCCTCTGCCAGGCAAGGACACAGATGGCCCCTCCCAGGAAGACTGGCTTTCCCGGTGTCACCTTTTCACTCTGAGGCTCCTGAGTGTTTGACCTGCTCTTCACTTCTAAGCCTGGCCACGCGGGGGCAGGGCCTGGCCAGTCCAGGACCAGGCCTTGCCAGGGCCATGGCCTTGAGGGTGGCCTGCTTGGCTGAAGCAGTCCGGGAACGAATAGCCCTACTGGAGCTGTGGCAGCTCAGCCTTGGCCTCTGATCCCCATGCCCAGGCAGGCCAGCAGCCAGAGTGCCCTCCCACCGCAGAAGGCAGCGAAGGGGCACCAAAGCCTTGCTTGCTCCCCACATCTCCAAGGTCAGCACAAGAAGGATGGCTGTAGCCTCCCAGCCTGGCCTGAGCCCACCTGAACAGTGCCCCCCTGAGCCTAGGTGGGGGCAGGAAGGAGGCTAGGCCTTCCTAACCTTGGGGCCTCTCCAGCACGGGCAGGAGGGCTAGCCCAGCCGGCTGGGGGAGGTGACAGGCTCACAGCTCCATGGAGGTGGCCTGTCTTCACAACAAACCCTTAGAGGGCACAGGCAGATCTCAGGCACCTGAGTGCCAAGGTGCACGTGTGACTTTGAGCCCTTTCTTGGCCAGCAGCCTCACCCTTGGCCCAAGGTCAGCAGGACTGCGGCACCCTACATCCCAGGGTCAGGTGGGGACTGTAGTAATGCCTGGTCTGCTCTGGGGACTCCCCACCGAGGGCACCAAAGCCTGCCCGCATATGGGGAGATCAAGGACCCAGGGTCGATGTGTGGGGAGGGCCATGGGACAATGGGCCCTGAGAAGGACTCAGACCGAAGACCGTGTCTCCCCACCCCAGCCACACTCACCTAGGGCAGGAAAGAGTGGAAGCAGCAGTGAGCTGTGCATCCTGGCTTCCCAAGCAAACGGGGTGCAGACCCGGCCCTTGAGCTGTGGGTGCTTTCGAGGGGCTGGAATATGAGCAGGAAAGCGGCTCCTGAGCAAGTCCCAGGCACCTTCGCTACCACAGCTCTGCTAGACCTTTCCTCAGGGTAGCCAGGTGCTGCCGCCTCCTAATTGGGTGCCTCTATTCGAGGATCTGGGCGCCAGGGTCGGTTCTGTTCTGGCCGCCGTTTCAACACCAAAGACCAGGGGTTCCGGCTTCAGCTTCGAAGTCTCGGGCTGCGGAAACTGGTTTCGTTGCACAACAAAGAGGGAGTGGGCAGGAGCCCCACCTGGAGAGTCAGGGAGATCGCTCACCCCCGCCCAAGGTTCAGGTGCCCCGTGACAGCTCCTCGTCCCGCTGCCTGGCCGGACCTTGGAACTCGGGAAGGGCTTGGAGGCAGCAACCCAGCCAGGGCAGCTCCTTCCTTTCCTTCCCGTTCAGTCTTGGAATCCAATCGCGCGCCGGTGAGGAACCGCGCTCACTTCGCCAGGTTACCGGGGCTGGGGCCACCCTGCCCGTGCCCAGCCTGGCCCCTCTGCCAAACCTCGAGTGTGAGCGCCTGGGGGGCGGCAGAGCCGGCGGGTCCGCACTCCACCACCTGTGCGGGCCCGCAGCCACAGACGCTTGTGCAGGCGGAGGCCGAGGCCCGAACCCGGCCCGGCACGGAAGCCCGCGCACCAGTACTCACCTGGGGCCGCAGGCAGCTGAGCCGAGCGCTCGGGCCGTCCCGGAGAGAGAGGTGCAGGGCAGCCCGGAGCGTGCGGCCCGTATGCCGGTGCTCCGGGGCCGCTACCGGACCCGTGCCGCCCCCAGCCGGGCGCGCTGTCTTTCCTACGCCGCTGGGACCCCGGCGTGGGTCCGCCACCGCCCGCCAGCCCAGCGGAGCGCAGAGCCCGCGGCGCCCCGGCCGTTGTTTCAGAGCCGAAGAACCCGAGCGGTGGCCGTGGGTGGGGCGGGGGAGGGCGGGGGCCGCGGGGCCCGCAGGGGGCTTCGGCGGAGCCGGGTTCAGGCGTGCGGGCCGACACCCCCGCGTGATCGCGGGGAGGGGGCGGGACCGAGGGGCGCGTGAGAGAGCAGAGCGGGTCTGGGCGAAGGATAACGAGAGCTTTTTAATTAGGAACGAAACGCGACCCACGCGGCGGGCCCGGACCCGCGTGCGAACTGTCGGCGCGCGTGCCAGGATCCCGGGAAGTCGCGGAGCCCCGAAGCCGCCGCCCCATCTTCGGGCCCGGCTGGGGCGAGAGCTGAAGCGCGACGCAACGCAAGGGCAGGGCGGGGGGACGGTCACCTCGCCTCCAAGGCCACCTGGGTCCTTTTAAAGTGTCCGGGGTGCGGGCCCCGGGCGGGAGCGCGGAGCACGGAATGTTTTCTTAAAGGGCCAGTTCCGAGCTGCGCCGGGAGGGGGGGAGGGGGGGAGAGCCAGAAGTGAGGTGAAGACCGGGAAGGCAGCGGAGAGCCCCCCAATCCCGCGCCAAGGCGGCGGCGGCGGCGGCGGCGGCGGCGCGACGATGAGGATGATGAATACATTGCAAAGTTTTTTTGGCCCCGGCGAGGGGTGTCAGATTGAGTGCTCTGTGCGCATGTGCGAAGGTGTCCAAACTGACAATGCTGGGGAGATGAAGATAGTGTGTAGCTGCTTCTGGGCTCACGGAGGAGGAGAGAGATTCCGCGAGCCGACACCATGCGATCCAAGGCGAGGGCGCGGAAGCTAGCCAAAAGTAAGTCTCCCGCGCCCGGCCGCGCCGCGGGGCCGGGGCGCGGGGCCGGGGTGCGCGTCGGGGCGCGGCCGCTCGGCGCGCCCGCCGCTCGGGGCCCCAGCTCGGCCGAGCGCGGCCCGGGGGCCGCTCCGCCTCCCTCCCGCGCTCCGGGGCGGCCGGGTTCGGCGCGGAGGCTCGGGGCGCCCGGGCCGCGCGCTCCCCGAGGGCGCCGGCCCCCTCCCCGCCGGACCCCCGCCCCCCCGCCGCGTCAGGCGCCCGGGCCCGGGAACCCGAGGCGCGCGGTGGGGGCCAGGCAGGGGGGCGAGGGGGAGGGCCGGGCTGGAGGGGAGCGAAAAGCGAAAGTTAGCGAAAAGTTGCCGGGAGGGGAGAGCAACTTTTACTGCTCGCTCGCTCGCTCTCGCTCTCTCTCCGAGTAGCTCACAGTCCTGGTCAAATCATATTCCGGGCTTTTGAAATAGTGGGCGCTAGAGCACCGCCTTTGGCGTCCGCCAGCCGGGCGCAGAGGAGGGAGACCCCGAGCCAGGGAGGGGCGGAGGAGGGGGCGCGGGCCGGCGCCCACCGGCTCCGGGCGCGGGGCAGGGTGGCGCGGGCAGACGCTCCGTTGCCGCCGCCGCCGCGCGGGGGACCAAAATGGAGCCTTCGCCCTGCGCTCAGAACTGTTGTCGCCAAGTTTATTCCCAGGCGGTGCCCCGCGTGGCGGCGGGCGCCCCTCAGGGACACGGCTTCGCGCGGGCCGGTTCCTCGGCAGCAGGGTCCCCGCTAACAGGCCGACACGCTGCCGCGCCGGTGGCCCTGGCCGGACCCGCTCGCACTGCCTCTCCTGGCACCGCTGCGAGGCGGGGAGCACCGCTGCCCCGGCGACACTGCCCGTTCTTGGGTCTTACTTTCTCTTTCGCTCCGCCTGGGGCCGAGCCCAGGGCTCCTCAAGCAGCCCGCTGCCGGCTCGGGAGCTCCGGCCGCCCGTGCGGTCCCTCTGAGCAGCCCATTTGCCCTCTGCGTCTGGCCGCCGGCTCCATCGGCTTCAAGTCCGGTGGGCCGGTGTCTTTGGGCCTCGGCGGGCAGGTGGGGACTGGCGGCCGGCGGCCCGGAGAGCGAGGCTCCCGCAGCAGGGCAGCGGCCCGGTTACAGCGAAGCGGCGGCAAGCGCAGCGCCCGGGGACTCAGCGCCGCTGCCCTTGCGCCCCGGCTTCTCTCTGCCTGTGAGTGGTGTGTCCCAGCCTGTGCCACAGAGACTCGGCAACCACCAGGCCAGGCAGGATGCACCTCCTGGGCCAACCTGGTCCTGTGCTGGCAGCCTGGCCTCTCTGTGTCCGGAGCTGTGCCTTGCAGAGCGAGCCCGGTGGGCACGGGGCTCAGACGGTTTTCAGGAAAAGCTCTTCAGTTTTGGCTTGGAATCTGGCCGGTGTTGGTCTCACCGTGGGCTCTGCAGCCATAGGCCGCAAGCTGAGCCTGCAGGGAAAAGCAGCTCCTGTCCGCAGCTGCCACCAGGCTCCGCCGCGGGGCATTCGTGGCCCCTCAGGAAGGCACTCCTCCCAGCCAAGCTTCTCTGCCGGCTGCCCTTGGCCTTTTTCTCCTGGGCTTCCGTGACCTCTGACCCCTCTTGGTGCGAACAAGGCCAGACGTTTCTCTGCGAGGCTGAGGGGCTGCAGTGCCCTGCGTGGCTGCCTGATGCGTGGAGGTGGGTGTTGGGTAGTGGATGCTTGGGTCTGTGTGTGCAACTCATGTCTTTCCTTGTCACAACAACCTGGCTGCTGGCGACACCCTCCCTGATCGGCCCTCAAAGGGAAGGGCCAAGGCGGGAGCTAGAAAGAGTTCAGCTGGGACTTCGCTGCAAGCGAGAAGCAGGCGAAGCACACAGTGCTGTGTACCATCCGCGGCCCTGGAAGCTTCTCAGAGGCCCACGCCTGGCCAGGGACTCAGCCCAAGGCTGGCACCACCTCCATCAGTTGGGGTCAGTGGGTTTCCTGGCCCCAGCTCTGCTATGACCGGCACTCACGGGCAGGCAGGCGTCCTGTGGCCTGGAAACCGGAGAACTAGACTCGATAGGAGTCCAGTACACTAATGTAGACTTTCTTGTCTTCCAAAATCAGGTCAGGGCAGGAGCCTGCCTTCGTGGCCCAGACCTGAGCCCAGGGGTGGGAGAGCCCTGGGACCACCGCCCAGGAGGCATAGCTAGAAGGCTACCACTGGCCTTTCCCAAGAAGGTGGCTGGCCAGGCTTAGAATCATGGCTGAGTTTGATTTCACTGGGCCGCCTTTGAAGCAGATGTGGGCTTGCTGAGCCCCTGGCTCCGTTACCTAAAACCCAGGCAAGGTGCTATGGCAGCACTGGGCATCCCAACCCTGGCCGGGGCTGGGGAGGGAGCTGGGTCTTTGTGCTTCAGGGCTCTGCATTGCCCATGCATTTCAGACAGGAGATGGGACAGAAGGACAGCCCGGCCAGGGGATGTGACCTCATGACCCAGAGTGGAGGAGCTGCCCCTGAGGGTGTACATAGGGCTGTAATTTCATTTGTGTTTCCTGGTGACCCTGTCCCCGGCTGGTCCAGGTGCCTCGCTCAGGTGGGCCCTGCTAAGGGCCGAGTTGGTAGCCCTTCAGGGCCCATGGCGGGGGCCATGTTCCAAGGGCAGAGGCTACAAGGGCACCGGGAAGGGCCATGGGTCAGTGCCCAGGGAACCTGAGCCTGGGGCCAGGCACAGAGATCAGCCCAGGAACAGGGTCTGCTTACTCAAGGGGGACCAGGGTAGGCCAGTGGGGAAGGGGCCTGTCCTTGCCCCATATTTAAACACGAAATGTCTGACAATGGCTTATTGTTTCTTCCATTGCTGTGAGCCAGGTGGGCAGGTGGGGGTTAGCAGAGCCACGTGCCCTCCTGACCTCCACCCTCTGCACAGCACAGCTGGGTGCCACTTCTTGGGGCACTGAGCCCTGAGAAACTGTGCAGCCCCCACCAGAGCTGCCCTGGAGGCCTGGTCCTGTGGAGGCATAGAAGCCATGGTCCAGGACACCATTCATGCCAGCGCTGGGAGGGGTGAGGTGTGTGTGCCCCTCCCAAAGTGCTGAGCTTGGTGTGTGCCTGAGAGATGTGTGAGTAGGGCTGCAGAGCAGGGTTGGAGATCCAGCTCGCAGCAGGTTCCTCCTTCCCTGGGAAACAGGACTGCTCAGCTCCTGGGGTGCCCCTGACCCTACCCCGTTCCCCCTCCCCTCTGGAAGCTCCCTCCTGCCAGCTCTCCCCAAAGCCCAGCCAGCACACTGTCTTATAACACCAGTCAGGGCAGCAGCTCCAGGATCTCTTCGGCAGGACTAAAGTGTTCTGCCCGCTTCGGGCGAAAACTTCGAGGCTGTGTGTGGGGCGATGCAGGGCTGGCTGCCAGGTCCGGTGCCCTGGGCGCTGTGCTGTGTGTCTGTAGCTCTGCCTGCCACTGGCCACATGGTGTGCCATGGTGCAGAGCCCTGCAGGAGGGGCTCTCCAGGCTGGCTGTGGGGTGGCCACCTGGTGGGCTCCAGGACTGCTGCGTGGGCTGCTTTGGAGGAGCAGGTGCGCACAGGCTGCAGCCCCTCCTGCCACAAAGCTCTGGACACTCATCCCCTCTGGGCGGTGCCCCAGGCAGGGGACTGGGTCCCAGTTTTTCCTCAAGGCTGGGTGAAGGTGGCTGGGGCTCCTCTTGGCCCCTGGGGGAGGCAGGGCTGGGACAGCTCCTGAGCCGCCTTGGACACCATTAGCTCCCTGTTCCATTCAATTAGGAGGTAATTAAGGATCGTTGGGGGCTGGTACTAGTAATTAAGGTGATGTATAATTAGAGTTTCAACTAAAATTATCCGGGATTAAAAATCTTTTGAATAATTTCGTTTAAAAATTTCAAATAGCATTAAATACAATTTATCAGGTTGTGAATCAACCCATGTATCAAGTCCTGGAAGCTGTAGCTCAGGGAGCGGGCGCCAGGGCACGGGGCAGCGCAGCTCTTCCCCATCTTGGTCTCCACACGCAGGGGAGAAACTTCAGGGCGGAGCGGAGCCCAGTCTTCTCCCGCTCTGCTACAGCCAGCTAGCTGCCAGGGCGATGGCTTTGGGACAAGGGACAAGGGACAGACAAGGGGTAAGGGAAGGCACAGGGCTCTGGGCTGAGGGTGGTGGGGAGCCGCCCTCTCCCTAAGCACAAAGTGACCGCCAGTTATGGGGTATAGAGCCCTCCTCAACACTACATTGCGGGGTGCCGGCAACCCCAGCCCAGCCAGGGCAGTGCCTCTCTCTAGCGGCCTCCGCCAGTGCCGCCACTGCTGCTGCTGCCGCTGTCGCCACCGCCACCGCCGTTGCCGCTGCCCCTGCAGCCACCGCCACCGCTGCCGCCGCCACCGCTGCCTTCGCGCCGCCGCCGACGCCGCTGCCGCGCCACCGCCGGTCCAGCCCCACGGGGGTCGCCTTCTGCTTTCAAAGCAGAAAAGATGTTGTTGCACCAGAACCTACAGACCCTCAAAGGGGCCCAGGGTTCCCTTCAGTAGGGCTCTGTAGACCTGGGAACCCGAGAGTATGCCTGACCTGGGTCTAAATCCAGAGGTGCTTCCAGGGAACCCTAGGCAGGGAGGGCTGTTGCCTGCAAGTCCAGCTTCAGAAGAGGCAGCTGTGGGCCAGTGTCCACAGGGTGCAGCTGAGCGGACCCCTGTTTCTGGCGGTCAGAAAGGCTGCGAGCCTGGAGAAATGCTGGTATCAGTGGATGGGAGCCCACTCCCCCAACTGGTCCTGGGATGCGGAGAGCGTGGAGCAACCTCCACCTCTGTGAGGGCTCAGAGACCCCAGGCGAGTTCAGGGCTACAGGCATGCCGGGCGGGCGAGAAGACCTCTGAGGCCTCTCCTGGCAACCTCCACACACAGGGACTGCAGACCGTGGCTAATTCTGCAGTGCTTTTAATGTGTCAGGGTTTAAACATTTTCTCAAGACCATTGCTCAGCTTGGAGCAGGTCTGCTCTTAGAAGTCAAATAGGCATCCACATGCTTACATCTCTGTACATAGCAAAGGAACTGGTGCCTCAGCTGCCTGCAGCTTGGAGTCTTTATTTGCTTAGGCTGGCCTGGAGCCCCAGGAACCTGTGGCTTCCCTTGTCCTGCTGAAGATGCCTCTTCCCAGAGCCAGCAGGGTGCAGACCCAGGAGTTTCTGTGTGTCCACTGCCCTACTACCTTCTGCCCTGAGTGAATGCAGGAGTGAGGAGCTCTGCCTGGGTGGGGAGTGGGGCCACCCCTCAAGTCTGCAGCCTACCCTGTCTTCAGGCAAGAGGACTTCTTGCCTGCTGCTGGGCCTGAGCTGCAGGGCTAGCTTACAGCAGGCTGTTGCTCCTCAAATCTGAGAACTTATGGGCCTCATGGGGGCCGTGGTGACCGTGCTGGGCCTAGTGTCCCCAGCTCTGGCGACCCCCGGAGTGAAAGAAGAGTGGTCTCTTTCTGCTCTGACCACTCTAGTCTGGGGGTTGCAGCATCAAACCCTCCACTGTCTGGAGGTGTCTGACGCGCTGGCCCTCATCTGGCCTCTCCCAGGACTGAGGAACAATGCCCGGAGCTGGAAGACATGAGTGCCGGCGGCTTAAGATATATATATATATATATATATATATATATATATATTTGTTTAATAGTTAGCATTTTGTGCAAAAAAGGAGGGAAGTCAGATTCTGGTGAGGGCTTTGCTTATTTTATATCCCCTATAACTATTTCTGTCCATGAAAATTGGCTTAATTATATCAATGGAATGTTTCTTTTTCAATTCTGTATGCAATTAGTCCATCTTGCCGGCTGCAATTTATTTTAATAAAAAAATAAACCAGTGGTGTGTTCAGTTCCTCGTCCCCTGGGGACAAATGCGATTGGTGTGTTTAATTTCATTAACTACAATGCGGCCTACTGGAAAAATGTATAAAATCAGCTTTATACAGCTTAAACACTGGCATTTGAAACAAATCATTATTGCATTAGCTGTCACACTGGTAATTCTAGAATCTAGGGAAAAAATATATTATGGCTGTTTTTATAACCCTTTGCGAATGCACTGTTAAAATAATTTATAATCATTTTAAAACACGGCTCAGACCTGGTGAATATTTCATGTCTTCTCACTACAGCTTCGCATCATCCCATGCGTGTTTCCCGCATGGGCAGGTGCTGTTCCGGCCCTGATGGCTCACATCTCATGGCTGACGATTCTGTGGGCCTGGCTGGCAGCAGACGGTGCAGGTGGAATTGCTCTTTCGTCCTGACCAGAGCTCCACTCTTGAGAACGTGGAGTGCAACCATTGTCATCCAAAACTTGCTGTGGGGCAGGAGGGACCCAAGAGGCTGCTGCTTGGGAGCCCTACTGTCACCCAGCCTGCCAGCTCTAGGCAGGAAGAATGAGAGACATCTACTTGGGTTTCAGAGCTCTGGTGAAGCTCTAGCTGGTAGCTTCTCGTCACCCAGAATCCCTGCTTGGGAAAGTGTGGGGAATCCTGCATGGCTGCTTTCTGAGCCCAGTGTGAGAACCCTCAGAGTAGTTAGCTCGGAAAGAAGCAGCCTAGAACTGCTTCTGGGGATTCACGCATCCGAGCACCTCTAGCTTAGACTCGTGGAGTGTGTGTAGATGAGGGCTGTGCCCAGCAAGAGTGTATGTGTCCTGGCTGTATCTGATGGAGTTTGTGGTCCTGGCAGGACTGACAGAGAAGGTGGCACCGGGTCTCTCTGTGTGTGGTGACCTGTGGGAGTGTGGTGGGCCCTGCTGTGGGAGTCCCTTTTTGCCTGCTTCTGAGTTGGCCTGAAGCCTAGCAGCCTGTGAGTGGTCATGGCTCCTCCTAGTATGGAGGTGACTTGGGGAGGATCTGGGGAGCCCCTCACCATTTCCAGGGATCTTTGCTTCTTGCAGGGTCTCCCCAGGTGTTGCCAAGGGGCCCTACTGAGAAGGAAAAACTTTGCTTAGGGCATACAGCTGCAGCCTGGGGCCAGAGCTGCTGGCATGGGAGGAGAGGGTGCTTAGGTCCTGCCCAGAAACCTGCCTCACTTTCTGGACACCTCAGGAACAGGTCCTTCCCTTCTCTGTCTGCTGATTTAACTGGACAGATCAAAATGGGTTCATTTTATTCCTTCATGCAGATTTTATATTCCACACAGATTTCAACATTGGATGCTAATGAGACATTCTGAGGGGTTCCCAGATATGTCCTGTCTTTGGGTTATGAAGTGGGGCTGGGCACAGAGAGTCTGGGTTGTGTCTGGGCTTCCCCAGATCCATGGCTCTGGAGACAGTGTCCATGAAGTGACCTCCATACGACTGTGGTTTGCTTTCCATTTGGTGTGCTGTCGAGTTGAGAAATAAGTGGCTTTGTCTACTTTTCTTACTTTAGAAAGAATAACAAAGCTGAATGCTTAGTGCAAATACAAGCCCAGGCCGGCAGGCGCCCCAGAGGCTGCCTCTGAGGGCTCAGAGCCTGGGGGGTGGTTCAGGGGCCCCACCACAGCACAGGCTTGAGGGACCACAGTCCGGGACCCTCTCCTTTAGCAGGCTGGGTGCACAGTCGGCCCTTCCCTGGTTCCCAGGCCCTGGCCCAGTGTGGCTTCCTGGCATGGCAACCCTTACCTGTGCCAGGTAAAGATGGGGACGCTTTGGAGAATAAAAGTGAGTTTAAATTTGATCAGAGTGTTGCTGGGTGCGTGGGTGTGAATCTGTCTGTGGCGTCAGGCTGAGACAGCTGCACAGAAGGGTCTAGAAGGGCCAACATGGCGTTTGGTGGGGCATTTGATGGGTTCAGGGGCTAGGTCAGGATGCATGGGAATCAGACAGGCAGGACAAGTTTGCTTTTCATCTTCTTGGTGTGTTTGGAAAACTGCTTTGTGGGTTTTTAGCCTCACCTTTTGTGGGGGACCTGGGGGTGTGGGGGGGGAGGTGCAGGGGTCAGGCGGAGAGTGTGTCTAGCCCACCACCAGCCTCCCTTCTGCTCCAGCTGGGCCCAGTGTTGGTTCCTGCTTTACGGCTTGGGCCTGGAGTAGGATGTGTGCATCGTCATTAGCTGGTTATTTCAAACTGGACAGGTATGTGTGTGGCTGCCCCTGGATATGCGGCTGCAGCTCCCTTGTGCTCAGAGCTGGCTATACCCCTGTCTCCCTCTCACTCCTAAGCTGAACAGAAGCTCCCCCATCTGTCTGCAGGGCTGAAACAGCTGTCGGCATCTGCCAGTTCTTCCTTATCAGAGGTCCCCAGGTCCCGCAGGCCTAGATCCTGCTCGTTTTGGGGGCTACATTCCCATGGATCTGTTTACCTTTCCCTGCATCCCAACACATCATCATCTGTGAGCCTACTATGTGCCAGCCACTGAGCTCTCATATCAGGGGATTGCAAAACGCTGCCCTTATTGGGCCTAGCTAGAGGAAGACCTGGTCCCCAAGCTCTGGGTATTCAGGCTGTCCCCAGGTTGCTGCAAAGTGCAGCAAGTTGGGAGTTAGCAAGCACCCAGCAGACTCTTGTCATTCTGGCTGGGCAGCAGGTCTCTGCACAGGTCTCCTGAGCCCCTGCGTCCAGACTGCACCATGGGCAGAAAGCCAGAATCAGCAATCTTGCCTAGCCTGGCCGAGGGCTGCTAAGTGGAGAGGATGCTGAACCCCAACTCTGTTTATATCAAAATGTCAGATGGAGAGTACAGAGGGGAGGAGGCTTAGGGGTCCCCAGGCATCCCCTTTAAATTCAGCAGTTCAAATGAAGTCTGTTTCCCAGTGCTTGGGGTAGGTAGCACTGCCAGCATGTCAGCAGAGACAGAATGACGAGGAGGCCATGAATATTATTAGGGTTCTTTCCTGTGCCGTAGTTTAATTCTGTGCCTGTGTCCAGAACCCAGCAGTCAACACTACACCAAAATATGGATTTACATAATAGACTCTGGTTGCTGACTTGAGTTTGGTCTCCAAGGAAAGGGGCTGCATTTGCAAGTGCTCAGGCATCTGTATCTGCCTGAGGGACTGTAACTGCCTCCTCAGAGAGGCCGGCACACAAGTCCATAAAACATTTCAGCAAAGACTGAAAATGACATTGGCTGGAAAAGCCCAAGTCGTGATCACGGGACCGCCTCCTCAGTCCCCAGGCAAAGAGCAGGACAGCAGAAATGTCTCGGGAAACACTGGGCATTGGTTCTCACACTCCCCACGTCTGGCCTGGAGCCTCTGTCCAAGCTGGAGAAAAGCCCGGTGGAGGTCTCTGCTCTGTTGAAAATCAAATAGCCCAACAGCCCTGCACCCCCAGGGTGAATGTTGGTGCAGGGTGAGGCACCTGGAGTGTGGGCTGTGCTGCTGGCCCAGGCCCAGGGTGACCTTGGGGTTAAATCACAGAGGTGACATTTCCGGGTGGAAAAGAGAGTGCCGAGCTGCCCGCAGAGCCCAGGAAGCGATGACCCAGGACGTCTATTGACTCAGTAGAAATATGGCACTTTAAGTGGCTCCAGCCAGCAGAAAGCACAGCCTGGCTCAGGCTGTGCCACCTTCCCCTCTGCCACCTGCTTGTCTGAGGACACGGCTCCCTGGGAAACGTCTGGCCTTGCAAATTACTCACAGGCTCTGATTCCTGGAATAGCCGACACATTCCTGAACTACTTCAAAACCGGAGAGTGTTTTGTTGGCCAGAGCCGACACTCCTGGGGAGAGGAATGGCCTGAACACGGACCACGGACATCAATCTGGCCAGCACCTCAAGGTTGTTCTCACAGAGCATGCAGACATGCACATGTTATCTTCATGCCTGCACACATGTGTGTACCTGTCGAGCATGGGCCTGAGGTTTAAATCAGATTTGCCCGGAAGTTGTTCTTCTGTTTATCAGTGACATCACACACTTCCCTGCCCACTTATGCTTTGAAAAGAGCCACTCAGCTTCAGGGGACCCCGTGCCCTTAGCTCTGCCCAGTGTTGGAGATGACTGCAGTCAGAGGCCTGTGCCAGGCCTGGCCCAAAGCAATGTCGCAGCTGATGATTGTGAGAGAAGAAACCGGAAAAGTTCCAAGGTGGAAAGGAAGTAGCGATCTATAACTCCCAGGAAGAAAAGAACAGAATGGGCTATTGCGGCAATCTTGGGCCCTGGTGCTCACATTTATTAAAATTAGGCCTCTTGAAAAATTACAGAATTATGCTGCCAGTGTCAGGTTGCGAGATAATGATGTGTGTGTGTGTGAAAATATTAAATTGCAATAACACGTCGTGTGAGTACTCTCTGAATAGGGTATTCAGTTCCCAGCTCGGGCAGAACGTAAGCCAGTGACTGACAGAATACAAATGCTGTCATAAGGTGGGGGATTTATAACTGCCCTGGGTTTCTTGATCAGTCTCTCCATCTTGGCCACTTCTCCATCTTTTTCTCTAATGAATCAGCCTGATGATGCGGCTAATTATTTATTTATCACGTCAGCAGGAGGAAAAGCTATCAGAGACAAATCAATTCTTCCCTGGAAGTGATTTGCCATGACTTTAAAAATAACGGCTGCTGGGCCGTGCAGGGCGTTGCCCTCAGACCCCCAGATTCTCATCAGTGACAGTCTTTCGAGGCGGAAGACTTGCCCTGTGCCAGCAGCATGAACACAGCATGGCCCACGGCTTGCTTTCTGGACAGCAGCTTCTCCTGGAAGCCTGGTGGGGGAAGGCACTGGATGGCTTCTTCTGGGGCCAGTGAAATTGAGAGACAACAAGTATCCAGATGGCAGGAGATTTCTAGATCTCTGTGATGCTCTGGAGGTTTGGACCCTCCCGGGATGTGTGCACGCATGTGTGTGTGCGTGCTTGTGTGCGTGTGCGTGCACCACAAAGGGGGTGCAGTTCGGTGGCTGCACATTCAGCCCAGTGTCTTTAAGAACAAAAGTTCTTAAAAACAGTGGAAAGTAAGAGCTCTCAGAAGTTCTGGGGGCAGCGAGGGCGCCTCAGGAGGGGCTCTCTAGTTTCCCGGCTGGGAATCAGAATTGCAAAGCAGAAGGCTCCTGAGTTTTAACTTTCTTTCCATCGAAGGTGTTAATCTTACCTTCCAAAGGTTAGATAAAGCCGCTGAAAGCGACTGTTTGTTATTGAATCTCATCTGCTAATTAGGGCAGCAGTGGGACTTGGTTCCAGGCCCCTCTGCCGCCTCTGAGCTCCCAGGGCTGGCTGCCGATAAGGAATCGCTCTGTGCTCCCGCCCAAGTTCTCCTGCTGCCCGGGGTTTTAGGTTGCCTGGGTCCTGACACACTGCCCTCGTTCAAAGGGGAGTTGGGGCTGGTGAGCATGAAGGGGGTGACAAGCCTGTGCCCACAGGGTGGGTCCTCACCCCAGGTTTCCACTGGACAGGGCCGGCACAGGAGGCCCGGGGCTCGGGAGGAAAGAGTGTAGCCCTGACACAGCCTTTTCCACGGCCCTGATGAGGGGATGTGTGGCTTGCCCCACAGTAGGTGGAAAGACAACCCTCCCTCTAGGACAGTGGCTGGGAGCAAGGCCCATGAGCTGTGGTGGACATCATGAGACAGCTGGGCCTGCTCACATATCTGGTGTTGGTCCCTAGAGAGTGGGCCCTGCCTGGTTCTGGGCACCAGGAGGGGCACCAGGGGCCCTGGCCATCCAGAGCCAGGCCGGCTGGGCCAGCTCTTCTCATGTGCAAAGCAAAAGCACCACCCTCATCCCTGCCTGCCAGTCAGGCGTGGGGTGGGCCTGAAAGCACACCTGACTCATAGAACCTCTGGTGATCTCTGTGATACCCGAGCCTCACTTATCAAACTCAAAGAGATTCTAGCACCTTTGGCAACTGTCCTCGGGCTATGCTAGTTGAAGGCCTGGCTGGGGCTCAGTTTCTGTGCCTCCAGGTAGCCTGAGGGGTCTGCAGGGCCAGTCTTGAGGGGTTTTCTTTTCTTTTCTTTTTTTGCATGTGGTTACCGGGGATCAAACTCAGGACCTTGAGCTTTCGAGGCAGGCACCGGAACCACTGAGCTAACACTCTGGCCTTTGGGGGGTTTTCTGGTCCCTGTGACTTTAAGCATCTAGCAGGTACCCAAAGGTCTGATGTGAGTACCCCTAGGCCAGTGTGGTGGGGGCAGAAGTTCAGAGCCCACCTCGATCTGGACTGGCCCTTGTCCTTGGGCCTCAGAATGGGAAAGCTGGCACCACCTGGTTCCATTTCCAAGAGGGCTCGTCGCTGAGTCCGGGGCTCACCTGTTAGAGAACCCAAGATGTACCTTTCACCCCCAGCTACAGCCACAGGGCCTGTGAGCCTCCCGTCAGGAGTCTTCTTGCTTTGCTGGGTCAGGACAGAAGGAGGGCTCAGTTGGCTCCTGCCAGGGCCTTAAGCAGAGCTGGTGTGGTTATGGGGGCGCGGATGGGAGATGCGGTGCCCCATGCCCAGGCGCTGAGTGGAGATGAAAGCCATTTCCCAGTAAACTATGCACGCCCTCTGGGGTAGGATGTCATGTCCACCTGATGTTTTTTTGAGCAAGTGGAGGAGATTTGGAGGAAGCTGTGGAGGAAGGAGAGACAGCAGCCAGACCTGCTGGGATAATGACTGGAACACTTGAACATGGTATTATTATTGCTATTACTGTCCTTGGCTTTGGATCTGTCATTGCTGGGAGCTATTTCGGGTCTTTGGAACTTTCTGTGGCTGAGGGCAGATTGGAGTATGAGTGAGCACAGCCCACCGGGCTCTTCGGGGGCCCAGGTGTGACTTCGAGATTAACAAACTCATCCTGTTAATACGTGACAAGGGAGGAGGGTACAAAGGACAGAGATGTCAGGGCAGTTTTTGGCTGTGTCCCACAACAGGGGCAGTTGGGTTCTGAGTGCCCACAGCCCTACCCTGCAGAGGTTTTGTCCAGCGAGTGAACGGGGACATCCATCTCCGAGGCTGCCATCTGTACTGGGGACAATGTTGGCAGAGACTTTGGTGGGCACATGAGGCTCAGTGTTGACACTAGGCCGGCGTCTTTGTGGGACTGCACTGATCTCAATGGGTTTGTCACTTGTCTGTCCATTGTGTGGTATCATGGCAACGTGGTCAGCCTCCTGCCGAAGGACAGCAGCTGCTTGGGGACACCTTAAGGTGCCCTGCTAGGAGGGGTGGGTCAGCCCTGAGACCTTCCAACACCATGCAGGGCACACGCTTCGGCCTCAGTCAGGGAGCTGTGGGACGGCAGGCTCAGAGTAGTCAGCTTGGTGCTCACACACACACACACACACACACATATCAGGCACATGCATGCACACTGTGAGCAAATGTGGAGATGTGCAGAGAGATGCTCACGCAGATGTGCCCCCAAGAGCCAGACTGCTGTGGTTTCTGACAGCTGGTCAGGAGACTGTCTTGCCAGGAGAACAAGATGTGCCCAGGTCTCTCCAGTGATGCTGACAGTGTGGACAGAGCAGGAGGAGAAGGTGTGGGGGGTAGTGGTGGCTTCCTGCTGGAGAAGGGGTAGGCACCTGTGGGCTACCATAAGCCCTTTCTATCCTCACCCTCTGCTTGCTGTAGTCCTCCTAAGGCCTGAGGTGTCTGGGCTATCTCCCTTGCTGGAGCAGCACAGGCTGGAGCCCTGGATCTGGTGTCAGACAGACCCGGGGCAGGGCGCAGGGGCCGCCTCTGGCCCTTTCAAAGGGACATTCGATCTGAACCCTGGGGCCCCGTAAGAAGATTCCAGCAAACCCGAAAGTACTCCGCTCGCT
Organism: Thryonomys swinderianus; assembly: GCA_004025085.1. NCBI lineage: Eukaryota > Metazoa > Chordata > Mammalia > Rodentia > Thryonomyidae > Thryonomys > Thryonomys swinderianus. The sequence goes on from PVIC010000003.1 coordinate 309,120, forward strand.
CTTGGAGAAAGCACTTTGCAAGGTCCGGGCTCTGGCATGAGGCCCTTTGTGGGATTATCTGCCCCCCCCTGGGAGACACAGAATGCCGGGGGCGAGGGGCCGAAGCAATATAGATCTCACGCAGGCTGCCGATAAAACGCACAGCTTTCTGTGGTTGCTCTGTGGCCGAAATTTGAGGTGCAGCCCCAGAATAGAGGCCGCTGTCCCAGGACATCTGAGCCAGAGAGACATGGTCCATTCTGCGCTTGCCCTTGAGAATCTGATTCGAGGCCACATCTGCCTATCCCCGGGCAGAGAGACGCCTGGAGGGACGGCTCCGCACCTCTCTTCCCCTCCTGGCTGTCTCGCATCCTGTGCAGTACTCAGCTGTACTCAGCAAGGATGGATGCTGTGGCCAGGCACCTGTGGCAGCACATGCAGGCCAGGTGGCTCAGGGGCTAATGGGAGCCTACACCAATGGCCTGGGGGTCCCAGGCTGCAGTGTTCTAGAGAGGAGGTGCTGGTGCAGGCTGCCAAATGCTCTGGGTTTGTCCCCAGCAGCAGGACAGTGTCCACCAAGCACACAGGTTCTTCTCCCCTATGTTCTGAAACTGGACCCTTCTTTGATGGTGGCTAACTTCAGGGCATATCAGTCACTTCAGGGCCTGGTGTCTCCAAACTACCCCACCTCCTAGAATATGTATCCATGTGGCATCAAGACATGAACCAAACACACATGGCTTTGTAGCCATGAGAAGATGGATGTCCCTGAGGCTGCTTGTGCCCTTAGTGAGGGGGTTTCAGTGCAGTGATGGGCACCAAGCTTCGCCTGCTACCCAACAGGACTTAGAGGAGCCATAGAGGCATTGTATGACCACTCTCGCACCCTATGTTCTGTTCTGCAGGGCATCTGCTTCCACCACCTGGCTATAAGCAGGCAGTGCAGGCTTTACACCCAGACAGACCCAGAGGGAACCCTGGCACCTGCTACTGGCAGCTGCTAGTCTCTGGCTACTCTCTGGCCGTTCGAAGCCTGGTATCTCCATCTGCCAAATGGGTGGTCCTCACTGTGGGGTGGAGTTAAACCAAAAGCATCCTACTCCGTGCCCACCCTCTTCCTGGAGATCACGGAGTCTCCTCTAGCTGCCTGGCTGACCTTGTGGCCCTAGGGCAGCAGGCTGCCGGAGGCCTTGTTTACATGCAGGCTGTGCATACTGAGGGCTGGGCAGCTGCTTGTCTGAACCCCTGAGGCCATCAGTTCAGTGTGGCCCCAGGATGCATTCACAGACCCGGCACCAGGACCTCTATGGATGTTTGTGGTGGCAGAGTTGTGGGGGTGGTTGGACAAGGGACACCACCCCCTCCACCAGGGCTAGTTGTTGGTGGTGGTGGGGACTTGGGCTTGTCCTGAGGCTAATGCACATGCACTTGGGGTTAGGAGCCTGAGGTGCTTCTGGGAGGCCTTCCTCAGACTGTCTGCCCCGTTTTTCCCATCTCTGGGCCAGCCGTTGTGACACCAGGCTCAGTGTCCTCTGGCCGGTGCTTACTGCTGAGCCTGGGCCAGTGATGAAGAGAGGGCCTGACTTTGCTCGAGTAGGAAGAGCCCAGGCTGTACCCTCCACACTCAGCGCTGACACCTGACTTGCCCCAAGGAGCCACAGACGCTGACACTTGTTCCTCTGGCCTTCTGATCCCTCGAAAAGCCGAGTTCTCACCTGGACATTTTCTAAGCTCAGCTTTCAGAGCCATAGTAGCACCCCTGAGACCAAGGTCTCCTCAGGGTGTGTAGGTGCCTGCTGTCCTCAGGCCCAAGCCCAGCTTCTACCCATGGCCTTCTGGTGCGGATTCTCCAGGTTCCTCCTCTGCAGCGGCCTCTCTCTGGAGCTGGGGGCTGTGCTTCCCTTTATTTGTTATGGAGTTCTGTGGATTAGGCAAAAGATCTGCAGAAGTGAGCACAGTGATGTAATTCTGCAATCTGAACATAGTATTTACCTTCAACAAAAGTTAAAAAAAAAAAAAGCAAAGAGAAAAGCCAACATCCAAGGAATTTTAATTCTCAGGCCAGTGCCTCTATGCCTGCAGGTAAAGTGGAGACTTGAACATCATCGTCACGGCATCCACCCCCTCCCTGCTCTTGGGAGCTGTGGCCTCTCATAGATGGTGCCCTTGCACACGGCACAGTGGCCAGCACATGCTGTGGGACAGGGCTGGGCTGCGGTGGGAGGTGGGGTGGGAGGCTTCTCAGGACCCAGCAGCCTAGACCCCTGTTGCCTCGGCTTCTTGCTTCCCCTGATGGTAGGGCTGGAGACCCTGGGAACCTGTGGGGAACAGCTCCTTGGCTTCAACTGAACCCACTGCTCCGGCTGGGTTGGACAGGAAGCTGCCTCCCACATTCAGGTCAGGTTAGGGGTCCTTTCTTGTGTTTGGCAGGAGAGCTGACCCCAAAGGAGGAAATTCATGCTTTTTTCGGTTCTTGGGAGGGAGGGAGTGTCTAGATCACAGGAGGTGACTTAGGCCAAGCTTGACTTTTTGTCTGTAGACGCTTTCTTAGTCTAAGATGCCCCTGTGCCCCCCGTTCCCTTGGATGTTATAAATCTAACATTTCCAGATCGCCAACCCAGACATGGCCGGTGGCTCTGGCAGCTATTGGAATCACATTTTTCAGAAATCATTTCTCAATTGTGTGCACGTTGCCGTGTCGCTTTCGTTTTTACTTTTTTAAAAGCAACCTTGAGATGCCTTTGGACAACAAGTCTCTGGTTATTGACAAATCAATTTTCCAGGGAGGCAGATGTATTCCTGTGTGTGGCATGGGGTGCCGCCTCCTCCTGGAGGTTGAGCAGGGATTAGACTACATTTCTTAGTGAGCAGTGCCTCTCTCGTCCCCAGCAGCTGCCAGCTTGCCAGCCTTCCAGCTACAACCCTTTTGGTGTGCCCATCTCTCCCTGATGATGTCCCTGTCACCTTCCAAGGCCAGGTAGCATCTGACAGAGACTTAGGAGGACTGAGCTTCCACAGGATCGTCTGTTTCATACGTTCCCTCTGCACTCTGCCACTAGCCTCGATTGGCTTTGGCTGCCACTTGCATAGGCAGAGTCTGACTTGTTTGGGAGTCTCCCTGAGGCCTGGGAGGCAGGGCCTGGGGTCTCTGTGCATTCAGCTGGGAGCAAGGGCTGAGTCACAGGGCTCCCTTCAGACGCCAGTAAGAAACCCAAACTGCCCTTCCCTTCTGTTGCTTTAAATCAGAGAGCAAGTGGCTTGTGTGGCTGAGAAGGACCCAGAAAGCCAATCACAAAACCCCGGTCAGCCTCCCTCTGGGTCTCCTGTGTTCGAACAAACCCAGCTCTGGGCTAAGAGTGGAAAGTGACTTGTTGGCTTCTAGAGCATTCCCTCTGCTTTCCCGTGGTGGATGACTCTTCCCCGGTGAGGATGGATTAGGAAGACTTTGTCTGGAAGACACAGCCTGGTCAGCGACTGCTGTCTGCTGGCTTCCAGGCCCCTGTCCTGGAGGACGGGGAGGGAGGTGTGCACCGCAGGCAGAAGAGGGGTGGTGAGCAGCACCCTCTGGCACCCAGCTTCCTGCCTTCTCCCTGCTAAACTGGGGTTTGTTTCTAGTTCAGAGCACAAGCCTGCCAGAAGACTCCCAGAAATACCTCAGAGACAGATGCAGGGGCTACGAAAGGCCACAGGTCACCCCCACCCCGCAGTGTGTGTTTCAGCCAGGTGCCTCCCTGCATGCAGAGGCCTGTGCCAGCCTCGATCCTGCTAGGAGAGTTGGTGTAGACACTGCAGCCCTTTCCACTTCATTGTCTGCATGCGACTGTTGAGGCTGGGCATCAATTTCTGAAAGTATGGGGTCCTGGAGCCCAGGGACCAGGCCCCCTCCCAGGGGCGGGACAGGGTTCCCTCTCCAGAGAAAAGTGGCGGGTGTGTGCAGCCTGCCTGCATCCCTGTCTGGGCACCTTCAGCCCATAAGATGCCTGTTGCTCACCTGGCCTTTCACATGTGCTTATTTAGCAGAAATACGTTGGGCTGCTCTGGCTGTGGTACCCCTTGAGCCCCTAGGAAAGGGGGGTCTTTTCCTAGGCATTGTCCCCTCAAGAACAAGTGCATGTCTCTGGAAGTGGCAGCTCAGTGGTGAGTACCAGCCTTGGGCTCCAACCTCCGCTGAGTTTAATGAGGACAGTTGGAAAGGAGGTGAGGGCTGGGTCCTTGTGCATGGCCTGTGACTCGCTAGGGAAGGAGCGGCTCCCTGGATTCCTCCCAGGCTCCCGGAGCAGTGTCCAGGGAGCCAGGTGTCCCCTGTAACCTGGCTCTGCAACAGGAAGAAACTTCTGCTCTTCTAAGTGCCAAAGGGTGTGAGGAGACGATACAGAGAGAGGCTTGCAGTGAACAGTAACATCCCGGGGAAGCTCGGCCCAAGAAGTGGCCAAGGTGGGGCTTTCCTGGGTTGACCACTCAACATCCTCCATGTATGGGGCAGCTGGAATCCCAGAAGACAGGCAAGAGTGGGGCTAACTTGGGTGATGCCACTGTGTGTCACAGGAGGAGTGCGCGGTGCTCAGCATCCTGGCTCCTGCTATCATACTGGTGGCTCCAGACTTTGCAGATATGCACAGACCCCTGGGCTCAGGCTGAGCCACTCCCCATTGGCCCCACATCCTCCCCTCCACCCCCTTCCCCTGGGATGGTCTGTGGACTCCCAGGCATTGGGCAGCAGAGGAGGAGACATGGTGACCCTCTAGCCTTTCGACGTTTTGGGAGCATCCATGCTGTGGGCACAGTTGTCCTACAGACGGTTGGTCCAGGAACCCATGCTCCAGCCCTGCAGGGTGGGGTGGATGGCATGATCCCCATGGACATGGGGCCAGGATGGATGGCACTGCCCGGCCATAGTAGACAGAGGAGAGAGCTCAGGAAGGAGGGACTCCTATGGAGTCCACAGGCAACCACTGGGTACCACCTCTGTGTGAGCTATGGAGTGGGGCTATGTCAGGCTGGGTGGAAAGAGGGGTCCTCAGACTCCCTTCCCCCAGACCAAGGACACATGAAAGCAAGTGTTCAGACCAGTGGATTCAGTGCAGAATCTGCGGAGAGAATCCATGGAGTGACATGGTGCTGGGGTGGGAGTGGGTCTGGGTGGCTGCCCAAGAGGCACTGAGGACAGGCTGCACTAAGGGTGAAAGTGACTGCCAAAGACAAGGGCCAGGGTGCACAAGGCTGCACAGGGCAGGGGCCTGAGGATGAGGACCCCAAGCTCGGAAAGTACCAGGCCATGCCTGGCTGAGACAGTTTTTGGGACCCATCTGGGCTCCAGGGACACCTCCCATGTCCCCACTGTGAGGAGGCGAGCAGACACTAGTGAAGGTTGAAAGCAGGCAGGTGGGCCAGTGGCCATCCACGCAGGGATGGAGTGGATGGTGTTAAGTTTCCTGCAGATGTTTGAGGCAGATGTTGGCTCTCACTTGGGCATAGACAATTGCAGCCAGTGTAGACTAACCCCGAAGTGCTGGACAGGACTGTGATGCGGAGGGGAGTTTGTGGGAACAAGACCATGTGCCCCAGTACCCGAGGCAGGGGGCAGGTGACTCAGGAAAGGAGTTCCTGGCAAATTTCCCTGAGCTCTGAGAATTTTCTGAAACCTGCTATGGACGTGTGGACTTCTGCGATTCTGTGGTCAGGCAGCTGTGTTTTAGGAAGCGCCAAGCAGAAGTGGTGACTTTGGCTGGTGACCTTGGTCTGTGGACAGCAGTGGCTGCAGCCAGTGTGGTCTGTGGCCACCAGTGACCCAGAAACGAACACCTGAGTGCATGACGTGGTGGAGCTGGCCATGGAAAGGGGAACCTCGCTGGGCCGGGCAGCAGCCAGCCTGTGATTTCCAGCCTTGCGAATTAACCGTAAGTCTGCATTCAGTGTGCAGGGGTCACCCTACACAGAGGGGCTCTCAGCCTCAGGGCTGGGGCCTATACTTTCTCCCCAGTCACCCTTTCGCCAGTTCACCTGGCACGGGCACTGTGTTGCTCAGAGGGCAGTTTAGGCCTGAGAGGGCAGGTATGCCAGGGGACCAGCCTTCCGAACCCTTGCAGGCTGCGTCTCTGGGCTATCACAGAGTTCAGCCGCCATGTCTGCTGGCCCTGTGAGGTGTGATGGGGATAACTTTCACACTGGTGACCTGAAAGGAAGCTAAGCCTTCCTGGTGTGACCTAGCTCTCTTAGCAGACAGTAAGCATTCCTGAGCTCCAGCCACGTGGCATTCCCACTAAATGGCTGGCGCTGAGTGGATGCCCTGGCTTCCCAGATTTCCACAGTGGGGAATATTCCTATTTCTGGCACCTAGGGGCCCCCCAGGTTGCCCCTGGTCCTGTGGTCTTCCCTGTGGAGGCTAAGTCTTTAGCTACAGCCCAGTGCTGCTCCCAGAGGTGAAGCCAGGGGCCAGGCTGGTGGGGGTCCCTGTGCCTCAATGCCCCGCCACAGTGGCCAACCTACCTCTGCCACCCCTGCCACTCCCTGCTGGGGAATAGAATGCCTTGGAGTCCCAGGATCATCCTAACTGGACACTGGTCAGGGCACCAGGGACACAGACACTGGCTGAGGCCTTGCTGCCCTGCCTGTCCGCCTGAGGTGAGCCATGGCCAGCACCTCCATGGCTGGTACCTTGAGAACCAGCTCAGTCCAGGAGCCCTGCTGCTGGTTAAGCTGGCCTGGCCATCTGCTTCTCCTGCCTAGGGCTCTTGAGGAGGCATCTGGAACTTGCAGGGATTAAGGAATAATTAAGAACTTACTATATTTATAGCAGTTTGAGAGGTGGAATGCAGCTCAGCCCTACCCTCCATGCCTCAGTTTCTCTTCTGCAAATGCAGGGTGGTCATATCCCACTTGTTCCTGAGGGAGAAAATCCTGAGCAGACCAAGCCCACGCCACAGAGTGGAGACAGCCATCCTCCTGGATGCTCTGAGCTGAGAGCGTGGGAGGCAGAGAAGGAAGGAGCCACTGGCTTCCAGGCCCTGAGAACAACAGTGGGCTGGAGTGGTCACAGTGCCCCTGCCCACTGTCAGGCAGATGGACTTTGGACAAAGCTGGAGCTGGCCTGAGGCAGGAGAGGAGCAGAGGCTGTGTGGGGAAGGCTTGGGTTGGCATGACAGGTGGGGATGCATTCTTCACTCAGATGTGCCAGTCGCAAGGTACAGCTGCAGTTGGGGGTAGACTTGGGGGAGACTGGGGTGTCTGAGAGGGGCCTAGAGTAGGCAAAGGCCTCTCTGCATCCTACCCTGTGCTCTCCCCACCCTCACAATAGCCCACTGACCTCTGGTCTGGGACATCCACCGTCTGGCTTGGGACAGCCTCCTGCTTGGCTGGTGATGGCCTGGCTATGTCCACTGGGGTGTGGAGTGGATGTCCCAGGAAGGGAAGCACCTTCCACCTCCTGCTCCCTCTCTCTGTCTCCTTGGGTTCCACCACTCTTTCTGTCCAGAGGTCCCCACATCCCACTCCCTTCCAGCCTCTTCGAGTCTGGGATCCTTTCTCTCTGTCCACCCTGGGAGTTTCAAAGCCTGCATTTGCCATGTGCTTGGGGGCTTGGGGGGCTTGTGCCCTGGGGGCTTGGGAGCCCCGGAGTAATGAGGTCCTGGTCAGGGGCAGGCCCATGTGTGGGCCTGAGGGTCTGTTTTTAGAACCCACACCTCTCAGGGAGCCTGGGAGACTCGGGCCTGAGCTTCCCCTGTAGCCGGCCTCTTCCTCTTTTGCCAAGTTCCCTGCCCAGCCCTGGCCGCAGGGCTCCCTATCTCGGGCTCCTCCAGCCCAACCTCTCCTCTGCCTCCTCCTTGAAGTCTTTGCAGGCCACGCTTCCTGGCTCCCCACTGTGGCTCCATCCCAGGGCTGCTGGGCCTTGGAAGCCTCCAAAGCAGCATCGGTGAGTAGGCCATGTGGTGGGGGTCGGGTTAGAGTCTCTCTGTTTCCCTGTTTGGAGGTCACACAGCTGCCCCTCTGGGCTACTTGCCCACAGCTCTTGGCATGGCCACCACCAGCATAGGACTGTGTAGATGTGTGGCTGCTGTGATTGCTTTGCCCAGGCTGTCTCCCTGATGCTGGTGTGTGCTTCAGGACCCCTGCACATTGAGGCACCATGGTGGGGCATGTGTGGGGTGTATATGTGGGGAGCATGTAGCCTGTGGGATGGGTCTGCTCCCTGGGGACGCTAGGAATGAGATCAGCAGAACTGCTGCCTATTTCCCAGGGAGGGATCCAGGAATCCAGAGTCCCTGTTGGAGCTGCCAAAGTCACAGGAGGTCACAGGAAGGGCCGAGGGGCTATGGTGTGGGGAGATTTTGGGTCATTGAGTCTTTCCTCAGCTATGACCACAGGCTCATCTCCTGCTTCTCTGCATCTACCTGGTAGTGTCTGGGCCACTGATGAGCCAGCTTCTTCAGCAGTGGCAAGGGCAGGGCCTGGCTGTGTGTTCCTGACCTGGCATGAGGTCCCTGAGGCTCATTCTGGTAGAGGCTGGTTTAGAGCTAGTTTCTCTGCCTTTATAGCTGCAATGACCTAACCCCAGCCTGAGAATTCCTGCCTCATGGCCCCTGGGTCCTAGAGATGCTAGGGGAGTTCCCCACAGGACCTCTTCTGAGGCCTCCACATCAGGGTGCTGGAAGCACCCCGTGCTTGGCCCCTGTAGAGACCCAGGGGAACCAGGCTATGGCAAAGCAGAGCCAGGAGCAGCAGAAGCCACTGAGTCAGGATGACACAGGCATCTCAGGGAAGACCTGGGAGAGAGGCATGGAGTGATCTGCAGTGTGGCCCAGGCCCCTTCCAGTCTGCATGGTGAGATCAGTGGCAGTACCCCCTCCAGCCTGTGGGGCAGGGCATGATCCTGCTCTCCTGTGGGCAGGAGTGTTCACTGGGTCTTGACTGGGGCCTCCCAGTCCTGGAAGGGGCTCTCTAAATCTGGATGTGACCCACTGCCTGGGCCTGGCTCTGCCCTGGTTGGCTCGGTTCCCCTCTGCTGGAGGAGCCATAGCTTGTACCTGCTCAGGACCCTGAAAGTAGGGAAGACCCTGGCCCTCTTCCATGCCCCACCATATCCATCTCCACCCAGTGGCCTGCTTCTGGCCCTGTTGTGGTGAGACAGAACAGGACAGCTCTGCACTGCCTGCTTGGAGCTGTACCTTTGGGCAGGGTCACCCTCGGCCCCACTGCATGCTTCCCAGAAAGTGGAGTTGTTCCTGGCCAGGAGCCCACTTGTCAGTAACACCCACCTGTTCCTGAGTGCCTCCTGGATGTCATCGGGGAAGTGGGAGCCCCAGGAGCATGAGCCATCCCAGGCCTCATGGGGCAGAACTAGTAAGGGCACCTTCCTGGGGCAGGGGCCACTTCCACTTCATTTGGGGCAAATGGTGCAAATCCTGCTCACTTGGCCTCTGGGGACAGTGCTCTGGGCCCTGCTGGACCCTGAGGGGTAAGTGGCTGCCCACAAGGAGCCAATATCTGAGTTGGGCCTTAGGAGAGTCCGTCTAATCCTCGGAGGGCTATAGCACTTCTGAGTCTAATCTCAGAGACTCAGGGGCTTCTCTGTCCTCTGAGAGATTTCTGCCCCATTTGCAGCACGGTGGCCCTGTGCTCCTCCACTAGCTGCAGTGTGGTCGTAGGGTTGGTCTGTCCACTGTCCTTCAACATGGGCCCATGTCTGGTGGACACAGGCCTGGCTGTGCTGCCTGCTGTGTGGGACCCTGAGTACATCTCCAGACCTCTCAGGACCCCATAAAATGCAGGGGATGATGCCCCCATGGGCTGCTCAGGGAACTTGAGATCTGTAAGATGTTTGATGTCATGAGCAGCTTGGCAGAGGTGGGGCCAATGGGGGCCGGGTCCATACATACAGCCCTGCAGCCTCCTACTTGGCACTGAGCACCAGACATCAGGGGCTGAAGGACTGGCCTGAGGGTGACCTACAGAGCAGAGGGTCATAGTCATCACTGGTTGTCTCCGGGTTGCTGCAGCTTGTGTGCTGAGGCTTTGCTATCTCTATTCCCCTGGATATTTTGGGGTGTACTGACCTGTCTCATGTGTGTTCTGGAAAGGTAACCCCCACCCATACCCACTGGACCCCAAGCTTGGTTCTAAGCAAGGAGAGAGGCTGACAGGCTTAGGAAGAATCTGGATATCTCTCACCTCCTGGGCCCGGGGTCAGCCACATAAAGGAGGGGCAGCATAGGGCTGGGGATTTAGCTCAAGTGGTACCACACCAACTTTGGATGCACAAGGGCTGGAGTTCGATCCCCGGCACCGCAAAAAAAGAAAAAAAAGAAGAGGGGCAGCAGAGATTGTTTAAAGGAAAAAAATCCCTCCTGCCTCCAGATGGGGAGCCCTCATTATCTGTGTCACCCCTCGACAGACCAGCAGGGAGCCCGAGGAGCCATAGGATAGGAGTGAAGGATCAGACAGATGGAGGACTGCTTGCTTTGGGACACTGCCACTGTAGCTGCACAAGAAGTTCTCAGCCAGAAGACCCGGGGTGCTGATCCCCCAAGCTTTGCCCACTGTGGGAAACACAGAGCCTATGGCAGCCCAGAGCTGCCCTGTGGCCTCCAGGGATGGCCAGAGCTGTCTTGTGGCACAAACAGAGAGGGTCATGGGGGCAGATTTTCTTCCTTTCTCTACAGCCCAAAAGAGGCTCGTGGACAGGGCTGCCTGTTTCTCATCTCTGCCTCAGGTGCGAAGGGTACTGCCCCAGCCCTGGTGCCCTCGCTCCCCCTGTTGGTGAGGATCCCTCAGTGAGCTGCTGCTGCCCATTGCCCTTTGTCTCCTTGCTACACCCCATGACTGACCCCCATCATGTTGCATTTACTTAAGGTGTGTTGAGAGAGGAGTGGATGACACCCTTGTCAGCTTTGTGACGCAGCCTTGCACACAGCTCTTCTCTGGAGAGGGAGCAGTGGGTCTGCTCAGTCCCCTGGGATTCACGTGTCTTTGTGGCAGAGTCTGGAGCATGGTTCTGGGGTAGCTGGTATGGTCCCTGCTCACCAGGGGGCACTCTGTGGGCCTGGCTGGCCTCGTAGGTAGGACGCCACCCTCATGCCTACTGCTGCACAGCTCACTTCGTCCCATCACCAGAGGACTGGAAGTCTGTCCTTCAGTCAGGACCTGCTCGCTGTGTACTAGGCAGGACCCATACTGTGACTCTGAGGGAGCCCATCTGCCTGTTGAAAGAGAGATGGGGTGCAAAGGAGTGCGGGAGCCAGGAAAGTCTGGCCCCAGTTTTGAGGAGCAAGAGGGCTTTGGGAGGTAACACTGAGCCAGTGCTGGGGTGGGCAGGCTGTGCCAGGCAGCTGGGCAGAATGCCTGACACCTCCTTCCAGGGTCCAAAATGGTTTAGTCCCAACCAGGTGATCATCATCAGTAGAACCATTTTGTATTTATTTATTTATTTTACTTTGAAGACAACCAGGAAAAGAGAAGAAAGTCCCTTTCCCTTAAAATTTACATGTACCAGACAGAACTGCTACCCTTTGCATTTCACCCTGCTTCGTGCCTTGAAATTTTAACCTGGACTAAAGACTGCGTGGGCACACAGAGCACAGGGGCAGAAGGGACTCCAGCCCAACTTCTGCATTTTACAGGGTGGGGATGAGAGCAGCGCTGGCCTTCAGGTGGGTGCAGCAGCAAGAGGGCTGTTCCTAACATGGGAGCAAAGAAGACATAGCTGTGAACTTCCTCTGAAAGGAGCAAAAGGGCCAGAAGAGCAGGAGCCTCGGTGCTGCTGGACACTACTTCTGTTACCATTGTCATATTCCCTGCTGACCCTTTGCTGGCCAGTCCCCAGACCGGCCACCCTGCCTTTCAGCTGTGGCTCTGACCCTGTGTGGTGAGAGCTGGGCAGAAGTGGGCACTGTGCCTGAGGGCTATGTAGCAGGGTCTTGCCCTGTTGGTCACCTGGGCTGTCTAGAAAGGCACCCCCCCCAGGTGTACAGGGCCTGTGAAGGAGGGCAGGAGAAGCACCCTGGGGAGCCCAAATCCAGGGACCAGGGTCCTCCTTGGCTGTGCAGGCTGCAGCCCTGGGCCCAAGGACAACAGGTGGCCAGGGGCCCACTGAAGACTGAGGGTGACCCACAGTGGAGGCAGAGACGGGGCCCAGCTCCACAAACAGGGATGAGAACAGGCAACCGCTCCCTATGATGCTGAGTCCTAAGTGCTCCTGTGGCCCCTCTGTACCCTCTCTTGGTGGCCAGGGCCCATGCCTGGGCACCCCAGAGTGTCCCATAGGCTTGGAGAGGTGGTACTGTGCCTCTCTCAGCCTCTCTCTGGCCAACTCTTCCTGCAAAGTGCTCCTAGTCCCCCCTGGTGTCTGGGTTCCAGCGGAGACCCCATCACCCAGAGCCCCCATGCCCCCTGCACTTAGGGGAAGCACCCCATCAATGTTCAGCACCTGAGAGGTGTTGTGTGTGCTCATATATGCAAGTGTGGTGGTTGCTGTCGGCATCTGGGAGGTACGAACACCTAGGCTTGTAGTCTCTGAGTCCCGCCAGGGCTGCCTGAGTCTGGGATGTGGGGGAAAGGTGGCCAGTAAGCACGAGGAGGTGAAGACCAAGGCTGGTGGCCAGGAGTGGGGGAGCTTGCTTCAAGGTGACCTGGTCACTGGGTCACGTGGGTGACATTCTGTCCTGGAGCCTTGAGGAGGGGGCCTCAGCCCCAGTGGGTGTGAGGGGTGTGCAGAGGGAGGGCAGAGACCGGCCATTCCAGGTGTGTCTCCTGGCCAGTGGCACACACAGTTCACAGTGAGTCTGGAGCGGCCCTGCCACTGGGTGACTGGAGGCTGTGCCAATGAGCTCGGCGTCTTCTCCTCCTCCCGCAGCTGGGGTGGAAGAGCTCTCTTCCTCGGGAGATAGTGGCTTCCATCCAACGCACCTCGGCTAATCAGCAGCCATCGTGGGAAAGCCCGAGCTGAGGGCCGAGAGGCAGCGCATTGTCTGGGTGAGATTAAAGGCCCAGGGCTGTATTGTCTGGCCAGGGGATAAATCTTCGCGCTGTCACTCAGCCTCTGAATTAAATCCCCCCTCGTTTCTAAAGGGGCTTATCTGTGCTGAATGGGCGGCCACACCACAAGCTCAGGGGACGGACCGCACCTTCAGGATAGGCTGGGGGTGCCGTGGCCTTCGGAAGGGACGCTCTGAGCTGGGGAGATGGCAGTGGCCCAGCAAAGGAGGGCAGGCTTCCTATCCCTCCGCCTGCCCCATGGCGGTGTCTGGGAACCCATGGGGGTCTGTACTCTGGGCTCACAGAACCAGAAGCCACCCAAAGGAGGAGCCCTGTCAGAACTTCCGGTGCCAGTGGGCATATGGCATGTACCGCTTGCCTACCCCTTCCTCCCGTTTCCAGTGGTTTTCAATCCTTATAGCCACAGGTCTCCTCAGTCCTGATTTAGAATAGCGACAAAGTCAGAGCTGGTGAGGACCCCAGCCACAGCCGTGTCCTGCATTCCCTTATCCAGTGCTCCTGGCATCCTGAGATGGAGATAGAGACCCCAAAGCTCAAAGAGGGTGGGCTGGGAGTCCAGCGTTTCAAGGCTGCTATGCCAGCCCAGCCACCACTGCACAGGGCCAAGGGAGGCTGGAGAGGGTCAGCCTGGGATAGCTGTTCACGAGCAGTGGCGAACATAGACAGATGGATGCTCTGAGCTGGGATGTCACGGGAAGTTTCTTCTGGGTGGGTGGTGGGTAGGCGGAACTGCGATTCAGCTGTGAGCCCTTAAGTCCCCATCTCTGGCCCCAGCAGCAAGTGGGACACTTTCTCCGCAGACTGGACCTAACGGTTCAAAGTACCTTTTTGCCTTTGGGTGTTTGGAAAAGTGCTCTTGAGGGGTTCCTCCACTCCTGTTGTTGGAGTGAAGCGCCCTTTTGCAGGCACTGGCAGCTGTGCAAATATTCTGGCTCTTCCTTGAGGGGACTCAGACCGTGGGCTCAACCAGGATGGGTCCTCACCCTCGGGGGCTGTCAATAGTGACCATGTGTGGACAGAGTCCCGGCCTGCACCTTGCAGAACTCAAGAGGTGCCTACACCTTAGCCCATGTAATGGCTGCATGGTAACATGACCACCTCTGGTCCTTCCTATAGTTACAGTCTGGAGCAGGGAGAGGCACACCATGCCCGCTGCTCATTTGACCCGACTTGGGCTGTGGCAGGGCAATGGCAGGAAGATGGGTGGCCCATCCTGATGATCCCATGTTACTGTACTCCTTTTCTTAGAGACCTTACTCCAAATCCAGTAGAATCTAGAAGGCTGGGCCAGGGCCCCCCCAGGACAGCGCTGGGAACACAGCCCATGGGAGTCCTGGCGGGTCGCTGTGCTGACCTGTGGCTACACTCACTGGGCTCAGAGCATCTGTGTCTGAGAAGTGAAATGCTCCCGAGGACCCACTGGTCCGGGGTGATGCAGAAACCTGTGATATGGACAGGCCCTGGCACAGTCCAGAGAGCTGCTGGGGCCCCAGCACAGTCCAGAAAGCTGCTGGGGCTTCTGGGCCCCCTGAGGCAGATGCACAAGGCAAGAGGAGCAAGGGCTCGGCTGGCACTGGCACTTGTTTCCGAGAAGCCCAACAGGCTTAAAAAGCACGGCCTTGAGCCTGGGAAGCAGCCATGGAAATCAAGGCTGCACTGGAGTGCACAATTTTTCCCATTTTTGTGAGGTTGATCCTTTTCAATAAGATTTCAAGAGAATAAAATCAACAGGCCCCAGGAAATTTGCATATGGCTACTTAACATCAATTCTGTATTTTTTTAAAAGAAATAAAAACATCCACAAACTTCCCGTCCGCTGGGCGGTACTACCCTGGGAGTTAACGGTTCAAACCTTTACAATTTTTTAAAACCCAACAGTTTTCCATAACAAAGGGCAAAATTCACAAACAAATTGCCTCCCTCCCTTAGTCAGCTCCTGGGCCTGAGGAGAGGCGTTGATAACGCACAGAGCCTCGGGCGCTGCTGAATGGCGGATTCCCACGGAGCCAGTCCCCTGAGGTCTGGAGAACCGTGCTCAGGCCCAGAGTGCACAGCTAACGAGTACATTGTGGGGACCCGGGAGGGGCCTCCAGGAAGGACACTGGGCGGAAGCAACCACAGCTGCTGTCCTCGCTGGAAGGTGCTGGAAGGGGCTGGAAGGGGCCACCCTCTGCGCACAGGGGTGTGTGTGAGCCCACAGGTGCACATTGTCTGATGGGCAGCCCAGGGGTGGACAGGGTGCCAGGACAGTGTGGGGCCTGCAGTAGCGCAGGCCCCAAGGCCCAAGCAGCCCCCAGCCTGAGAGAGAGAACAGCAAGTGTGGCCAGGGGAGGAAGGCCGAACTACAGACCTTTAGGTGATGGAGTCGTCCCTCCCACCCATAGGCCGCCGCCCCAGACTTGTCTCTGTCTTGTTCTAGACTCCAGCCTCTTCCTCTTTCTGGAAAATTCTTACAGCTCTAACACCTTGGCATATCCCCTACCATCTTGTGTCACCTGTCCCTAGACGATCCTTGAAGGGCAGGGCTGGCATCCCAGCTCCCAGCAGCATCTGGTACCCAGTAGGTGCTCCATACATGCTCGTGGAGGACACGGTTCAGAATGAACACCCAGCGCAGTGAGAGGGCAGGGTCCTTGCTGGTGGGGCAGCCAGGATAGAGAGTGTCCGAGCAGCATTGCGAGGGGGGGGGGCAGGTTGGTGCTACAAGGGGAGGAGAGGTGGCCACCCCAGGAGCTAGCTCTGCCCGGCCACTGCCCACTGCCCAGTGGGTACTGAGTCTTTCCTGAGGAGTGGGGAATTCTGCTCCCTCTCTCTGGCCTCCGGGGTTTTGACCTGGAAAAGGCACTGTCCTGCCAGGCTGTTCACTTCTGTGCCACTGTGGTAGCCCGTGTTCGGCCAAGCCCCATCCCTGATCATCAGTTCACCTCCGTGGGTCCATGGCATCTCTAGTTCCCCCTGCAGGGACCTCAGTGAGCAGTCAGGGCCGTCCCCCACTAGTAGCTGGTTGGCAGCTCCTCTGGAAGCACAGTGGTGGACCTGGGGCTTGGCCGTGACCAGAGGCCCTGGGCCCTTCCGCCGGTCACTGCTCTGGGCCCCAAAGGGTTAAGGAGCAAGTGTGGAGGCTGTGTTGGCGGCATCTCATCAGATGTTAACCTGCAGCCTGTCCCAATCCCTTCCTTATGCCTGTGATTAGTGTTGCGGGATGAATAGGCCAGCGGATTCCTATGGTAACCTTCAAAATGCATTCCTTGGGCAGGCTCTGCCTCCCGCAGTAATTACATTCCTAACTTGGCCCACAAACAGCATGCTAATTAGCTGCTCCACAGCCTGGCTCTGGGCCCTCCCTGAGAAAGGGGCCAAAGGAGGCTACTTCCTCTGCCTCAGATGGGACAGGAGATGCCCAGGGCAGCAGGCCCCAGCCTGGCTCCTGGAGGACATAGAGTGGTACATCCTCTAGGCTCCTGAGTCCACGTCTGCTCTCAACTAGTGGGGCGGGTTGAGATAGGTCCCACAAGGAATTCCTAGCCTCCCAGAATGGATGCCTGGGTGCAGGACTCAGGGCCAGGATGGGGCTGAGTGAGCACTGTCATCCCTGACTGCCCACCAAGGGTGCCAGCCCCACTTCTCACTCAGCACAAGCAAGACATTGGCAGACACAACTCCTCAGACAGCACCAGGCCTCAACTGCACATGAGTTGCTGGGGTTTGCACAGAGGACAGATGAGCAGGGATATCCAGAATGGACATGTGGGTGACATGGGCCATTAGAGGCAAGAAAGCTTTCCAGGCAGTGAAGACCCAGGGCTCAGCTCCAAGGACTGGGACACTGTCCACAGGGCAGAAGGGGGTGGGGTGAGTGCCAGCTTGGGGGATATGAGGGGCTCCATGGAAGTGTTTCTGGCCAGGCAGTGGCACAAGCCCATCCTGGTTGCTGAAACTCCTGGTCCCTGCACAGAGGAGAAAGCAGAAGGTGCCTGAGTGAAGGCAGGTGGCACCTGAAGTGTGTTCTGAGGTGGTGATGATGGCCAGGGGACAGCATCAGACAAGAGCCCACGTGGGCCAGGTACTGAGGGAGAGCACGTAAGTGGGGAGAGGAGAGCGATGGGTTTCTCTCCAATGTCATTTGGCCAGGACAGGATGAGCCTGTGGGGCCCCTGCAGGCATTTTGGAGGTAACAGCGCCAGTGCTGAGCCAGCACAGAGGGGCAACAGGGTTGGGACTGGCTGGCCCTGGCCCAGATAGGCACTGTCTTGGGTGGGGAGGTATGCCCCTGTCACCTGTCAGCGTGGTGACAATAAGTGCCACATGAGGACTGAGGTTCTGCTGTTCTGGCCTTAGGGGAGCATGTGGGCCCAGGGCTGCCCTTTCCCAGGCAGTGGAGAGATGCCTCAAGGTTGGTTCTGTGTGCTAAGAGCAGTGCTGCCTCTGTCCAACCCCACACCTGCCTGCATCCCTGCTGTGCTAGAGACCAATCTCGAGTTGCAGACAGCTTTGGCCACATCCAGGCCGTGGAGTCTGTGGTCCTTTGCTGGAAGGCCTGGGCCTGAGAAGCCTGGACAGTGATTCTGGCCCAGGTGGCTCAGGGTGTGAGTCTCAGGGAGGGATTACTGGGCTCCTGATCTGGAAGCCAGCAGTTCCTTGGTGTCAGTCTGCACAGTTAATTCTAGTGGGAACAGAACAATCCCTTAAGTACATATCATGTAATGCTCGACAGGGGCCCCAGAGCTCCCTAACAGCAGCCTCTTTTCAACACACCTGCTGGTTAAGTCCCCAGGTCTCAGCCCATTTCCCGGTGGCCATGTTTGTGGTGAGCCTGGTAAGGATCACTGTAATTATGGAGGGTATCCTCGTGGATTCCCATCCCCTACTGTCCTCCCTGCTGGACTAACACCTTGGAATCGCCTCCCCTTGTCAGGGAGACACATGATCCCTGAAAACTCTGCTGGCCAAACCTGGCCATCTCCCCAGGGCACCTGCTCCTGGGCCCACACCTTGGCCTTGCTCAGCCTGCTGTCTGCCAAGTCTGCCTTCAGTGACCACTGCATGTCCAGCCTGGGGCTAGGACAGCCTGGGAAGCCCTGAGCAAGGTACAGTGTGGCTCCTGGTGGCAGGGAGCCCAGCTCTAGGCCGTACATATCCCTCGTTCCAGATAAATGTGTGCACTGGGGGCTCTAATATCCTGGTTTTACAACCTGGGAGGCATGCCCACCACACATTAGGTTTGGAATCTTGTGGGAGGAGGAGAGAGTACACACAGCTGGGCACCATCACTTGTATCTTTTGTCCTTAGCGCTTTTGTGTCACATCATAGCTCCTTCCCCATCCTTAGATGAAATTCTCTCCTGCCTTCCCTGTCTTCCTTCTCTGCCTTTCTCTCATTCTTTCTCTCATTCTCT